>RDRW01000048.1:600000-982816 GCA_007896445.1 Puccinia hordei
TATATATATATATATATAATTCATTACTATGTGTACTGATGAATTCAATAAATGTGCAGAAATAAAGATGGTAGTTCAAAATGAATGTCATTAATAATAATAATACTTGTGGTTAATTGGTACATGTTAGGTTCTGTGATATGTTACCTGCATGGAGATGCAGGCTGCAAACCCCTTTTTTAGCAAGCTGCACTCCTGTAGATAGGTGTGAAGATTCCATGCCCATCAAAGATAGATGTGCAAGATTAGCTTTCAAGTTGCATTCCCCTGCAGGAGAGGTGTGCAAGTTGGAAGCCTCTCCCCAGGCATACTGACAGCTGCTGGCTGGGGGGAGTGCCCTCTGGCTGAAGAGTTTGTATAAAATCTTCAGTCAGAAGGGCCTTTGACTGAAAAGGCCATCCAATCTCTTCAGAAAGAAAGGATCCTCTCTGACTGAACAGGTCCTACCCCCTCTTCAGTCACACTTCCAGAACCATTGCCTTTGTTGGATTCAAAACCAAGTCAAAAATTGGTTGATCTCAACCAATGTAATACAAACCCAAGGGGGGTGCCTTGGGTTTATATTTAATTGCTTGACAGGGACCTGGATTTTTTAGCCTCCTATTGAATTTCTGTGTCACATCAATATTAGTTTTTGGGGAAATTTCAGGCCTTCAATGAATCACTTTGACCATGTTGTAGACATTTCATGATCATATTTTGTAATTTTTTTACCCAATTGGGCCACATAAATTTTCAAGAAGGGCCTTGAAAATTGGGGAAATGTGTGTTTTTTAAATATGTATTCACTGCAAGAAAAATTAGCTCAACTTAAAGAACCTCAATGAATTGCTCAGAAATTTAAAGCCAAAACTAACAAAACACAAAATATTTTAGATATAGTAAACAATTTATGAGAAAGAAAATAATAATACCAAAGTAGAAGAATAAAATCTTAGAGGACAACTAGTAATAAGAGTTGGACAAGTAACTGAAGAGATAAGCACAGGAATAAAGATGAAATATTAGTTAACTGTAAAATGATGATGAAGAAGAGTGACGATGATGTTCACTTCTCACCAAGTTGAGATTAGCCCAAGACCTTCAAAGAGCTTTTAAGATAAATAAGATGGAGGTTGATGTAGTTTATCAATAAGGTGAGAGCTTTGGAAAGATCACAAGATTGAAGTTGGTTTGAGTAGATTTGAGTAGATGGGGAGTAGATTAGAATGATAGATGCCATGAAGATAAGACAAGGATGAGATGAGGAAGGGAAGTGGATAGATGTGATCAGTACAAGATTATGAAGGATGAGATGAGGAAGGGAAGCAAATATATGTGATGAGTACAAGATGAGGACTGGAAGTGGAGATAGGGAAGGAAAAGTTGAAGTAATGGTTATAAGGAATAGATAGGATGTAAGAAGGGAAATGGAAAGTGGAAGTAATGGAGAAAGAGGATGAATTGAGTTATCAGAGATTCTGAAGGATGAGAAGAATGATTAAATAGATTTCTGATAAGATTTGAAGTATGAATTGAAGCCTTGAATTGAAGCATTGCCGGTGAGAAAAGGAGGAAAAAGGTCAAGTTTCAACACAACTAGCACCCATTGAAATTCAGGATCCTTCAGCCAAGCTTCCAAGTTCTGTTATAAATCCCCTCAATGAGACAGGGTGATTATTTGTTTTGGCATTTTAACTGTGCATTTAAGCTTTGTTGAAGTAACTATTGAGAATGGTTCAATTTGCACCAGAAGCTTCCTCAGAGCATGTGCATGAAGACTAGGGGCAATTGCTTTGGTTTTTCTTACAGTGATTACTTAGGTCACTAAGCCTCTTATCTGATAATAAATACTCACAGTATTTTTATTTGTAAAAAGCTCATTTACATGTACTGTAACAGGTGTAATTATGTTACAGAAGCAATAGCTGTAGAATGCTGATCTACTATGACAAGGATTGTCATTTATGAGGTACTTTGGATGGAGATTATTTCAGTTTTAGATTCAGAATGGGTAATAATATTTTGATT
The DNA here is from genome assembly GCA_007896445.1 of Puccinia hordei. Taxonomy (NCBI): domain Eukaryota; kingdom Fungi; phylum Basidiomycota; class Pucciniomycetes; order Pucciniales; family Pucciniaceae; genus Puccinia; species Puccinia hordei. The sequence continues at coordinate 602,011 of RDRW01000048.1, forward strand.
TTTATTCTTTTTATTTATTTATTTATGGTAAAGTAACAGTGTCTCTATCTATTTTTCATGCATTTTTTATTGTTCATTATTTTGTTCTAGTAGCTCTGGGGTAGCAAATGTGCAGGCACTCTGGCCTCCCCAGTTGGGATCCGTCAATGTTTTGATGCAATCCGGTTTGATCACTGGCTACCAAAATAGGAGGGAGTTTGAGATGAGATGAGCATTGCAGATATGGGATGAGATACTCAAGAGCAGACCAATGTGTATTATCAGGAGAAAATGTTGTAAGTGATTGATAATAATCAAAATTTGGATAATTAATAGAATTCTTTCCCTGGAAAAAATTGAAACAGACACAAAACCAGATGTAAGAACTTTGTTAAGAAGACAATTCAAGAAACAGGACTTTAAGAGTAGAAAACAAGATTATGTTTTTTACCTAAATACAGAAGCCATAGTATGTAATTAGATAGGGCATTAATAAAAAAACTCCCGGTTTTTCCGCGTTTACACCCGGTTTTACGCAGTGGCAACATAAATTTTGCTGCGCAGTACACCCGGTTTTCCGCGTTTACACCCGGTTTTTTTATTTAATTTTTTGTGGGCGGATTTTCATTGTTTTTCAAAATTTTAAATTTGTTTATTATAATTTCAGGGGTGTAGAACTTTATGGTATTTTTTATTTTCCAAAAAAACAACGGCTTCTATTTTGTTTTGCCCATACACCTGGTTTTTTCAAAAAAAATCCCCACAGCTCAATTTTTAGGATTTCTCATAATTTTAAATACTTTTAAAACACTTTAAGGGGTGTAGAATTTAATGTGACAAACACTTTATTTTTAAAATTACTGGTTGTTTTCTTATGATTTTTGGACAGAATTTATTTCTAAACACCTTCACACCTGTCTTTCAAGATATTTGGGAGTTTTTAAATGGATTCATACACTTTAGGGGGTGGATAATTCATTGGAAACAAATACTGATTACAAAGTGAACTCGTTATCAGATTTCATGACAAAGAAATGGAAATATAATGATACACAGAGGTATGGTACATTGTATGATGCTTTGGAGTGTTACATTTAAGATAATTTTTACACATTACATATGGGTTCAGGAATGTAATTCAGGCATAGATTCACCATTTTTAAGCATTTTCTAGTTGTTATCAGTAGTGTTCATAACAATTTCTCTTTCTTATACTTATTATTTGTGTGTGCATTCTTAGTCTGTAATAATGTATCTTTGTTGTTTATTACATTTATTATTTATTAATAAATGATTACCTTGCAATTATGTCTCTTGATTTTTATTTTATTCATTTCATTTATTCTATTTATTTTATTTTATTTTATTTTGTTTTATTTTGTTTATTTTGTTTATTTTACTTTTTTTACTTATTTATTCTATTTGTTTTAAATGAGATTTTGAATGAGGATGATTGGGGAAGTTGCGCCCATCAAATGCTGCCCTCCATAATTTTATTTTATTTTGTTTTGTTTATTTTACTTGTTTTACTTATTTATTTTATTTGTTTTAAATAAAATATTGAATGAGGATGATTGGGGTGGTCACACACATCAAATGCCGCCCTCCATATGCTATTTGCATGAAAATTAAAAAAAATTGGGTGCCTGCGCCAAAAACCGGGTGCACCGCGCAGCCGCAGCTGCGCAGAAAACTGGGTGTAAACGCGGAAAAACCGGGTTTTTTTATTAATGCCGATTAGATAAGTACATAACCTAACCTTGTGAGACTTAGACTGTTAAACCTATTTACAGGTATATAGTCTAAGATACTCTGCACCCAACCTGCAGTCTTTTTCCTCCTCAAGACTGGAGATTGGATTATCAATATGCGGAGGTCAACTTTCTGTCTGCAACCACAAAGTCACCACCCCGCAAATGTGTTGCGTCAAACCCGCCAATGTGTCTTCCCCCTATTTTTCATACAACCTCCTCTCTAACAGAAAGTTTTTGTTATTTTCCGTTCTTTGAAGCAGCCATGCTTCCCCCCATTTGCCCCCCAACCCTACCAGACGCGACACTGAGTCGCCGATGGACAAAATTGTAATGGGTGACGCGCCTGAAACTACGGTGCCGCCACAACCCACCTCCAGACCCCCATCATCTGGCCTTCAAACCCTTCTGGAGATGATTCTGAAGAATACCACCAACTGTGATGACTCTGGAGCCGTCAAGATCAACCCAGGACTTGTTGATGTCATTCTCTGCCTGTCAGCGGAAACTGAAAGATTTGTTTGCCGCCTGGAGAACACGGTGGATTGTGTAGCCAATTTGGAGCGCGCCATCTCAGCCGGTAAACCTCAACCAATAAAGAGCAAGAAATACTTTGCAATGGCCGCGTCCACAAAAGAAAATGTCCAGATGCCACTATCCAGACCCCCCCCCCCCCAAATGCAGTCCTTGCTTTGATGAAGCCCAAACAGGTGATTCATTTGGATCCAAGTGACATGTTGTTTAAGGAAACCCCCAGTGGCTACCTTGTTCAGAAAGCAAACGAGGCCCTCCTGAAGTTAGACGCCAAAGTCAGTGGCAAAGCTGTAGCAATTTGTGGTGCAAGCACCCTCCTGTCTGGAGACGTCTCCTTCTACATCAAGAACCAAGAGCACCAGAAATGGTTCTCAACCAACAAGAATTTATGGTCTAAGGAAGTTCATCCAGACCTTGCCGCCTCCCCTAGCACATATTTGGTCATGGTGCATGGCATCCCTAAATCCTTTGACATATCTCAACTGGCAAACCTAGCCAAATTGGCTTCTGAAAACAATTTCCAGGCATTGGATCTGGCTCAAGCTCCGTTGATGGGCTCCAATGAAATTTCCCCCAAAAAAGCGGGGTCTTTAGTCCTGTCCTTCACCAACAAAGAACTAGCCCATTGCGTGGAGAAATTGGGTATTTTCCTCAATTACAATTTTCATCAAATGGCCAAATTCAAACCCAGGCGGCCGCAATGTTTTGAGTGCTCACGCATGGGTCATTTTGGGTGTTGGTGCCAAGAAGCTGCCTGATGTCCCAAGTGTGCCGGCTCTCATTCAACAAATGAATGCCCTGAGGGACTTGGAGGCCTGAAATTGTGTATCCCGTGCAAGGAGGGGATCAAGAACAAGTTCCAAGGCGTCTCTGAAGTGAACCTGTCAGCCTTAGAGACAATAAGTATGTCCTAAACCTACAGTTAGCCAATAATTATTGCCCTAAAGAATTCAAATAAAACCAAAGGCCCTTAGAAAAAGGGAAATAGAGCCTTGTAGCTTATGTAATAATGGATAACCCATAATAAACAAAACACATACCTTATAATATGTGAAACTTATAGGATAATTACCTTATCCTTGGAAAGATAAGGATTATAGTCTAAAGGGAAGACATAACCCATAGAAGATACTGTAACACATATTATGACAGTACAAATGAATGGTTTCTACTTTGAGACTAGTGGCTATTCCAGATTGAGAATGCCAAGCCACTAGCTTCCACACTAAGCCCCAAACACCATGTGCCAGACTAATTACAGGACACATGGTCTACGTACAGCTTAAGCCCACATGGTAATTCAACAAGGAGGTTGAGAATTGCATATGTACTTATACAGGCACTAAAAGCACCCATCCAAGTACTATTTAAGGAAGTACTCTAAGCTGATGGAAAGAAAACATACATAAACACACCCATTACTGCCTTCTTGGTTTTTCACCCAGATTTCTAAGTCACCAATTAGAATTACATTCTTATTATTGCCTTACAAGTCTTTGAAGTAACCAACCAGCCAGTATTCTGTTTATCAGCACCATTTCCTCCCTTATATCACCAACAATCCATCCCCTTAAACAAAGGAACCAAATCTGTCCTCCTCTTTTGGTTAAACAAACCCAACTACCCTTAAAGTGCTTTATTGCAGACCTATATTCTAGGTTGGAGGTTGTCCCTTGGCAACTTAGCTCCTTTTATCATAAAGTTGAGCTTGAGTTCAACATACTCCTTTTTTTAGCTTCTACAAAGCTTTTTTCCTTGTGTCCTGTTGTCACATAAGAGACCCAGGCTCACAGAACCACACACCCTTTGATCAACTGTGCCCTTACAAGAAGGCATGGCTTGAAAAGCACCAAGTATTATCCTCATCATAAATACACCTTCTGCAACCCCAGACATTTCTCAACATGAATCCCCCCCAGATTTTCCAACCTCAGTTCCAAATCTTTTTAACAGCCTTCTTTCTTCTGACATCCCAACTGACCAACCTAAGGACTCTCTCTCAATTTTCCAACTTAATTGTCACGTCTCCAAATACATCACGCTCAGCTTACTTAACTCAAATTTCTCATTTGATATTCTTGTCCTTCAGGAGCTGTGGATTAATCCTTTTGATTTATGCCCCCCTCAAAATTCAACTTGGCGCGCGTACACGGCCATGAACACATCCCAATGGTGTGGCATCAGCAACACAAGACAGTGATATACGTCAAGGCCTAAATCCCCTCCCAATCCGTAAAGCTTCTCAAGGGTGGCTCCAAAAACCTTTTGGCTTTGGAGATTGCTCCACAAATAGGGAAATAATTCCTTTTAATAAACATCCACAACCCCCCTCCCTCCTTCTTATCAATTGAACTGCTGCACAATTTGCTGACTGAATTCTATTCTTGACAGGTACCAGTATTCCTTTGTATGGATGCCAATGTTCACCATTGGCATTGGAACCCACCAGGCTGTAGGAAACAGGATAAGGTAGCTGATCATCTTCTAAGTTTCCTATCTTGTCTTGGCTTTTGCGTTGTCTCTCCTAAACATTTCCCCACTTTCTACTCATCTAAGGGGAAGGGATCTACAATTGACCTCATCTGGGCAAATTTCTTAGGCTCAATTAGTCCACCACTCAGATTTCTCCAATGAAAACCTTGGGTCCAACCACCAAGCTTTACACCTCCACCTGAAAATCAAGAAGCCTACCCTGTTGTATTGTTGGAGTTCCCTCAACTGGAAGAGATTGGACAAGTCCAGCTTAACCCCGCACTTTGCTAAGTTCCCTCCACCCTCCTTTCTCACTATGAACAACCTCAATGACCAAGCAAAAGCCTTGACGGCCGCTGCTATATCTGTGCAGGAAGCCTTAGGCCGCAAGGTGCGAGTAAACCCCGACAGAAGCAAGCTGTGGTGGTGTAAGGCAACACTGGACCCAGTTTTACGGACACGGAACCAGGCACAGAGATGGATGATCCTAGCTAAGTTTCCTGAATTGATTGAATGCTATAAGCAATGGAACAAGTATTTTCTTACGTTAGTGCAATCCCTCAAGCAGTGTAACTGGCAAAAACTGCTGGAGTATCCCAAGGAGGGGACCTCTACCAAGTCCTTTGGTTTACAAAGCAATCAGCGGGCGGAGATTGCCTCCCCTTAAGGAATCCCTCTGGCGTCATCATCCATGACAAGGAAAAACAAGCTATGTTGCTCTTCAAGGGAACATCTATATCCAATGTACAAATTGACACAGATGAAATCAGATTGGATCTTGACTGCAGTTTCTTGAGCTATCCAAAAATTACCGTTGTGGAGGTTTTGAATGCCATAAGAAGAATTCAACCCAAGAAGGCTCCAGGGATTGAAGGAATCATCAATTAATTCATCAAGTCTTTTGCTTCCCACCTATCTACATCATTTGTTACATTGTTTAACAAAATTATTGTTCATAGCTGGTTCCCCTCGTCATGGAAAGTGGCGGTGACAACAATCATTTGCAAACAGGGAAAACCAGATTACAGGCCTCTTTCTGGACGTCAAATTGGCCTATCCCTCTGTTCATTTGGCAAGACTGGTTCACTACCTTTTCCAACTTAAGTGCCCTACATACCTGACATTATTGATCATAGATTTTCTTAGAGACAGATCTACAACAATCAAATTAGGCAACTTCATCTCCAAGGCCTTCAACATCAACATTGGACTCCTGCAGGGCTCCCCTTTATCTGTGAGCCATGGTCTCTTATGTGACTGCAGGACACAAGTAAATGGCATTATAAAGGCAGATAATTAAGAGTATTATGTAACTCTGGACTCCACTTCTAGAAAAAAAGGAGTAATTTGTCTAAGGAAAACCTCCAACCTAAATATAGGTCTGCAAAGATGCTATTTAAGGGTAAGAGGGTTTGTTTAACCAATAAAGGAGGACAGATTTTCTTCCTTTGTTTAAGGGTAATGGTTGGTGGAATAATGATGTAAGAAATGGTTCAGGATAAACAAGCTACTAGCTAGAAGGTTACTTCAAGGATTTACTAAGGCATTGCTAAGAATGTAATTCTGGGTGATGGCTTAGAAATATGTGTGAAAAACCAAAAAGGTAGTAAATGGGTATGTTTATGTATGACTTTCTTTCCTTCAGCTTAGAGTACTTCTTTAAATAGTGCTTGGCTGGGTGCTTTATTGCCTGTATAAGTAGATGTATAATTCTCAACCTCCTTGTTGAATTACCATGTGGGCTTAAGCTGTACATAGACCATGTGTCCTGTAATTAATCTGGCAGATGCTGTTTAGGGCTTAGTGTAGAAACAAGTGGCTTGGCATTCTCAATCTGGAATAGCCACTAGTCTCAAAGTAGAAACCATTCATTTGTACTGTTATAATATGTGTTATAGTATTTTATATGGGTTATGTCTTCCCTTTAGATGAGAATCCTTATCTTTCCATGGATGAGGTAATTATACTATGAGTTGTTGAATCATAATTCAGACCTGATGATATGCATGAGCTGTTATGCATAAGCGGTGACTTGACACAATATGTAGACCCCGCGCGCTCTAGTGACCTTGTGGGTAGACTCCTCAAGACTCACAACAAACCAACTCAACAAACCCGAACAAATCCCTTAATTCATTGTCTAGCACCCTAAAGGCCAGATCTTCTCTGAAACACCCCTCTCAAGAAACTCAAAGAATCTAGGAGGAGCTCAGCTTTAACTCAAGTGGAGGTACTTGATTGATTTCTTCTCTCCTTCTCATTTCATTACATCTCTACCGTCTCTTGTTTTTTTCAGTCATTGACAATTTCTATTTCTTCCAGGCTTGTTTGTTATTGTCTATCATCTCCATAAATATTCTTAGAGGTTTCTTACTGAGGTTTCGTTAGGATTAGATCATAAGAAGGTATTATTGATAAAAAATCTCTTTCATTTTCTTTATTATCTTGATTCTCTTTTTACTCACTATTCCTTCTACTCTAATTGTTTTCTAAGAAATTTACTACTATTAGCTTTTAAATTGAGTTGCAATAAGGTGATTTGAACTCAAAAACCTACATGAGTTTCACATATTATAAGGTATGTGTTTTGTTTCTTATGGGTTATCCATTATTACATAAGCTACAAGGCTCTATTCCCCTTTTTTCTAAGGGACTTTAGTTTGTTTGAAGTCTTTAGGGCAATAATTATTGGCCTAACTTTAGTTTGAAGACATATTTATTGTCTCTAACGCTGGCATTATTGGTAATCCTATATATCATCTACAATAATTCTTTGCTAAACAAAAGTTTTCTCAAAACTCACAGATACAGTTTTGATTGGATACATGGACAATGTTGTGAACCTAGTTGCCTCTCCTTTGCATCAGGTGACTGGAGAAATGCTAATCAGGGAGGAGGAGAGATTGCTCGAATGGGGTTGCCGCCATGGAGCAATCTTTGATCAAGCTAAGGCCCAGTTCATTTAGTTCACCAAAGGACGGACCTCAGATGATTGTCTCCCTTTTGGGAATCAGCAGCTCAAATCTCTGTTGGAAGGTGGCTAGGGATGTGGCTTGATCCAAAATTGCCTTTCAATCAAAATTTCAGGGCACTGGAGGAAAAAGCAAACAAAACATTACATTAGCTGAAGATTTTTGGAAATTCTAGATGGAGTGCTGGCAAAGCTGATTGGATCAAGTTGATCCAGACTGTTCTCTTACCTAGGTTGACATACGGGGCAACAATCTGCACAACGCCCAACAGGGGTAAAGTGAAGGCTTTGGCCAAGAAGATCAACAGGTTGAATGGGATTTTTTCCTTAGGAATATTTGAATCATTGTCTACCAGATTCATCAGCTCTCAGTTGGCCGTTTCGGGTTTTTTGGATGGGGATATGAAAACATGTTTTTCTTTCTTTTTCCAAAAGATCACTACAATCAAAGCTGAAAATGTTGTATGATCCCTTGTGTTCTCTAGCAGAGCCAGTTCTCAGGAAAAGTTTGCGGATGCAGCACAGGTCGGATTGGCATTGGAAAAAATCAACAATGAGCTAGAAATGGACCCAGAATTTATTCATTTGTCTTTTGACTATCAACCCACGGAGGCGAGGAGGATGACGTATCTCAACAAGGGTTGTACCAAGGATGAGGCAATAAAGTCTGTTAACTCGCTCATCAATCTAAATTCTTCAAACTCAGGGGTTCTGGAAATTTTCAGCAATGGGTCGATCCACCCTGAGAAGGGTGGAGCGGGAGCAGCAGTTTGCCCAGCAAGAATGGTCTTTTACGCTTTCACTTTGGGAGCTCAGGCAGTTGTGTCAAACCACAAGTGTGAAGCAGCAGTAGTCCTTTCAATTGAACTCTGCAAAGCGGTATCTTTCCGCAAAATCATTTTGTACTTGGATAACCAAGGCATCATTCTCCGGACCAAGGACCCTAAATCCCCAAAACCCGGTCAATGGTTATTTGCGGAGATAGATTGGCTCATCAAGTATCTCCCTCAGGATATGGAGATCGTTTTTGCTTGGTGCCCAGGGCATAAAGACATCCTTGGGAATGAGATGGCAGACCAGCTGGCAAAAGATGCGGTAGAGTCCCCCTCTACCCCCTTTTTGCCGGTCAAAGGTAACTTGGTGAAGATAAGATGTAAAGTCCTGCAAGACCTATTGCTGAATAGACCAGCCCCCTCGAGTCTTCCCATTTCCCTCAGTTCCCTTATCAACCAATTGGCGTCTGGCCACAGTACGCTGAAGCACTTTTTATTCAAGATTAACAGGAGCGTGGACCCCCTTTGTCTGAAGTGTGGCAGCAGGGAAACAGTTTCCCATCTTTTGAATTTCTGTCCAATGACAAAATCTCACATGAGGGATCTTTGAAGGAATCTCAGGCGAATGAAGGTCTGGTTCAACCCTAACAAGTTGGAAGGGCTGTTGGGAAATCGGAAGGCGGAGAAGCCATTGGCAAACTTCCTCATAGACATCAATCGTTTCAAGGAACAACTTTCGAGTTAATCTTTGAAAACCTCCTTTTCTCTTATTTTCTTTCACTATTATGTTGTTTCCTTTTTTTCACATCTCTTTCATGTTATCAGCTCATTGCGTTACTAAATAACACCTAAATTTGTAGTTGTGTTTTGTTGTTTCCTCAGTGTTCTCTCCACTTTTGTTGTTACTAAGATTCATAGTGTACACTGCCAAAGGCCAAATACACTTAAAAAAAAAACGTGCGGAGAGCTTACCATCATCGGGCTGTTTTCATACAGAACCCTGAGTTCTATTACAGGAGAACCGGGAGCATCAACTACTCCAATTTAGAGAACAAGCACCTCATCCTGCATCAGAGGGGGGACAATTTACATGTACAAGTGGAATTGACCTGTACGCAGAAATTCCTTCTGGCTCATGACCATAAACGCTGTGGGATACCATCTTAATCCACAAGGTAGATACATAGATTATTGATGTATTTGTAAAATATATTCCGAATACTCACGTCTTCATCATCATGAACGATTCCAACCGATCACCTGGAAGCTATATCTGTAATTGCTCCGAAGCAATCAAGAGATATACGACGTGACCTCCTTCGGGTTAGCCGTGGGTGTGTACCTGGGCAACAATGCATACCTAAATATGTTTTTCAGTCACCGTGTTCACCATATGGTTTTGGAATGGGGCAGCCGACAACTTGGGTGTAATACTCATTTAGCATTTCTGGCGAGGGCCACAATTCGTTGAGTGCCTCGTTTGTTGGGTGAACGGACCCGTACTAGAGCCCATCACCTTACCAACGCCAGGGTACGATGCGGCATTGACAACTCATTCTACCACATTCCCTCTTGAGTTCGTGTGTTGCTTCCGAAGCGCCTGGAAGTTGGGGGACTCTAACCCGGTGCTACAGCCTACAGGTCCACTGAAATCTGAAATATCCATGTAGACATGGGGATCGATTTGCAAGCATTTTGAAAGCCTTCAAGCCTTTGTTACATACTTTCCTCGTTTGAGTCCCCAGTACGCCTGGAGGTGATTGTAATTTGTACTGCGGCTCGGTTCTTCAGTTGATACCTATCAAGTGGTGCTCCCAAATTTCCCTATAAAAAGCTTTCCTTGGGCCGTCCTTGCTATCGACCCATCCTCCCACAGAAACTTGTACCTTCACTCCCACTCGAAGTTTCTTCTTTCCCTTTTCGGACAATAACCTTTCTTCTTCTTCTTTTCACCCAAATTCTAATTCTCCAACATGCGCTGGTTTGTCATGTCGAGTGTTTTCTTAGTCAATCTCGCGTTGACCCGCGCCCAACAAATTGGTACCGCCAACCCCGAGGTGCCTCCGAAACTTGTCATTAATGAATGCACTGCTACAGGCTGCAAGCCCTTCACAGGTGCCGCGACCCTGGACGGTAACTGGCGGTGGAGTTTTGACATGGCCACCAAGAAGAACTGCTACACAGGAAACTTGTGGGATCCCACATTTTGTCCTACTGGAGAGGCATGCGCCAAGAACTGTGCGATTGACGGTGCGAACTACAAGGACACCTATGGCGTTACCCCCATCGAGAATGGTCTCCAGCTCAAGTTTATCACCCACGGTCCCTATTCGGTCAACTTCGGCTCCAGACTCTACTTCACGGTCGGAGATAAGTACCACATGTTCAAGCTCAAGAACAAAGAGTTCTCTTTTACCGTCGATGTCTCCAAGCTTCCCTGCGGTCTCAACGGCGCCCTTTACTTCTCCGCAATGGACGAAGATGGAGGCAAGGGGGTCGGTAATAACATGGCCGGTGCCAAATATGGATTGGGTTACTGTGATGCTCAGTGTCCCCAAGATATCAAATGGATTGGTGGAAAGGTTTGCATTCTGTTCGCTTGACACTCTTGGGCTCACCCTTACTCACACTTCATTTCCTTTGAATTCCCAGGCCAACTCCGAAGGATGGGTGCCGTCCAAGACAGACCCCAATTCGGGAACGGGCAACATGGGCAGTTGCTGCGCCGAGATGGATATCTGGGAGGCCAACTCAATATCCCAGGCGTTCACTCCCCATCCCTGCAAAACCACCAAACCAACCATCTGTCTGGAAAAAGCTTGTGGCAATGGAGAGGGCGATCGATACAAGGCTGCATGTGACAAGGACGGGTGCGACTTTGCCAGCTACCGATGGGGCGCCAAAGAGTTCTTCGGGCCCAGCAAAAAAGTAGACAGCACCCAGAAATTTACCGTCATCACCCAGTTCGTCACTAGCGATGGAACCGACACTGGTCCCCTTTCTGAAATTCGCCGAATCTATGTTCAAGGCGGAAAAACCATCAAGAACCAGGCCGTCAAGCTCCCCGGACTGGACAAGCCGGCCGATTCGATCACCGACAAATTCTGCTCCGCAACTAAGAAAGCCACCGGAGATGTTGACGACTTTAAAATCAAAGGTGGTATGAAAGCGATGGATGCTGCCATGGAAAAAGGGATGGTGCTAGTCCTCAGCTTGTGGGACGATCAAATGGCCCACATGAACTGGCTCGACTCCAACTACCCACCCGACAAACCCATTACCGCTCCGGGAGTCGCTAGAGGTACTTGTGACGCCAAGGTCGGTGATCCAACAAACGTTCGCGCCAAGTTCGGCGACGCCACAGTCGAATTCTCGGATATCAAGATCGGCGCGATCGGTTCGACCTCCTCAGCCGATCCTACCAGCGGTGGCCAGCCTGCCCCCTCCACGAAGACGCCCGAAACCGCCAACCCCACTCCTCAGGCTAATCCCTCGACGCCAGAACCTGATGCTGAGGGTGAGCAGCCGGCCCAAAGGAACCGTAAGGCTTGCCGTTCTGCCCGTTCTTGAAGCCCCATCAAGGCTTCACCCATCTTCTGCCATTGGTGCTCGATGCACCTGGTTGCGTTCCCGTTTCTTGTAATAACCTCCAAATTGTTTCCTCTTTGTTGCGGCCATAATTCTTTCTTTCCATTTCCTATCCTTTCACACTTCTTGTTTGTTCTTTTTCTTCTACAGCTCATGAACTAATCCATGGTAGCCGGTGATTTTGTTGTTGTGGTCCATTTTAAATTTTCCTTCCACGAATCAATCGTTTATGGACCCATCTTATCGCTTTGACTGGACCTTGACGCACTGTCGGGTTCATCCACCACATGAACTCTTTCCAACTCCCTCCTAGTGTAGCTGCGAACCACCCAAAATGACTCGGGTTGAGCTAGCTGGCATTGGATATTAGCACCTCTCCAACCACTGAAGTTCTACAATGTTCCTCCAATACAGATCGTTCCTCAAGATCAAATTAGCTTATGAGCAGCGTCTATTGTGGCGGTTTAGCCAACTTGCTTCTGCCCCTATCTCTCTTGCACGCCTCCCTCCGCACTCCTAGAATTGAGTAGGTTCTAGAAGCTGATATTGCAAACGTTCTTGTGATATTCACAGAGAAAACCTCTGATATTTGGATGAGAATCAAGTTTGAGCTTGAGTGAATGATACCTGTCTTACCAAATCACAGGAGTCCTGTTTGGATTTCAATGCCATGCACAGGTACGATTCCTATAGAAACCGAGACAGATCTTACGACAAGGATGAAGGAAGGCCTTGATCTTCGGGGTATAATTATAATACCAGTCTTCAAAGTGTTTGATGATGGTAGGATGGGATGACAGAGTGTTAGTTGATGATAAGTCATACTAAACTTAAGGCAATAGAAGCTCACACAGGGGTAGTGGTTGTTGAGTAGCCAGGATAAGTAAATATTTAAGTAAATCTGTTTGTAGTTGGATACAGAATCTTATAGAAATCGAGAGTTTTTTTTGTGTTTTTTTCGTTTTTTCCCTTAAGAAGAATTGGTCTTGAGACTAAACTCATCCGTCTCATCTCATCTCATCCGACTCACTGAAATCTGTAAGAGATGGATGGATGAACGATATCTTTGTTGTACTTATAATCTGAATCTCAAACTTATCATCACTCACTGTACACCTTATAACCATCTCTATTCACTTCTTCCCTTGGTTCTTATCAGGTTTTTCCTTACACACACACACTCCTTACAATAACCAACATCTTCCTTCACTTTCTCCCAATAAAAAGTCTCACAGATAAACTGAGGAGGGGGACCTGCCCAGGGTTCTTTTCTTTCCAACTTATTCTCACCAATCATGCTTCTCGCCACCGGCTCTTCCAGTTCCCTACCCGCAACCCCATCCCTACCCAGCCCACCGTCGATCGTAGCTGTAGGCCTCACACTCGAATTGGATTCCAACCAGTTGGTCTACCGTGCGTTCAGCGGGGATGAACTTAATGGGAACACCATCGATCTCGCTGGCTCCATCGTCCTCAAGCTGGCCGAACCAACCAGTTTCAAGCACATCTCTCTCGTCCTCAAGGTCGTCGCTCGAATCGACTTTCTAGACCCACTATCCGGAAAGCGTTATCACCAAGAAACACCCCTCTTCACCAATCACTCCGAGTTCCTACCCCTCTGCACCGATTCCTCCCATACCCACACCCTTCAGTCTGGCCTCCATCAGTTCCACTTCTGCCTCAAACTACCACCTGGACTCCCCGCTTCGTTGAGAACCTCAACCGGCTCGGGTCTCATCTATTATAAACTCAAGGCAGTCGCCACTAGGCCAAACACCTTTCTCCTCAAAAACCCCTCAAAGTTCGAGGCTAAACACTTCCTCAGAGTCTCCCGCTCGTTTCCAGCAGAAGCATTGGAGTGGGCGCAAACCTTGGACATTGAGAACACCTGGCCTGGCAGTCAGTCTTCCCTCCTTGCTCATTCATTTTTCACAATCCTTGGGGGGGAAGGGGGGCGTTATCACGTCAAAGTCAACCAAACACCCCTTGATAAGATTAGATACTGATTCTTTGGTCGTCTGACTCATTCCAGAAATCTCGTACGAAATTAGTTTACCTCGGAAGGCGTTTGTCGCCGGGGAAACGATCCCGATCAGTATCAAGTTCACCCCGTTGGTTAAAGGCGTACGAGTAACCTCGTTGGTAGTCACAATCAAAGAACATATGTACTAAGATTTGTTTTATTTATTTCCATAAGTTTTTTTTTTTTTGACATGACTCCATTCATCATCACTATGTCATAAAAAATCAGCACCTTGTTGGCTAAACCAGGCGCCATGCCACATGTCGAAAACCGGGACGTTGGCGAGTATCGGTTCGAATTCAAGACGGGTACAAGCCAGCCCGGCTCACGCTCCTCAGAGCCTCCGAACAGACGGATGGGCGCACTGACCTCGACGGATCTCAGTCTACTCACCCGGCGATTACAAGCGGTATCGGTGGGTAACGAGGCCGGCTCGATGGGCGAGAACGCCCCTGGGCCCTCAGACCCGCCACGGAGCCGGGCCATGAGCACGGGCACACGGAGCGTCACGGAGATTTTTGACCCTGAGAATCCGGAAAATCTCTCAGGCGAGTTGGAGAAAATGGTGGGTATCAGCCTGCCGGCGACCACCACGCCCACCCATCCGATCCCCCCGGTGACGGTGAGCCACAAGCTCCGGTTCAGCGCGTTTATCAGCAACCCGGATGGACACACTTCCGAGCTCCGCTGTGCACTTCCCTTACACGTCCTCGCCGCCGAGTTGATGACTGAGGCGATGTTGGCTGCGGGTGGCAATGGTACCAACACCCTCGTCTTTGGCCCCTCCGGAACCCTCCTACCCGCTTCCCAAACCGACGCCGCGCCCGCCGAGCTGCCCTCATACCCCGAGCACGTCCGTGATCGTGTTGCGCCCATCGCTAGCGCCGGAAACCGTCCAGCGCTCATTCCTGCCCCCTGGTCCTTGGCCACCACTCCCGCTGGAACTCCCCTCGAAAGTCCCAGTTCGAGACGCTCCTCAATCAGCCATGGGTACTTCCCTACTATGACCAGATGGAATGACCCTGAACTGGTTCGCTCTTTGGACCCTGCTGCCGACACGGACCATGCTAGTCGGTTGAGTGACCGAGAGTGGATTGATTCAGTTTTTTTTCCTAAAAAAAAAGACATCAAGTGCTAAACTTTTTTTGCCGTTTCGTTTTTTCTTTTGTATTACTTTAAAAAATCATTATTGGGCATAGTGGAAGGTCGAGTCATACTAGCAGTCGAGCCTCGAGTAGGGGATCGAGCCCTAACGGTAGCCACCCGTTGCTGAATTCAGTGGGTAGCAGTAGTAGCAGTCTGAACAAGTACCAACTGCGTCTACCAAAGGCGCTGACGCGTATGGCCCAACAACTGAGTGTGAGCTCTACTACGGGCGGCCAGAGTCCACCGACGGCTTCGAAACCTGGCCTGGGTACTCGGACCAGCTCGACCAGCTCGCTCACCCATCTCTTCGCCGCCGCCACCCACGTCGCCAGCTCCTCCGCCGCCGTGCCCACCACTCCCCCACCTCCCGATGCCGCTAATCCTGAATCGTCCACTAGCGTAGAGTCCCCTAACGAAAACGAACCCTCAAACGATGACGTCCTCTCCAGGTATGCCCCTCCTACACTCTCAGGTACCTAAATAAATCCCTACCCCCACTGACCCCTCTTTCCTAAATCATAGAGTACCCAGCTACGATGTCGCCAGTCAGGGCCCACTGGGTGGAGGCTCGGTACCAATATCCTCCCTCGTCGGCCTACCTGCTTACGACGAATTATAAGCCCTTCATTAACACTCTCACACTCCCCCCCCCTTGATCCTTCAACTCTTGCCATCTCTTTAAACCGTCATCTTTGTTGTTCAACTATAAAAAACCAATCAGTCTTTATGGGGGTTGCGTTTTGTTGTTGTGAATCGTACTTTTTTTTTCTTAATTCGCTTCTTCCCATTTTTATCCCCTACTCATCAGATCTACGTCCCTCCCTCCCCGAGAACATCCCTGGCCAGTCTGGACCTCTCTCACGCCAAAACTCCCCCACCAATCCCCTCCCTCTTCTCTTCCACTATTGGCCCATCCTCCCCCCCCCTCTCCCTCAAATCGGGGTGTTGTTATTTTTGTTTGTTTGTTTCGTTCCCCTCACTCTCTTATCTCACTTCTAGGTATCTCGTTTCATCCTCTTGGTTCTCAAAATGTATCCATACACAAATGCATATCAATCAAACTCAGATACACATATTTATCAATAATTTTTATTCATCTAATTTAGATATACAAACCTATTGATTTATTACTTTATTCTCTCATTCATTTATATACTTATATATATGTATATATTCATATCTATATTATCCTAACCTGTTTCCCCTCTTTATATATATATACATATATCTTCATTTTGACTTGATTTTTTTTATCTATTTAAAGGTTTGTTTATGCTCTTAATTTTTCTAATTGATATCAGACTTGTAGTCTTTGATGAAGTGATGCATGTTAGACACAAGCAAGGAGCGGTGGTAAACAGGCAGATAGAAGCAAACCTGAGGACAAGAGTCAAGGGTGAGCTAAAGTTTTGAGTGAACACTAGTTGAGAGTTAGGGAACCGTAGAAGTGAATACGGAAACAAGTTTTTGAACAAGACAACTAGGTTTAGCTAACAACTGCAGCAAGCTACATGTGAGAGTATAATTGACTACATGTATGTGATTGACCCGTGAAACCGTCCAATAATTGGTAGGATTTTAGACTTTCATGTTTTTGTTTTTGTTTTTTGGTGGTGCTTTTTTGAAGATATATGGATATTCTAAATATATTTGATGAGTGGTTGTGCAACTGGCAGGAGGAATGATGGTTACAAGATGAGTGAGTACTTATATATATATGTATAAATATAGTAGGAGAGGCCAATATATTAGTTGTGTGGATGGTTATCTCTCTTGTTACTCAGAATTGGTTATCAGCTTTTTAAAACTTTCACTCGCTCTTTCACACACAGACACACTCACATACATTTATTTATTTCTCCCCTAAAGTAATGAAATGAATAAATCAAAGAAATCAGATACTTTTTTATCAATGGATTTATTATATATACACATAAGAACTCACCAAAAAAAAGCTTTGCAAGTGAAAAACTAGTTTCACCATCTATCTTCCATTAAGGGGGCTCATTGCGAAAAAAAAGAAGAACCTTTGATAGTGAAGAACTTGGTGGTCAGGGTCTTGGGAATTTTCTAAGGAGGAGGAACAGCAGAAAATCTGGAAGATGGAGAAAACAGAGGTTATGGAGAAAAAAGAAAGAAAACACCATGTAGGAATAAAGGAAATACAACTGGAATGAAGTATCCCCTAATTACATAATCATAACACCTCTGTATCTTAACCTCTATTCTCTTATTCACTTACTTCTTATTTAAAAATAAGGAGTGAAACCTTCTTCAAAGCAACTGGTCTGCTCCTTCATCCCAATTCAAATATTTCAAGAAGGATCTACATTGCATGAGCAAGAAAAACCAGCAGGAGTTTCCATGATGAACAGTCCTGATTCCATAAATATATAACTTTCTACCTACATAAATAAATAAACACCCTTCCAACCATCCAATAGTTGGTACGGTATTCTATATTCACACCTCAACAGTCTATTTATTCCAAACCCCTCCAGTTATTGGTCATTTGAGCCAATAAAATCCTTTCTTGTCCTCCCACTCAATGAAGAGGTATATGGAAGGAGTGGCGCGCAGTCATTTCCAAGTCTTGAGTAGACTTTCAAAAATTCTCATGATGCCCTTTGAACCCCTTTGGGTTTCCAAGCCATCATGAGAACCAATTGTGATTCTTCAGACAACTTGAAAACTGCAAGTGGTTTTCAAGCCCTCTCCTGTTTTTATTGGGTTGTCTTGAGAACCCTTGTGGTTCTTGAGATGGCTCAAAACCACAACAGTGTTTCCAAGACGGCTTGTAACCATTCAAAACATCTCAGAAACACCTTCAATTTGTCTGATCTTTCAAAAGAACGGAAAACCATCCATCAGACATGTATTTTGGACTATGGGGTGCACTGGTAGTGTAGATATTGTGATTTGAATGATTCTTAGACAACACATAGTTTTAAAAGAAACTGAATTTGTGATTCATTTCAGAAGCAGAGCTGACAGACTGAAGAGAAATATATTAGAAACAATGAGATGAATACAAGTTTGAGAGCAAGAAAACTGAAATTCTTGAGTACAGGGACAAGTGATGAGAAGGCAGATAATAGTTGAAGAGCTGAGGAGGAAAAGATAGGAGGAAAAACAGAAAGAGTAGTGTGGGTTGAAAGAACAGTGCATGTTTAGTTGATTGTGAGTTGGTCAAATCTTACCAGAAAAAGAAGGACCTAGTATTGGAATAGAGAAAGATAGGGATGAAGGAAGAAATTTAAGAAAAGGAAGTTTAATTGAATAGAATGTGAAGAGATGAATAAGTCAGTTGAGGTTGAGTGGGATTGAAGTTGGAGGTGACTGAGTTGAGTTGAGGTTGAAGTTGAGTTTATGTTGAGTGTTGAGTGGAAAGGGAAGGAAGAGAAGAAAGGAATTGGAGAAAGAGATTTTACGCATGTGACAGGTATGAATTTTACAAGCTGTCCAAGGCATAAATTTATGGAGTTTAGCTGCACAGCAGCAGTTTTGACTTTTGTTTCTGACAATGACTGCTATGTACACAGCATATCCAATTCACACCTCAATTCTTCACTCATTGGCATGATTTTTCTTGACAACTGCAGCCTCAGCCAACAAAAAAAATGATTTCAATGGTTTATTGGATGTACCAGTGAGCCACATGATCTTTCAAAGAGTATTGTTTGCAGGTATCCCCAACCTACTTGGTGTTTTTATTTATTTTCAATTGTTTGGTAAATGCCTTCAGCTCTATCAAGAAACTCAATGTGAAATCCAAGATCCAGAATCTTATAAAGCCTGTTGCTTCCCAGAAATCCTCTCCTGGGAGAACTGGACCTTCATGGTTCAGCTGGTCCAATCTAAACCAGGGCTTGTTCTTGAGGAAATACAAGAGAAATTATATGCATACAGCAGTAAAATTCTCAGTGTTGAGGGAATCCACTGGAATATTTTTGAGTGACTGTTGATAGCTTTGAAGAAGCCAGAAGGGAAAAAAAAGGGATGAAAATCTCTTTCTGAAAAGTATAGGTTTGTTAAGAAGATGGAAAAATCCTCTGTCAAGTTTCTTTTTTTACAGGTGAGTTTATTTTTTTTCTCTGTATCATTCTGCTAGCCAATGATATTCTTTTTGAATATTCTCACCAGATGAGAGCTCATTATGTGACAAGGACCTACTACAAGGCTATGCTAGGTCAAATCAAGGGACACAGCTTGTTTTTTATCAACCAAAATACTGTGTGATTGAGTTTACTAGCAGAAATCTCAATTGAAGGACTGAATAACTTAACAAACATGTATGAAACATTAAATGCTCACCAATTTGAGCACTTCTTGGAAAACAACTTGGTAATTGCCTTTCCTGGTTGTCTCAGTCATTTTAGATGAAAGCATCTGTCAGCCTGCTACTAATTCAGAGACACCCTGAATATAGAAAACTATATCAATATACAACTTTTATTCTTAGTTTCAAAAGAATTCACACCTTATGTCTTTTGTTTCAAAAGAAATTATTAAAACACAACATATAACACAGAATCTAGATATAACTTCTAAAGTATAAACAAAACTTTCAATATTATTTCAGATTCTGAATTTCCATGTAAATTAACCTAGGGTAGCTCAGCAAAAGTAACCTGTATCTATTACTCCTTCATATCCCTTCACAGGCCTTCAAAGTTTTATATCACTTGAAGATCTACATAAACCTTAAAAGTATGCTAGTAGAATATGTAATTAAGGTTAATAGATTTCAGGTATGATACATAAATAAGGTTTACATCATCATTTCTATATTTACATTTACCTAGCACCTGTAATATAAGCCACAACCAACACTGTGGCCATACTTTTCCTACTAAGGCCAAGATAGCCCAATTGGTTGGTTGTAAAGGGACTAATGGTCCAAAAGGAAGGAAGAAACGAAATTATGTACCTTACTGGGAATATTAAACCACTTTGGGCCTTTTGAAACATGTAACTAAGCCCTACCGTAACCAAACCAGTTATACAGGTAACTAGGGCTTAGTAGAAGACTAGACTGGGAAAAACAGAGTTTCTGCTTTGCCCCCAAGGTACCAGAATAAATATTGAAAAATCCCTTCCTTCCCACAAAATGATATCCCCATCTTCATTTACATTTACCAGCTTACACCCATCTTATAAACCAGTCTTATAGCCTGTCATATAGTATAGTTTTTTGTTTGTTTCTGACCTGAAGTTCATCCAGTCACCTTTCACCTTTCTCAGCACTTATCATCGACCTGTTACCCAGTTATTTGAGCCCCTCAAGACCAGTCATACTCTTCCTGAAGTCATCTTACCTGGAAATAAACTAGTGAGTCTTATTTCCTTGTATACTTCAGTAGTATACTACTGTCTGGGAATACTCTTTTACCAAAAAGACCAGAACCTTGGAGGGAAAAATAAACCACCCCTTTAACTCAGGCCCCTCCCTTAATAAAAACTTTATTGTTTTTATTAAAACCTTTTCTTTCAAATCAACCATTACCCATTTCCCCTTGACACATACCCTTGTGTTACCACCTGTTTTTTGCTTGCACCCAGTGTAGCTAGAAATATTCAAGTCTTTGGCATCACTGAGGCTGACAGCATCCCTAATCCCCTTGAATTAATTTTTACCCCAATGAAAAACCAATTCTAATTTGGGACCACGCAAAATTTCATCATGGCAAGTTTTGCCAACTTCCTGTACTCTAATCCACTGATTGTGGCGTGTACAGAGAGGAATAAAAGAATATTTTACACTTTTAAAGTGTAAATAAAGGATTATAAGCTTGATAAAATATTTACTATAGTGTAAAAACACTTAAGTAACCAATAAATAGGTTCTAAATGCCTGCTACCAGACTTCTGGTTGAAAGAAATTTCAACAGAAGGGTTAACCAGAATGTGACACGGTTCTTCCAATAGAATTCATTAATATTAATTTATTGGGGGGAGTTTGTTGAGGAATTTTAAGTAATAAGATAGTTATAAGGGAAAAAAGGCCAGTCCTCCTTACTTACAGGAGAGGGTGAGCGCCTTGGTAGCTTATAATGAGTTATCTAAGTAGGGGTTAAAATTGATGGGGGAGGTTATCCTCAATTTAGTGAAGAAAACCTCCTCTTAAATAATAAAATAATTATTCTTTCACATGCTTGTTGGAAGCAGTGATCAGAGTAAGATCACCAGGGGGAAGTGATCACCCTGTTTGTGATCAGATGTGAAATATGGTGTCATTTCTATTTGAAATGACCCCATAGGTATTTCACACTAACTATACTTAGTGGGAAATATTTATTTCAGTAATAAATAAGTATTTCACTAAGAAATACTTGTGAATAAATTATCTAGGGACCAGAGATTGAAAAAGCGCTTGCCCTGATTGATCATTGATTTAATATCACATGTACTTATGTATATAATACCTACTACATAAGTTATTTATTTAAATATACGTGTAATCTTATAGTATAGATTACTATGGGTTATGCTGGGATTTTCCAGGATTTTCATGGAAAAAGCTATACCAATAAATGGTTCTTTATCCATTGATTGTGTGTTTGAAAATTGATTTGCCAAGGATTTTCTTTAATTAAATTTCCTTTTATTTTTGAAAAAAATAGATATAATTTAAGTTGCTTTATTCCTATTTTCTACATGTGGTCATGAGTTTGGCTTGAACACAGAGCCTTATTTATCAGTCAGGTATTATTAGGCTTGTTCTTAACTGTTAGACTATTATACCAATTGTTGAAACACTTAAGTATAATTTTTGTTACAATCAGAAAGTCAAATAAAAAATAGGGCATTAATAAAAAAACCCCGGTTTTTCCGTGTTTACACCCGGTTTTACGCAGCGGCAACATCAAATTTGCTGTGCAGCACACCCGGTTTTCCGCTTTTACACCCAGTTTTTTTTAATTATTTTTTTGCGGGCGGGTTTTAATTTTTTTTCAACATTTGAAAGTTGTTTAATATACTTGCAGGGGTGAAGAAATTTATGGTATTTTTTATTTTCCAAAAAAACAATGTCTTCTATTTTTGTTTGCCCATACACCTGGTTTTTTCAAAAAAAATCCCCATGGCCCAATTTTCAGGATTTCTCAAAATTTTAAACCTTTTTAAAGCACTTTAAGGGGTGTAGAATTTAATGTGACAAACCGTTCATTTTTAAAATCACTGGTTGTCTTTTTATGATTTTTGGACAGAATTTATTTCTAAACACCTTCACACCTGTCTTTCAAGATATTTGGGGAGTTTTTAAATGGATTCATACACTTGAGAGGGTGAATAATTCATTGGAAACAAATACTGATTATAAAATTAACTTTTTATCAGATTTCATGACAAAGAAATGGAAATATAATGATACACAGTACATTGTATGATGCTTTGGAGTGTTACATGTAAGATAATTTTTACACATTAAATATGGGTTCAGGAATGTAATTCAGGCATAGATTCACCATTTTTAAGCATTTTCTAGTTGTTATCAGTAGTGTTTATAACAATTTCTCTTTCTTATACTTATTATTTGTGTGCACATTCTTAGTCTGTACTAATGTCTCTTTGTTGTTTATTACATTTATTAATTATTAATAAATTATTAACTTGAAATTATGTCTCTTGCTTTTTAATTTATTCATTTCATTTCATTTATTCTATTTATTTTATTTCATTTTGTTTATTTTACTTGTTTTACTTATTTACTTTATTTGTTTTAAATAAAATTTTGAATGAGGATGATTGGGGAGGTTGCGTGCATCAAATGCCGCCCTCCATAATTTTATTTTGTTTTGTGTTGTTTATTTTACTTGTTTTACTTATGTATTTTATTTGTTTTAAATAAAATATTGAATGAGGATGATTGGGGAGGTCATGCGCATCAAATGCCGCCCTCCATATGCTATTTGCATAAAAATTAAAAATTAAAAAAAACTGGGTGCCCGCACGGAAAACCGGGTGCACCGCGCAGCTGCAGCTGCGCAGAAAACCGGGTGTAAACGCGGAAAAACCGGGTTTTTTTATTAATGCCCTAAAAAATAAATAAATAATAATAGGGGGTATCAAATATGTCCAAATCCCCCATTATCTAATCAACTGGTTTTGAAAATCCACCATTTTTAAAAACTGTGGATATCTATATAAAATGGTTCATAATTCTCAAAAGTGGAATTTTGTGGAAAAACCTAATTCACTGGTTTTAATTGTGGATTTGGTAATATTTGATACCCCCTAATACAATTAAATATTATTCATTATTTCAGCTTGCAGTTTCAAGTGTTACATGTTATATGTAATATCTTGGTGGCTGGTCCAGTTTATTTTTCTTCCACCCTATGTCCCAGAATTAAACCCAATTGAGCTTGGGTTTTCTGAAATCAAATAAAAAATACAATCTTCACAAGTATTAAATTGTATCAATGCTGACTATAAATGGAAAGTAAGCCAGGCAACAGGTGATCTCCTCACAGTGGATTTTTGCTAAAAAATCTGAAATCACTACAGTTACAATTTCTCACCAGACCAACCAGCTCGGCACTGTTATTTAACTAACTCATCATTCTCCCCATTGTTTTTTTCAAGTAGCTCAAGATCCACATGTTATATATAATTAAATTATCATTTCAAGCTTTTTGATCCATTAACAAGATGTAATCCTTTCCAAATAAAAACACACAGTAGCTCAGTGAAATGAATTGTCCACCTTTGCCTCATTTATCATCAAATAGTTTTGACATCAACACACAATTAGAATATCTTAAAAATGTAGCAAAAAAGCAGTCTAGAAATCATAAACATAAATCTCATTGGTACTAATATCATGATGGAAAGCCAAGGTTTTTCTCAGCTTAGAAATAAAATGAAAAGGTAAATTCTAGATTATATAGCAATAAACAAGCCAAATGCCAATATTTTTTGCAAGTTAAAATGGGTTAATCCAATGGCTGGGTAATCCAAAATTTGGGTCTTTTCAAACCTGAAGGCTGATGACAAGGGTGAATAATACAAATTTATGTAATGTTGTCAATAGATAGTTTAATCTTGAGAGGCTAAAGATGTCTCAAATTTGAACACCATGGTCTCTCAACTGAGAAATGTAAACATCAGCTAGATCCCATCCCTTCATCATTTCTTGCATAATATTCTTTGATTGGAAAACAGCTTTGGATTTTTTGTCTTTTTTGCCATGAGAATTGTTTTCACATCGTCCTTCTTTCCCACCGTTGTCTTCTTCACAAATTCTGAATATTCATCCAGAAAGCTGTGAACTTCAAGATCAACAACAGAGGAGCTTTCAGAATCCGGTGGGTGGCTGTGGGCCTTACAAGTTACATGTTGGTTAAGTCTACACTTTTTTGCAGTTGAGAGTTTCACATATTTGATATTGGCTGGAGGGGGGAGTAAATGGACACTCCCTCCTGCCCTTTGAACTAGAAAATAGTGTTGGTTTATGGGAAACAATGATGTAATCTAACCGAGCTACTCACCAGGGCAACGGCCGATTTTTGGGCTGTTGCGGCCGTTAAAAGAATGTACTCAGTTGGATTGGGCGGATCAGCAAACACAGGCATGTTATCTTTGTATTTGATGTTTGGAGGGTGGGCCTCAAAGGTCAGATTCATATAAACACATCATTTGTGTCAAAATCACTTGGCAAGACAATAGTTGATGGATCTATTAATGGATCTTTTATTTTTGACAAAGATCCAATTGGAGCAGCCTTCTTGGTCAAGAAGTGTTTCTTGAACTTGAGTACATCCTTTGCTTGCTTAGGTAGAGTTTCCGGGCCGACAATCTGGACTTCCAAGCCTGCCTTTGTATTATCTTTTTGGTGACTAACGGTCCAATGAGTAAACAAAGGCCGTATTATTTACCATATAGCTAGCTAGCTTCTTGAACCCCTCAGCACCCGGAATTTTTATCACAAATCTCCAGTTGATATGCGGAAAACCAATTTCAACAGCATTTGGATTAGGGCATTAATAAAAAAACCCAGTTTTTCCGCGTTTACACCCGGTTTTCTGCGCAGATGCGGCTGCGCAGCAAACCCGGTTTTCCGCGCGCACACCCGGTTTTATTTAATTTTGAGTTTTTATTCAATATGCATAATGAGGGTGGCATATGATGCGCACAGACTCCCCAGGCATGCTCATCCAACTTCCAACATCAACCACATCAAAAACCACTCACCACAATCAAAAACCAACGCCACCCCCCCCTAGATCATCAACCCCCCGTAACTCATCAACCACTCAACCGATCCACATAAAAAAACACCGAAATTCCCCATTTTTCCTCCTCTCCGCAACCCCAGTCACCAATTTCACTTTTTTTCCCCAAATTTTCCCAACTCCTCCCACCACTACTCCTCATCCATTTTCCACCCAAACCCACTAAAAATAACACCAAAAAACATCTTTTCTTCCCCTTTCCACGCCACCTCAAAATCTTCCATACCCCACCAATTTTTTCAACCTTTCCCCCAATCCAAAAAAACCTCAAAATCCAACATGTCTCACATCAACCCCCTCTTCCTCGCCAAAGATGCCGCCACCACTCCCGCCATCACTCCTGAAGTACCCAACCTTGCTCCTCCTCCTGAGTTAACATATCAAACAAAGGAGGAAATGCATAGCTCTGTCCAAACTTGGGCCAAGAAGCATGGCTATGCCCTCTGCATAACCCATTCCTCCACTGAAAATGGGGAGAACAGATCCACTTATCAATGTGACAGATCTGGGGTTTTTCAGCCCAAAGATGGTACTAAACTGGGGAAGACCAAGAAGATTTCCTGTCCTTTCAAACTTACCGGAAACTTCTATAAGAAGAAAGGCTACTTCCAAATCAAGATTAAAGATCCTAGCCACAACCACCCAGCTTCTGAAGATCCTTCCATCCATGCCGTCCATTGCCAATTAACCGATGAACAAAAAACCACTGTCACCCAATTAACCCATTCTGGAGTTCGTCCATTAACTATTAAGACTGCCTTATTGCAAGACACCAATCTCCCTTCTTCTGTCACCCTCAACACCATCTACAATCACCGTAACCTTGTGAGATCCACCCAACTTGAAGGACGTACACCGATTGAAGCTCTCGTTCATGAAATCCGCCATCATGAATTGTACCACACGATCGATACCTCCGAAGGCCACATGACCTCTTTTTTCTTTGCTCATCAGAAATCCCTTGACTTGGCAAAACAATTTCCCACCACTATCCTCCTTGACTGCACCTACAAAAGCAACAAGTTTAAAATGCCCTGTCTTCACATAGTTGGTATTAACTCCTCAAACAAATCTTTTTCCTTGGCTTTCTGTTTCCTTTCTGCTGAGAAGATAGCCAACTACTCTTGGGCCTTGGATCAGCTTTGCATCTCAATGGACAATCAATCTCCATCCGTACTAGTCACCGACAACAAGGCTGCCCTAATCAAAGCAATTGAACTAGTCTTCCCAAATGCCTCACATCTCCTCTGCTCCTGGCACATTATGAAGAATATCCAGTCCAACTGCTACAAACATTTCAACTCTGAAGAAGAATGGTCCACCTTTTGAAACCATTGGAATCAATTACTCCATTCCAAAACTGTTTCTGACTATCATAAAAACTTCACCCAGCTTTATATGACTTGGAATCCACCAACCACCAACTACATCATATCCAACATCCTCCCTTGCAAAGAAAAAATCGTAGCCTGTTTTGTCAACAAGAAACCCCACTTCGGTAACACTATCACCTCTAGAGTCAAAGGTCTTCATGCGTACATCAAATGATTCATCAACTCTTCCACTGCCTCCTTTGCTGCTGTTGTCAAACAAATCCACCAAGCTCTGACCAATCAACTTCACAAACAATACATCGAATCCTCTCAGCACTCCTACAAACTCCTCACTGGCCTCCCCCCTTGTGTTGGTGATCTAAATGGCACCATCTCCCACTATGCCCTCAAGATCATCCACTCTCACCACATTTCTAAACCGCCAACTTCCACTTGCACTGGAAACTACTCTTCTCACATGGGAATCCCTTGCGTCCATCAAGTTCACGAAGCAAAAGGACTAGGCAGCAAGTTGACCCCTCACAATTTCCATTCTCAGTGGCATGTTAAAAAGGATCTTGAAGTGAGTTGGCTAATATAATTTCCTGGTTTCTGTTTCTCTTTCATGGTTTTATAGTTCTAATTTGTTTTTTGCCTCCATTTATGAGCAGACATTCATTGAAGAGGACAACAACGATGGATCAAGTGACGGTCTACTTCCCACCAAAGAAAACAACGAGGAAATTTTCTTAACAGATCTCTTTAAGGAATTCCAAATGTTTCAACCTGGCGAGCAAAAATTCTACATTGGCGAAATCAAGAAGCTCTTTCAAGGGAACTACAGCACAGTGGCCATCCAGGAACCCCTCTTTAGCAAGGATCACCAAGGACGAGGAAGACCAAAGGGCACAAAAAGGAAACACAAATCAACTACTTCAACAAAAAGGGATCCTTCAGGCTATGAATACACAGAATTGGAGAAGAAAGGAAGAGGAAGGCCAAGGAAGCAGGTGACAGAACACAAGGTATTTATTCATTTATCTCTTGTCTGTTTGTCTTTGGTTATTGATTTCTTGTGAACTTGAAGGAACCTTTGGCCAAGACAAAAGGACGTGGTAGGCCTAAGAAGATGGATGAATCTGAGGAATCAGAGGTAATGATTCATCTTTATTCTTCACTCAAATATCACATCTAATTCTTTCTCCTTGTGTTTTCTAGGCTGTGTCAACAGAAGAGGAAAGTGAGGAGGAGTCTGAATCAAGTGGAGAGCTTCCAGAGGTGGATGATATCATTCAACAGGGCTCAGAACATGAAGGAGGAAATTTGAAGACTGTAAGTGTTTTTATTTCCATCTTGAGTACATTATACTGAAGTTAAATGATTTTTTGATACATCAGAGGTCTGGAAAAATACTTAAACAGGTGAAATTTGAATCAGTTAAAAGGACTAAGACGGATGAAAACACTTGGGCAGAAAATGATGCTTATAGGCCTTTCAATGTGAGTTTTACTAATTTTTTTTGAAGAGATCTTTAATTCTGAGCTTCTTATTGGTTACCCCTTTCATAGACCTCAATGACTGCCAGCTCAATCTCTATTCCTGACACCTATATGCCTGAGGCACTCAGTTGGAGTACTTACAATAATGTGGCTGTTGATTTGGTTAGTAATTTCCTTTTATTTAGTGTTCATTTTATATAAAATTAATCTTTTCTCAAACTATACTTCAGTACAAGTACAAAGACCACATTCATCCCAAAGAAGCCATCCAAAATCTCTCTACAACTACCGATGTCAAAGGCAATGGGAATTGTGGATTTCGAGCCGCTGCGGTCAGCATGGGACGTTCCTCAGACGAATGGATGAAAATTTGCAAGGAAATGAAAGAAGAACTCAAATCAAACCCTGTCTATTCAAACCATCAGATGCTAAAGAACATATGGGGAGCCAACCACAAGGATCTAATCAATGCACTCTCTCGGGATGGAAAAGGACAGGCTCCACTGAAGTATTGGATGACCTTCCCTGCTCATGGATACTTGATGGCTGACACTTATAAAAGACCTGTGGTCTTGTTTTCTGGTCTAATGCCCACCATTTATCTCCCTCTCTCTTCTCCACCCACCACCCACTCTCCCATATGTCTCATACTCATTACCAGTCTTCTTCATCTCATCAGCTTCACGTTCAAGGCTGAAATATGGCCTTCCCCTAGGATTGATCCATATTGGCAACATTGGGCTGAAGATGAAGCTCTGTTGTGGAAAGAGTGGATTCAGCCCAATTTTGACCTTGGGGAAAAAGTTCTTTTCCCTCCAATAAGAAGATCTGCCAGAATTAATAAGATTGTTGATGTTGAATAGTTATTTGTCTATTTTCCTATATTTCCATTTTATTCTGATAAAAATTCCATTTTATTCTGATAAAAAGTCAATTTTATGATCTGTATTTCTTTCCAATGAATTCTTCACCCTCTAAAGTGTATGAAACCATTTAAAAACTCCCCAAATATCTTAAAAGACAGGCGTGAAGGTGTTTACAAATAAGTTCTGTCCAAAAATCATAAACAAAAAAACCAGTAAATTTAAAAATAAACTGTTTGCTGCATTAAATTCTGCACCCCTTAAAGTGCTTTAAAAATATTTAAAACTTTGAGAGATCTTGAAAATTGAGCCGTGGGGATTTTTTTTGAAAAAACCGGGTGTATGGGCAAAAAAAAATAGAAGATGTTGTTTTTTTGGAAAAAAAAAATACCATAAAATTCTACACGCCTAGAAGTATATTAAACAATTTTAAAATTTTGAAAAACCATAAAAATCCGCCCGCAAAAAAAAAATCAAAAAACCGGGTGTAAACGCGGAAAACCGGGTGTACTCCGCAGCAAATTTTACGTCGCCGCTGCGTAAAACTGGGTGTAAACGCGGAAAAACCGGGTTTTTTTATTAATTCCCTTGGATTAATGGCCCTGCACCTTTGAACCGCTTTTAATATTCTGCAGCAACCATATCTTGGAATTTGTTGAGGCTGGTGGATACAACTGCAATTTGGATTAGAAACTGCTGTTGGGATTGGGTTAATTTCCAAGCTTCCTTGGGGGGGAATACAGCTTGAGAGTGGTGCTGCAATCAATAATCTGAGGCTGAACACCCCAACAGAAAACAACAACTATTAAATTCCATTTGATTGGTCCTGAGCAATCAATCAAAAAAAATAATCTGACGGTCAATTGAGTTGGTGGCGGACCAATGACATGAATAAAATCTAGTTTGGATGCGGAGTGGTAACCAGGCAGTGGCGTTTCTCTGGCAAACAGGTCAAGACGTGTTTGGGGCTATAGAATTGGATAGGATCAAAAGAGTGGGATTGTTGGCAGCTTGAAGGCTACTGGCACAGCCCAAAGTGGAAATCATCATGTGGCTATTTGTTTCACAACATGAGACAAAAACAGAAAGATTAATAATCATAAAATCGAAAGCCATGATTTCTCCCAAAGATGTGTTCAAGCTATCTTCAAAACATAACATGTGAATGAATGTGTAGAGAGAAGTCCAGGATTAAAGTTTTAAACAATATTGATTTTCAGCTACGACATTTGATAGAGCGCTTTTGCTCATGAATGCTTTTTTTATCAGGTTTATGATAAAAAAATCATGCATGGGCAGACAAACTATAAACGAAGATAAGTCTCGCTTCGCCACTTGAATAAGAACCACAAACCGATCATTAACGTCACAGCAAGTCCGAGTGCAATAATTGCACCACCTTCAGTCAAGGCCGTCGACTGACCAGGATCGAATCGTTCAAGTTGAAGCCTTGTTCGAAGTGGAGCTACCAACACTTGAGGAATCTGGGGCGATGGTTCATTTATAATCATGGCGCCTCGACACGTTGGACAGGTCCTTGATATCGTCGACCATCCATTGATACATTCCTGGTGGTAGAGGTGATGTGCCGTACACACGGGTACTACTCCAATATCGCCCTTGAATTCCCCGAGACAAATAGCACAATGATCCCGACCTTTTGATTGGCTGCTTTCGACAATCGAAGACGCATCCTCTTTGTTCAATGGGTGTCCAAGGCTTTCATCGGAAGAAGCCGCTTGTACAGGTTCAGGGTGCCGTCCTTCATCATCGGGAATTTGAACAATTACCTCGTGCCTCTGAGAATAAACCGATTGGGGAAAAAAGAAAAAAGAGAAAAAAAAAGGGTTCATCTCCTACTAGAACTCCTCATGTTCAAGGCTGATCGTCTAAACAGCTAACTCACATCGGGACTTGGCTGAGACCCCCGAGCTGGATTGACATCGCCTTGGTGAATGGGATTTGCAGTTGACCAGTCTTCCACCCCGCTTGGAGTGAAGGAGGGCTGCGGAACTTCGAGGGATTGGTGAGCGGACTCTTGCGGTACAGCGTCGGCCAACCGGCCCGCTTGTTGGACCAATTCGGTTCCGAGACTGTTCCCAACGAGCTGCTCTCACAATCAAGTACTTGTCTCAGTTATGATGGGGTTTGGTTCTTCAGAAAAACAAACGGTGCTCAACAAATACGAGTATAGGCCATCGAATCATTGTAGAAATCTGAAAGCTAGTCTGGAGTAAGGGAAGAATAGAGGTTGGACAAACAGCCTAGAATATTCAAGTGTCTTACAGTATATCTTATTACCCGTGAACTTTGAAGCCAATGAAATCAGAACCCCTCGCTCGTAGCTCCAGGTCCCAGGCACGCATACAGCTCTTCGCAGGAATAATGCCAGGGGTTGTAGTCCATGGAGGATTTAAGAACTTTCAGCAACAGCTGGTATTCCAGCCACCGCTTCCTGAGACAAAGCCTGCGACGGGTCCCAAGGCTTATTGAACCAAATGAAATCCTTCCAGGCGAATCGGTTTACATTTACTTTTCGGGTGTGTACCACTCCGCCCCCGAGTTCGGTTTTTCTACACCACGGGTGCAATTTTTGCTCCTTCGGGCTGACAACCCGACGTCAAGTGATCCCCGACGCCACCCTGACCCCGTGGTTGGGCTGGCGTTGATCTGATGGTATGCCTTGCGTCGGGTAGCAGGTCACTTTGATGCAATGCATGCATTCAGAGTTGCGGCAGGGTGGCTAAAACATCAGGTCCTTTCTATTATTTAAGTACTAGCCTCTCAACAGCGCCCACCCAACCTTAACAGTCATAAACTTAAGCCCTTCCTATGTGGCTTCAGCTAGACCAGCTTATTACCACTGCTCATCCTTGAATACCCAAAATGCACATATGTAAATAGTTTCCAATTTTTATGTTTAAAATATCTCAATTGTGAGAAAAGATCCACTATCTATGACCAACCTGAACTTGGGTCCATAAAGGCATGCAGGATCAACAGATTTGATGAATTTTTTGCATTTTAGTATTTGGTAAGTACAATGAGCTGCATGGTTTTTTCAATAAGCCAAACTAAATTCATATTTCATTCATTCAATTAATCCAAAATCTATAGGTCTACATGTGCTATATTTAGCCATCTCTGCTGTGAAAATTCTGTTTTGCATGTCTGTAATTCCACTAATTTGTTATGATGATTTAATGATCACTGCTTGGATTATCATGTTGTTAGAACTCATGTGAAGTGAAATCTTGTTGCCTATTATTTACATCCAAATTGAATAATGGGGCTCTGGGAGATGCTGCTGAGTAAAGGTGAAATAATGGTCTGGTGTGGTAAACTTGACTGGATGACCTTTCCAGGTGGCTGCAAGTGGTGAAAAGTGGATTTCCAGGGGACATTGTGCTAGAGGTGTTTGCAAGCTCCCCCCTTTGGGATCTCACAAAGACTGTCAACTACCTTTCACAAGACATAAAAACATTTTGTATTTAGTCTTGTATTTATCCTTTCCTAGCTCAGCAGAGATTGCTGTAGTCTGAGACATCTCTCTAGAGCTAGGAAGCGTATTTTGCCAACATGATTGATATAAATATGATTTTCCTTTTGGGGGATATGGAAAATCCTGAAGGGAGAATCACAGGCAATTTGCTTGTGATACCTGCCAGGTGTGTGTCATGAGCCGTATTGCGGGCCTGCCCGCACCAAAGCCCGCACCACATGTAGATAGTCTATCTTTGGCAACACAACAGAAGACCCATAGTCTGTCAGGCAAGTTTTGTAAGTTTGATCCGGTTACTTAACACTGCAATGGCATAAATAATAATAAAAGGGTTTTTGGGTTTCTATATCTGGTGATAGCAAAACCCGGTTTAGCACCTAACTGTTCACCAAATAGGTGGAGATTGTCTAAGAGCTCAATGGTTGTCAAAAAGGTATACAAGCTTATGATTCCTGTTATATTAAAGGATGCTCTGAGCAACATCCTGGTACCAACTCCCTTCTCTCTCTTCACCAATATTTAAAATATATCTAAGTGTGACTTGCTTTACCGCTGAGACAGAATCTCTTGTCATTAGATTTACACCTAAATCTAAATGGAACTAAGGGAATGGCCATTTGCTTGAAAATCCTGGAAAATCCCAGCATAACCCATGACAACATTGTAAATAGTTATGTATTATTTATTTATATAATTAATACAGTGTCTAATCGCCAAGGGCAACATGCTTGTTTCAGTGTCTAACGCCAAGTATGCCTTAGTGAAATAAATAATGTATTACTGAAACTTATTTAATTTAAAAATTATTTTTTATGATATCATTTTAATTAAAAATGACACCATCTTTCACATTTGATCACGAACAGGTTGCTCAATTTCCCCTGGTGATTTGCAACATTTTTTGTGGATTTATTATTTAAGGAGCTTCTTTTTGCATTTAATTTTAACATATACATAGATAACTCATGTTGCTACCATTTTTCTTGCACCTTTTTCTTGCTTGTAAGGAGGACTTTTGGGCGTTATATTTTTTTCCGTGTTTACACCTGGTTAGAATTCTGCGCAATTGCGGCTGCGCAGTGGACCCGGTTTTCCCACCCAGGTCTCATTTTACTTTATTGGAATTTTCATTCAATTTGCATACGGAGGGTGGCTATGTTGATGTGCACGTCCCCAACCATCTATAGTAATTATTCTTTAAAGCACGTCTGTTATATTACACTTTTTAAGTGTATATCGGGGCCAACACGCCATTTTTTTTCATGGCTGTACAAACGCCATGTGAGACCCAGATAGGCTTTTGACACCAATTGTTTTGGCGTGTGGGCGCGCACCAAACAATTGGTGTGCGGGGCCCCGCATGCCAATTGTTTGGCGTGTGGGGCGCCACACCAAACAATTGTTTGGCGTGCGGGGCCCACACGCCAATTGTTTGGCGTGCGGGGCCCACACGCCAATTGTTTGGCCGGGTCCCCTCACTCACATAATCGAATGGGAGGGCCCATTCGATTACGTGAGCGGGGCCCCTCCCAGCTGACGAGGTTATACAACCTCGTCAGCCGGGAGGACTTCCTCCCGGCACGAGGCTGTATACCCTTGTCAGCCGGAGGACTTCCTCCCGGCTGACAAGGTTATACAACCTCTTCAGCCAGGAGGACTTCCTCCTGGCCAACGAGGTTATGCAACCTCATCAGCCAGGAGGAAGTCCTCCTGGCCGACGAAGGTTGTATAGCCTCAGTCTGGGAGGGGCCCCGCTCACGTAATCAAATGGGCCCTCCCATTTGATTATGTGACTTCGTGTGGGCCCCGCACGCCAATTGTGTGGTGTGCCTGCCAAACAATTGCATGCAACGAGGTTAACCACACGCCAATTGTTTGGCGTGCGGGTCCCCCCTCACACACCCCATTTGATTACGTGAGCGGGGCCCCTCCCAGGAGAGGTTAACAACCTTGTCGGCTCCTCAGCCGGCGAGGCTATACAACCTCGTCGGCCAGGAGGAAGTCCTCCTGGCTGACGAGGTTGTATAACCTCGTCAGCCGGGAGGACTTCCTCCCGGCTGACGAGGTTATACAGCCTCGTGCCGGGAGGAAGTCCTCCCGGCTGACGAGGTTGTATAACCTTGTCAGCCGGGAGGGGCCCCGCTCACGTAATCAATGGGCCCTCCCATTCAATTATGTGAGCAAGGGGGGACCTGGACGCCAAACAATTGGCGTGCGGGGCCCACAGGCCAATTTTATTTGGTGTGCGGGGCCCACACGCCAAAAAAAATGGCGTGTGGGAACCACACGCCATTTTTGGCGTCTGGGTCTCACACGCCCTTTTTTTTTTGGTGTGTAGACCCTACACGCCAAAAAAAAATGGCGTGTTGGCCCCGCACGCCAAAGAAAATTGGCGTGCGTTTATCAACGCCCCAACCATCCTCATCCAACATCCAACATCAACCACATCAAAAACCGCTCACCACATTCAAAAACCAACACCACCCCCCCCTAAATCTTCAACCCCCCTCAACTCATCAACCACTCAACCGATCCACATAAAAAAAACACCAAAAATCATCATTTTTCCTCCTCTCTGTAACTCAAGTCTCATATTTTCCAACTTTTCCCTCAATTTGTCTCAACTCCTCCCACCACCTGTTTTCACTTCAATCATCACTCCTCATCACTTTTCCACCCAAATCCACTAAAAAAAACACCAAAAAACTTCCTCATCATGTCTCACATCAACCCCCTCCTCCTTGCCAAAGATGACTCCACCACTCCCAAAACACACAACCTTGCTCCTCCTCCTGAGTTAACATATCAAAAAAAGGAGGAAATGCATAACTCTGTCCAAACTTGGGCCAAGAACCATGGCTATGCCCTCTGCATAACCCATTCCTCAACATAAAATGGGGAAAACAGAACTGCCAGCATAATTGCCTAGGTTGAGTTCATCCCAGTTAAACTAGGATTCAAAAAACCAATTTAAAGTAGGTTGGCCTCAACCAATGAAATATAAAACCAAGGGGGGTCCCTTGGATATATATTTCATCCGTTTAATTCAACCAAGTTTAATTGGTTGAGTGCATCCCAGTTTAACTGGGATGACTTCATCCTAGGCAATTATTGTGGCAGTGCAGATCCACATATCAATGTGATAGATCTGGGTTTTTCAGCCCAAAGATGGTACTCAATTGGGGAAGACCAAAAAAATTTCCTTTCCTTTCAAACTTACTGGAAACTTCTATAAGAAGAGAGGCTACTTTCCCAAAACACTGCCTATTCCAATTACTACGTCTGGCGTCAATTCCACATGCACACAAACCTCTTTTTAAAAATTGTTCATGATGTGACAGTCAACAACCCATATTTTGTTCCAAAATGTGATGAAACTGGAAAAACCCCTACCCACAACCACCCAGCTTCTGAAGATCCTTCAATCCATGCCATCCATTGCCAATTAACCAACAATCAAAAAACCACTGTTACCCAATTAACCCATTCTGGAGTTTGCCCCTTAACTATTAATAGAGCTTTATTGCAAGACACCAATTTTACTTCTTCTGTCACCCTCAACACTATCTATAATCACTGTAACCTCTTGAGATCCACCCAACTTGAATGCCGTACACCCATCAAAGCTCTTGTTCATGAGATCCTCCATCATGAATTCTACCACACAATTGATACCTCCAAAGGCCACATGACCTCTTTGTTCTTTGCTCATCAGAAATCCCTTGACTTGGCCAAACAATTTGCCACTACTATCCTCCTTGATTGCACATACAAAACCAACAAGTTTAAAATGTCCCTTCTTCACATAGTTGGAATCAACTCTTTTTCATTGGCTTTCTGCTTCCTTTCTGCAAAGAAAATAGCCAACTACTCTTGGGCCTTGGATCAGCTTTGCATCTCAACAAGAAATCAATCTCCATCAGTCCTAGTCACCAAAAACAAGGCTGCCCTAATCAAAGCAATCAATCAAGTCTTCCCAAATGCTTCACGTCTCATCTGCTCCTGGCACATCATGAAGAATATCCAATCCAACTGCTACAAGCATTTCACCTCTGAAGAAGAATGGGTGTGTGGGATACTTGCTCACGTAATCAAACCGGTGGACCAGTTCAATTATGTGAGCAAGTCATTTTCCAGGAGGAAATCCTCCTGGCTGATGAGGTTGTATAGCCTTGTTGGCCAGGAGGATTTCCTCCTGGCTGATGAGGTTATATAACCTTGTGAGACAGGAGGAAATCCTCCTGGCTGATGAGGTTGTATAGCCTTGTTGGCCAGGAGGATTTCCTCCTGGCTGATGAGGTTATATTCCCTTGTGAGACAGGAGGAAATCCTCCTGGCCAACAAGGCTATACAACCTCATCAGCCAGGAGGATTTCCTCCTGGCCAATGACTCGCTCATGTAATTGAACCGGTCCACCGGTTCAACTACATGAGCAAGTATCCCACACGCCAAAAAATTGGGGACCTGCACACCAATTTTTTTTGGCATGCGGGGCCTACACGCCAGAAGAATTTGGCGTGCGGGGCCTACATGCCAAATTCTTTTGGCGTGTAGGCCCCGCACGCCACTTTTGGCCAAAAACTGGTGTGTAGACCCTACATGCCAATTTATTTTGGCATGTAGGCCCCGCACGCCAAAAAAAATTTCTGCGCGGCTGGGCTTTGGCGTGCATTTATCAACACCTTTTTTTTTGCATATTTTTTCACTTTTTTTTCCTTTTTTTTCCTTTTTTTTTTTTTGCTTTTTTCCCCTGTTTTTTCTTTGCTTTTTTTCCCTTGTTTTTTTCCTCTTTTTTTTTTGCACTTTTTATAATTCTCTAGCTTTTTATTTTGCATGAGCTGCATTTTTTTCTTTGGTCCCTCTTTTTTTTTGCTTTTTTCTGTTTTTTTGCATACTTATTGGGTGTTTGTTTTTGAAATTGTGCACACTTCTTCACTAAAGCAACCAATACTGTTTCTAACAACCAATAACACATTATACCAACCAATCATTTTGCTACCAACCAAGGTACACATATTGTAGACTGTTGCTGGCAACCAAGTCACATTATTTAATTAATGTTGCTACCAACTATACCCCGCACTACTGAAGAAATTGATCAAATTGTGACTGTAGAAATTCCAGATCAGCTTTCCAATCCAGCTCTTTACCAAGCCATATCAAGACATATGATCCATGGCCCTGTGGACCTTACAACCCAAACGCACCATGCATGGTCAATGGTGTTTCCTCAAAGAAGTACCCAAAAGAATTTTGTTCTGAATCATCAATAAATGAAAACTCCTACCCACAATATAGAAGACATCAAAATGGAAATAAAATATGTAGGGGTAAGAAAAACTTGATGATTGACAATTGTTGGGTGCCTCACAATACTACCTCTCATCAAAATATCAGTGCCATATAAATGTCGAAATTTGTGCAGAAATATCCACAGTCAAATATCTCTACAAATATACAAGGGAAATGATAAGGTAGTTCTGGATGTTGGGGACAGGATTGATGAGATCAATAGATTCAGGGAGTCACACTGGGTTGAAGCTCCTGAAGCTTGCTGGAGGATATTCTCCTTTAAACTATCTTCCACCTACCCATCAGTCAACAGATTGGACATACATTTGCCCAATCAACATCAAGTAACATACCCTCAAGATGAATCATTGCAAACCATTATTCAAAGGGATTCAGAAATGATGCCCTCATGACAAATCGGATCATTGAAGTAATCAATCCAATTCTACTCCAGAATGGTCTGCAGCGGATTGATTTATCATTTCCTGATCTTGCAAGATATGATCCTTCTGCTGCAAGTACCCACCTAATACAAAATTGGATGTTGGATGAAGAGAGGTCAAGCTTAAATGTGGATCAAATTTGAATTGAGAATTTAAATCAACTTAACCATCAGCAGAGGTTGGCCTTTGATCAAATTCTCCATGCCTGCAATTCAGAACATCCACAATGTTTTTTTATTGATGGGCCTGGTGGCTCTGGAAAGACTTTCCCATACAATTTTCTTACTTTCACATTTAAGACCAACTCAAAGGATGTCTATTGCATTTGCCGGTAGTGGTAAGCATCAATTTCATGACAATTTGAACATACATATTCCAACTAATTTTTGTTTCTATCTTACAGGAATTGCTGCTATGAACATGCCATATGCAAAGACTGCTCATCTCACCTTTGGAATTCCTCTCAGGCTGTTGCAACATTCAGTTTCTTCCATTGCAAAAAACTCATTAGTTGATAGATTACTCCAGGACTTGATGGACTCAGATC
The DNA here is from genome assembly GCA_007896445.1 of Puccinia hordei. Taxonomy (NCBI): domain Eukaryota; kingdom Fungi; phylum Basidiomycota; class Pucciniomycetes; order Pucciniales; family Pucciniaceae; genus Puccinia; species Puccinia hordei. The sequence goes on from RDRW01000048.1 coordinate 640,943, forward strand.
CAACATTTGGTGAAAAGGTAAGGGTCCTAGGGGAAGACTTCTGTCAGGTTTTGCCAGTTTTAAGCAAGGGATAACGTCCTCAAATTTTTAACTCTAGCACTGTCAACTCTCACTGCTGGAGACACTTTTGCCAGAACATCATTTTTCTGTCCATCAACATGCGTGCAGCTGGGGATCCTCACTTTCAGTGATTTTTACTATCTGTTGGGAACAGAGAAGGTATCACTGATTTTTCAAACAAGATACAGCTGCCTGCTTCAGTGGTAATTCATGGTGGATCCCACAAGGAAAATTTGGATCATCTCATCACACAATTATTCCCATATATTTCCAGGTCTTTCTCCCAACATGATTTCTTTTTGGACCGGGCTGTTCTTTGCTGCAAGAACATTTCAGTCAACCATATAAATTCTAGGATCTTGCAAGGTATTCCATCAGAAGGCAGGGATTATACAAGCTATGATTCAGTGGAAGATGACCCCCAAAACCTATGCTTGCAGGGATACATAAATAGTCTAACAAGTTCAGGCTTTCCACCTCATATTCTGAAATTGAAAAGGGGTGTCCCAATCATAATGCTGAGGAACCTTGATCAAACAATGGGACTTTGTAACGGGACTAGATTGATTGTGGAAAACCTAGGCCCAAATGTTATTTATGCAAAGGTAATTTCAGGAAATAGAGTCAACAACTTGGTGGCCATATAGCACATTCCCTTCATATCAGACCCTGATGAGTCTGGATTGCCTTTCAAGCTCATACGGAAACAAATCCCTGTAAATCTGGCTCTCTCACTAACTATAAACAAATCTCAAGGTCAGACAATTGGAAATGTAGGTATTGTACTTCATAATCCTGTATTTAGTCATGGTCAACTCTATGTTGCATTTTCACAAAGTAAGTCCAGCGCTAGCTTAGCACAATCCCCTCGATTCAGGGGCCGGGGGACCCGGCGCGCCGAAGGCGCCTTGCCAAGCGAGCCTCAAGAATGAGGGGCTTGTGAGCAAAGTCCCAGCCATCGCCTGGAAGCTTTGGCTTTTGGGGGCTTTTTTTCACTTTTCAATAGTGAAACGCTTGTAAATCCTGAGTAATCCATCCAAATGATTTCTCGTGAGCTTTATCATGTAGGCCAACTTCTTGGCTTTGGGTACATATTTTTTCAGACTTATGATGAACAAATGCTGGTTGGTCCATTGGATGTGAGTGGGAGTCTCACTGACAATGGTGACATCGTGAATTTTTGATTTATCCCATAGTTTGAAACATTACTTAATATTATGGGTTGATACATCAAATCTCACATTATCTGTTCAATTTGTACAGGTACATGGTGAGGGAGTATTGAAGAAGATGATAGAAGAATTGGGAATAATCCTGAGGACCTTCGTGAAACTCATGGAAAAATGAGAATTTCATTATTTTCTTGAGGGACGAGTCCTCAATCTTGGGCCACCTGTTCATTACAGAAATGTTGAGAAAAATCAGGCCTTTTGGCCCGTCTCTTTGGCAGGTCAAATATCATCTGGGAAGGTGGGGGAAACATGAGGGAAAACCTTTCCCTGCAAAAAGGTTCCCAGCTTCCAGCCCAAAAATCTGACATTAGTCACAAGTCCTTCCTTTGGAGGCTCGCGCTTCGCGCGAGGGGCGCTTTGCGCCAGCCCAAGCTTCACCAGGGCCCTCCAAAGCGAGGGACTTGCGTTAAGTTAGGTCCAGCCGTACTACAAAGGTAGTAGTCCCTCAGCCTGAATTTGGCCTTCCTTCATATGGAACATCAAATATTGTTTACAAAGAGGTTCTTTCAAGTGTTCAGAGGCAATAGTCATATTAATATTTTTAGATTCTCATCCTTTTTTTTTTTGCTTCATAATTTCATTGCTTTTTAATTTCAACATGCAATTTTATCTTTGTCTGTCCATATATTTCCACAAATAAAAATTCATGCACCCTTCTCATCAAGCCCCCAAGTCATACACTTGTATTTTCATAAAAAAAAATACAAAAATACATATCCAGACTTTCTCAGAGCTGTGCTACAATAGTTTATGGAAACAGACCGTCTCCTCCTGTTTTCAAAAAAAAATAAAAATTGTCATTTTTTGTAAAAAAAAAGTGCAAAAAAAAACCAGCAAGAAACCCATTTTGAAAAAAAAACGGTCGTTAGCTGTGAAATCGGCCCTTGTATAAGTATGTATGTATATGTATATATATATTTTCCCCGGACCAAGATGGCATTTTTTTTTTTTGAGTTTGATTTAGACATGATACCCATGATCAGTCCAAGGAAATTCAAAGGTGAAAAGAAGACTGTCTATGTAAATCTTGATAGCATTGACATGCATACTACGCATTGCACGAAAGAATTTTTTGGAACAGTGTACTACATATATGGCAGCCGCAACGTCGAGATCAATCAGACCTCCCCATACACACACGAAGAGACTTTTTCCAGTGCACCAATGGCCAACAAAATCTTCAAAGAATGTGTGAAGCATTAAAATTAAAACTAGAGAGAAAATAGGAGGATTGATTATATCACTTGTATGGATTACAAAGAAGAAGAAGAAAAAGAAAACCGTATGATGATCAGTTTGAGAAAATTATTTTTATATTTATCAACCGATCTAAATATCTGTAGTCTATTGATCAATAAGAAATTGGTGATTGATGAAGAATGAGAAGAGAAAAAGAAGTCAAGGATCGTTAACGGAAGACAAGACACGATTCCTGAACCGATGGATGAGCGATTTCTTGATCAAGTTTTCGTTGCTAAGTTGAGAGGGTTGGATGGATGAAGAATGAGGGTCAGGATCATGGGAAGAGGGAGGATTATCTTTCAGAGGGTCAGCAGCAGAAGGAGGAGCAGGGCTGTTGGTGTTGGTGTTGTTGTTGGTGGTGGTATTGGAAGTCGTGGATGGAGGGACGGGAGGAACAGGGTTAGAAATAGAGTTGTCGATCTCGATTTTAGTCGATGCTAGTTGCAAAATATCCTCCTGAACACACACAGCCGAATATACGTGGACATAAAACCAACCCAAAGGATCAGTTTCAAGAAAACGAACGGAGGTGACTGGAAGAGAAAAAGGTGACAGACCTCGATAGTGCCCTTAGAGATCAGTTTAAAGACGGTCACATCTCGGGTCTGGCCCAGCCGATACGCCCGGTCCTCTGCTTGTCGATCGTTATGAGGGTTGAAATCTTGATCAAAAATGATCACTGTGTCTGCTGCCATCAAATTCAGTCCCAATCCACCGGCCCTAGTCGACAACACTTCGATCATGAAAACATTCCTCATCAGCGAAAAAGAACGCCCCCCCCCAGAAGGAATGGGAAGGTGATAGAGACTTACAGAATACGGTGATGGTGGGGTCGTTGGTGAATTGATCGACTAATGACTGGCGCTCGACCACGTTCGTTTGTCCGGTAAGCACGAGAAATTTAACCTCAAGAAGGTTAAGGACTACCTTCAAGATATCAAGCATTTGGGTGAACTGGCTAAAGATAAGAAAACGGCTATCCGAGGAGCGAGACTCTTTAATATTGTTATGCTCAGATTGACCGTTTTGATTATTACTATTATTAGACTGTAGGATAAGTTGTTGGAGTGTTTTAATTTTACCCGAGTTTAAAAACTCGTCTCTAGAGAGTTGGAACTGCCGGAGCGATTTGTATTGGCCACAAAAGTAGTCGATCTCGTAGTCGGACATGACCTCGAGGTCTTCGACGATCAGATCTACCGAACAGTCAAAGAACGAGACTTCGTTGAGGCATCCTTTGGCGATCTTCCTCAACATTGATTCGTCGTATTGGCGACGGAAGAGTAATGGATGGTTCGAAACTTTGCGGAGTTCCATTAAGACGTTGGTCGTCGAATTGGCTATCGTTTTCTTCGTCAGACTCTTCTTACTTCCTGCTCCGCCTGCAGCGCTGCCTCCTAATAAACCATTCTTCTTGAAGCTTTCAATTTCTTCTTCTGGTTCGAAATCTTCATCATCTTCAGTGGCAGATGAATTGATCAGATACTTTTTACTCTTCTTGATCAGTTGATCGTAGGCCTCAGATTGACTAGGTTCGAGTTCGCAATAGATGACCTTCTCGATCTTCTTGGGTAGCTCCTTGAGGACCTGAGTTTTCTTTCTACGGAGCACGAACGGACTCATCATCTTTTTAGCCCTGGTGATTCTGGTTTGAGCGAGGAGGTTGACCTGGGCCTCAGATGGCACCTTGAAGATCATCCGGAGATCTTTCTGAGCTTGGCCGCCAAAGATCTTGGGAAGGATGAAGCTGAGTAGGGAGACGAGTTCTTGGAGGTTATTCTGGAGGGGAGTTCCGGTGAGCAAGAGGCGCCAACCGACGTGCATGCGCATCAGGTCCTTGTACCGCTTCGACTGTGAGTTCTTGAGTTGGTGGCCCTCATCATAGACGCAGGCATCGAAGCGCATCCGGTCGAGGAACTTACGATCCTCAACCGTCCCAGTAGCAATGTTGTAGGTCGTGATCACCACGTCCAGTCCAGGCATTGCCTTCAGCTCGTAACGCAGCTCCATCCGTTCAATTTGAGAGCCATAATATTCCCGCACGATTAAGTTTGAGCTGAAATTCCCAAATTCCCGTTTCCAGTTCTCCAGCGTGGATGAGGGGACAACCACCAGATGTGGCCCCGGTTGGCCGGCCAGCTTGAGTTGGGATAGGAAACATACCACCTGCGCCGTCTTACCCAGCCCCATCTCATCGGCTAGGATGCACGAGAGTCCTTTCGAGTAGAGCAGATTCATCCAATTGATTCCCAACATCTGGTAGGACTTGAGCATCATCTTCTTAGGAACCGACGAGGGCTGACTGTAGATATAATCCGCAAATGCTCTCCTTTCTTCCTCTGTGCTCAGCCCTTGGGCATCTGTCAGGTGATCTACCAGATCCGTCGCTCCCTCTTGCTCGTTTTTTGCCGTGCCTGTCTCCTCCGTAGTCGTCTTCCTTGTTGCTGCTTGCACTCGAACCGCCCAGATATTCATGATCGATGATAAATCTTGACCATGCTTTTCACATTTACTCAGCACTCGATCCACTTCAAAGTAGCCCTGTTTGAAAAAAAAGAAGAAAAAGAAAACTCCCCAATCGAGTTAGACTTTTGAACCAATGGGCAGATCGAGGAATTGGTCTTACTTTCATCATGTCTTGGTAGTGGGTCAAAATCCCCGAATTGACGCCCTTCTTTTTTCGCAGTTTAGACTTCATATCTTCGGCGTCCTTGAACGGTCGACAACCTACGATCGTCTTGGCCTGCTCCAACGTGCAAGCTGCATGTACATATACATATTGATTCGCAAAAGGATGCATCAATAGTTGAGACATGGATGATGTGAGTATGTGACGGTTGACCTACCCGTAACAGCTGGTAAATCGACCACGTCGCACGTGTTAAAGAACCGGATCGCGTCATCCTCGGAAACTCTTTGATGGTAGTTGTCGTCGTCGTGCTCATCCGAGCCGTGCTCAGAGCGAGCGCGTTTCCATTCGTCTTGGTCTGAATCGAGGTTTTCTTCGTCATCCTCTGGCTCTTGGTCGGAGGCGAGGTCGATCTTTCGCCTGAGTTTTTTAGTTGTCGGACGAGTCTTGGGGCGGGAGATGACGGTGATGCTATGATCTGGGTCCGAGTCGGAGTGGCTGGCTGAGCTTGATTCCAGCCGGGGTCGTTTATTGGCCAGTCTCTTGCTGTCGCTTGGGGCTGTGATCGAGATCTGGACATCCGAGTCATCCGAGTCGATCTTCCTCCTCGTCTTCGCCGTAGTCCGTGGCTGGTCTTGCTCTTCCTCTTCGGAACTTTCGAGCGCAATTCGACGCGTCTTCTTCTTATTATTATTTTTGCCAGATCGTGTAGACTTGAGATAGATTTGTGGAGATACTGTGAAGGAGAGTGGGTCGTTGGGTAATGATGAGCCTTGTGATGATGAGGATGATGCTGATGAGGATGATGATGGTGTTAATGATGATGGGAGGATGATGGATTTAGAATTTTGAGGTTGAGGTTGAGCTGATGATGAGCTTGAGCTTTGTTTAGGTTTGAGATGATGTTGATGGATACTGATGGGTTGTAGTGTGATACCATCCTGGTCGAGTACTTCAATGCTACCCTCGGCATCCGAGTCCTCTGATTCTGGGATGAGATTCTTGTTTTTGGTTGGATGTTCACTTGGTGGGTTGGTGGCACTGAGATCGATGACTCTGTTGTTCTTCTTGGTTATAGTAGTAGCACTAGTACTACTCTCCTGTTTGTTTCTAATATCCTGTCGATAAGATTCGGGTAGGTAGCTGGCTGGTGCGACGACATTGTTTGGTTTGAAGTAGATTGATGATTTGTTGGTCTTGGAGGAAGAAGACATGGTTTGAGTGTCTGTTGACCGTCTGATGTAGTAACAGTTGGTTTCTTCTGATCCGCCCTGACCGCCTGTACTGGGGCGGCTAACAGTAGATACTTCACAACCCAACTCCTCGGTCGGCCTGACGAAAACTCAGTCTCACTGACCAAACCCACTTGAACACACGAAAACAACCAACAACAACCACATACATATTTGTTTACAGTAATTAAGCTCCCATTCTCGAGTTTTGGAGGGTTGGATTTTCAGGAAAAGGGGTAATATTGCAGAGGGGATATGTAAATCTGATAGGCCAACTGTTTTTTTCTATCCCAGTAGTATCCACTGCTGGCTTTTGACTTGTTCCATCAACAAAGCCAACACATCTAGGGAAGCCTTCCTCTTGTATGACCTGAGATTCTTCTTGAGTTGGTCATAATACCAAAGTTATCTTCTGACTCCACTGGCAGGGCAACAGTGGGCCCACTATGCTAAGATTAGCTTTAGTGCAGCATAGTATTGACTTTTTTTTAGCTATGCTATAGAAAAGTTACTGTTGGCTGCAATCTTGGGCAGCAGCTAGCACTACAAGATATTTTTAGGCAGAAAAAAAGGCAGTGAACATAGTGCTAGTGTCATAAAATAATTTGTGGTGTGGCACAAGGGAGATGTAAAGAATGCAATGTTCAATAATGCAATGTCACAGCCCCAATATATTTCATGTGCTCAGTGCCCTGCAGACATTGACAATCAACTTTGGTAAGCTACTCATTGACCAACTCAAACTAGAAGAAACCCGCTCTCACCTACTTGGTCTATGCCATTATTTCCCTTCATCCATGCTCAAGTACCCTAAACACCAGTTCCTTCCTGAACCAACACTTGTAAAGAAAATTGATTCAAGATCCAGGAGGAGCTTGATTTAATCCAAGTGGAGATACTTGACTAAGATTCATTTTATCTGTTTTGTTACAGTTTTATGTTGCAATGTTGGCTCTTTTCATTTCATTTCAGGATGGTGATGACATCTAATGTTCCTATCTTCTTCTGTCAATCATCTTTCATTTGAGCTCTAGCTGGGATCAGAACATAAGAAGGTGTATATAATAACTCTCACTTGGCCTGTATTATGTCCTTTCTCTTCTTTATTGTCTTATTTATGTTGCTATTTTCTAACACATTTTTTTCCATCTTCCTTTTTACCTCTCTAAAAGTGTTCTTACTACTTTTAGTTTCTAAGTTAAAACTGCAATAAAGTGTTTAAAGTCAAATTCCTACATTTAGTGCTACTTAAAAAAAAGTAAAGACTATGGGAACCTCCTTTAAACTGGTTTTTAGTAGTGTTAGCTGGAAGAAGAAAAACTACATTAACTGCTAGTGTAGTGCTCCTCTCAGCTGCACTAACTGTTAGAGGTGCACTATTCTAAGCTGAGCTAACTATTAGAGGTGCACTCTTATCAGCTGCACTAACTGCTAAAACCTTGTTGGCTGAAGGAAATCCCTCCAGTCAATGAGGTTGTATGTCCTTGTTTACCGGAGGGATTTCCTCCAGTCAACAAGGCTTGTGTGGCCTCATTGACTGGAGGAAATACATGTGGGTGACAAGGCTTTATGGCCTCTTGGACCAGAGAGACTTCCTCCAGTCAATGTTTCTTGTATGGCCTTGTTTTCTGGAGGAAATCCCTCCAGTTGATGAGGCCGGAGGTGTATGGCCTTTTTGACCAGAGGAAGTTCCTCCAGAGGCTGTATTGCCTTGTTGACCAGAGGGAATTCCTCCTGTTGGAAAGCCCATACAACCCTTGTTGACTGGAGGGACTTCCTCTGGTCAAAGAGGCCATGAATGTCCCTTAAACCAGAGGGGTTTCCCCTGGTCAAGAAGTGCAGCCCTGCAAGCCCTTCCTGTATGTATAGGAAGGGGGTATGGGGTTGCACACCTTTCCCAGGAGAGGAGGGGCACGCAGGTCACACACACTTCCTGGGAAAGGCATGCCACTATTTATTAGAATAAAATAAATAAAAGAGGTGGAAAAATGGGCTTATGTAGAATAATTACTGCATCTAGCTTCTGAGTTGTACTTATTCTAAATCATTGTAGTTCTTCTTTTTTTTCTCTATCTTCTTTTTACTCTCTGTCACAGGTAAAGCTCCATATCCTTTTTTTCCATCCTCTCCCCTGGATCATCTCTTCTGATCCTGTATCTCAGTTAAAGCTCCATATCCTCATTGTCCATCCTCTTCTCTGGATCATCTCTTCTGATCCTGTATCTCAGCTCTTATCACTTTAACACTAGGGGCATGTATTTATCAATCAACCTGTACTTGCAGAAGTACAGATATCACAACAGCTGTTTTGATTTCTGTACTTGCGCAAGTAAAAAAATAAAGCCAGCCATTTTGATTTTTGTACCCGCGCGAGTACAGCAATTAATGCAGCTGATTTCTGATATTTTTTTTCAAAAATTTCTATCTTGATTTTTTTTTTTTTTCAAACAAAAAAATTGTTTTTCAGTGTGGATAGACATTCTACTGTAGATCTCTGAGCCATCCATTTGGCCATCCCCCCTCCCCCCCTGTTGGCTATAAAAGGAGCTGCATTTGGCCTCAAACTTTATTATTATTTCCTTATTTTGATGTCTGGATTATCTTTATTGAAATTTCTTTGATTTTAAATGATGGATCTTGGAATGAAACCATTCTGGGGACCTGATTTGAATCATCAGATTCATGACAATACTAATTTAAAAGCATCAAAGCCTCAACTTTAAAAGAATCCAAACAACTAAGAGCATTTATTTCTTTAATCAGACTGTTTACTATATGATTAAATACAATAAGAGTTAGAAAGTGATTTACCTAAGAGAAACTCTACTAATGGTTGTCTTAGATGATAATAAAGAGAGAGAGAGAGAATAGAAGAGGGGATAATAGAGGATAGTTAAGAAAGGGATTGATTTTTGTAGAAGAGTGTCATGGTGAGATTCAGTCAATTAAATAGAAGAGAAACAAAGGAGAAAGATAATTGATCAGTCATTAAATTTCATAAAGACATTTTACTTGTAACTTTTCTAGTGTCTGATCAATCATCTCTAAGGATGATGACTTACAGCAATAATTCTGTTGTTTCTGCTTTATATATTTCTGGTTTGGTCTACCAAAGTGTTTTCTACATAATTTTAATATTGAAATTAGATTCTTTGCTCTTCTACTCTTTCTAGATTTTCTGAAGAAATCAGACGGCTTACCAATTGCTGAGTCAAGAGATATTCTTTCTAGAAGGCTGGGACCACTTTTAGTTGGCTGGGATTTTGTGAGTTGCAGAAGTAAATTTTTTGAACTGCTTATGTCTGGAGCATGAGAATTTACTTCATAAACCTAATGGGTCTATTTCTGGGACTGTGGAAAGTTTTTGCTTACCAATTCTTGCAGCTAGTTTTGGTTTATTTGCATTTGCATAGGGCAAGCCCCTTTTAGCTGCATTCTCACAAACACAAGAAAAATTGTGCAAGGGAAAACCTTTCACTATTCCCACATCCTTTTTCTTTTCCCAACCACCTCACACCAACTATTGGGAAAATAAGAGGGTATGTAAACCAGCCAAAAGAAAAATGTTCAGATTTTTCACTCTGCTGTATCTAACATTTTGATCCTGGTTTTAATTCCAACACAAGACAGAAATTGGATTTCTCTTCTAATGGCTTCAATGCAGCAGTATTTTACCTGTTGAAGCCATGAAAAAAGCTTTTATGAAGCAGCCATGTTAACTGGTGAAACTAAAATCTAGTGGCAAAAAAATCCACTATTAGAGCACAGTTTAGCAGGAAAAAATTCAGCTAACAGCTAAAATTTAGTGTAGCATAGAATATATCTGATGTGGCTAAACTAATGGGAACTTGAGCATATCAGTGATTTTCCAAAGCTAACACTACAAAACATTTGGCTGAGAAATTTCTTGCTATGCTAACTGTTAGTTTAGCAGAGTGTAGCGCCAGCTAACACTACAAATTTTCTGCCAAGTAAATATGCTATACTCACTGGTAGTGGTCAAATTGTGTAGCATAGTGTAGCAGCCCACCGTTGGTGTCTGCATTGAAAATTAAGCTGAATTATTCCCAAAGTGTTAAAAACTCAGTAGCCAAGTTGAATACTCTCAAGCCCCTTTTTGTGCCTTACAAAAGGGTTTACAGAGAAGAGCAATTGGTTAGGTTTCATGATGCTGATCTCTTGACTTCTCAAGTGAAGAAGGAATTGAAACCTTAAGACAGCAACTACTCTATCTTCAAGTCTCCAACTACTACATCAATTCTTCAAGATACATTGATTCTTCAAGATCAAGTCCTCAAGACTTCAAGCACACGGTTGTAATGTACTACTCCCATCCGCCTTAACCAATCAAGCCCTTCCTCACCTTCTTTTTTCTTGTTTGTTGTTTCTCTCTCTTTCTTCTTTGTCTCTCAGCTATTTTACACACTTCCATAGTCTTCCATGTATTAAAAAAGGCACTTGTGGTTCTTTCTATCTCTGTTTGTTATTGGTCTACTTTGTTTTCTTTCTTCTCTTCTTGATTTCTCTTTGCTGAATCTTTTTCACTTGTCTCTTCAGAAAAATCCTTGATTCTCATCTTCTTCATCTATTCTATTTATAAAAAACCTATCTACTATTGTTCAAGTGGTACAAATTTCTTTCTTTCTGTCTAAAAACCTTTCCTACAAATTTTCTGTTCTAATCTTTTCTTTTCTTTTTCATAGTCTGGTTTTGGTTTGCAGTTATAAAATTCAATATTATAATACAAAGTATGATATGTATATTTTTGATGATTTATATAGGAATCTTGTGGAACTGAAATCCATGCCTCACTGAAGTGTATCACATAATTCAATTTCCATCTCATCATGACTTGAGCTTATCCAACACAATTACCAACAAATATTCATCCAAAACAAAAAAAATTTGGACTTGAAAAAATGCAAGTGTCACACAAATGTATGTGTGTATATTTGTTTCCCCAAGGTTCTTTGTAAAATTTAATTCCCCCTAAGAGTTCCAGATTATTTAATATTCAGCTGGAAAACAATAACATTTGTTTGGACTTGAACAAATGCAAGCGTGTCACATGAATTTATGTGCGTACATTTGCATGCCCAAGGTGTTACATGAAATATAATTTCCCTTGAGTTCCAGGAGAGTTGTGATAAAATCCAGCTTTGTATTTGGGTGGGTTCAGGTCAGCTCATGTTTAAATTTTTGTGTATATCAGTATTTTTTCCTCTTTTGTTTCATTTTGGCCTTCTGGATGTATTGGGTCAAGTTTTGTGAAAAACATGATTTATTGCACCTGAGAGCAGGTGCCAGAAATTTTCCCCTGGTTTAAGTAGCTTGGATAATATCCTCCTAATGTTAGAGTAGTGTTTCCCCGTTATCCAAACCCCTTTTTCTACTAGTGAATCTGCAAACAAAAATGGCTCAACTTCCTGCAGCCAACATGCAAAATTACCAAGTTGCAAAGCACAAGGGTGCCTATGTAGTTTTGCATGTTAACTGCAGGCAGTTGAGCCATTTATTTTGCAGTGTGATAGTCTCAAAAAACCTTAGAATTCACCGTATCTGGGCTTGGAATATTCCTTACAAAGCAGTTTCTGCAAGGATACAACCTCTGAGATGAGCCAATAAGGATAATTTCTTGTCAACTTCTCAATAGCAATTCATATTGCTTTGTTTTCCTTTGCCTTTATCATTAGGTATTTCTTCTTTCAGGCGTTTTGGGCTATTCTGTACTCTTTCCTGAGCGTCAGTTTGTTTTTTGATGTAATGAGATTTATTTTTGGAAATTGCTTCTATTTTCCGTACAAAGGTTTCCATAAACCATTGAGCCATTCAGATAGCTTCATGCTTTTCTAGCCAGTGTGAACCAACCAAATCAACAAGACTGTAGATGACCTTTACAGCCATTTCTTGAGTACTAGTTGAGGCAATTGGATTGTTCAGTGCCTTGGAAAAATTCATTAGGATCACTATGATGTGGCTGCCTTGCAGGTCAGATGTGATATTTTGTAATAGATCAGTGTAAGTGTTGTATAGCAAATTGTGCATGGTCTTGAATGAAGTAATCCCAGTACCCATAAACATTCTGGAGCTTAGTAGGTTGTTCAGAAATGGAATAAACAACAAACAAAACTTGGTACTGAGATATTGACACATCTTATTAGTATTATTTTTTAATTTATAAGATATTCAAGTACATATCTTATATGTGAAATGGTCCAAGGATGAGGAATGTGGGCGTAATCAGAAGGAAAGAGTGACATCTGTTACTCTGGATATTTCAAGTGAAAGGTGGGAAAAGGCCTACAAGTTATGTGTCTTGTAAAACAAGAGTTCATAGAGTAACCTGAATTATCCATGTGTTATTTAATGAAAGTATATTAAAGTATTTGTATTAATTATTATAATGAAAGTAACTTAATAATTATAACTTATTTCTTTAATGGAATATTAGTATTAACCATAATAATAATAATAATAATTAATAATGATAAATACTAATGGTTAATAAGAATAATATTAGTAATGCTTTTATAGTAGTGATAATGTTAATACTTACAGTTACTTGGTACATTTCAGGTACTGTGATATGTACTCAGTGGCTGACAGTTTGGGCTATCCTTTGTGCAAATTTTGGACACTATAGAGGAAGGAATAATTAGAATAACCTTGATAACCTTCAGCGCAGTGATAGATGTCTCAGTGAGTTTTTTTGAGAGTTTAAAATATGTACAAAGAGGATGATAAGGTTCATACAAATGGACACATTTTTTTTTAATAAATCACTGTATTTGAGACACCAGATAAATAATTTCTTGGAAGAAAGGGAAAACAAGAAAGGGAAAACAACACAAAGAACCACCCAAAGTTCACAATGTTACAAAAGCTAGAAGATGAAATTCTGAAGGAGTACATCTTTTGACATCCTGTCAGATGATGTTTCACCAGTTGTGTTGCAGTAGGAATGGTGATACAAGGGAGCAGCCACCAATTTTAATTCATGTCACTTTAGATCTGGTGAGAATAAATGTTTCCTGGGGTCATATGGGAGACAACTCCCTTTATATAGTGACTTAAAAATCATGTAACAAGTTTTACAGTTTTTTACCAGTGGTGTTTATTCATCAGGTTTATCATACTTGAGTTTAAACTTCCAAAGCTTCATAAACACAGCTGAAACTTGCCATTAGCATCCCACCAGTAAAATGTTTTTATGTCATACCCAGTTATTAAGTCTTTAATAAAAGAGCCCCCCTACTTTCCAACCACCACCCTGTCAGCCTTCAAGAACATCATGCCAACTGCTTCAAGAGATTTTTTTTTTTCATCTCTAAAAATTCCCCCTTCTCTCAAGGCAAGATAACAGTAATTTTTTTTATTAAATATACCCTAATTTTATTACCAACAGTTTTTTAGTGTGCCTAACTACCCCTCCTGCTTGTTTGCACATGTTTAAACCCAAGAAAAATGGAGGCTTTTTTCCTTTACTTTTGCTTTGCAACTTGTGTATCACAAGAATCATAGGATTTCTTGGAATCCAAGAGTGTGACAAAGATATAAAGATCCTTGATCACATTCTCAAGGAGAAGGGAGATATCTTGGTTTAATCTTTATTTTTGACAAGCTGCCAATTTTAAATGAGGAATGTATGATTAAAAGTTTTATTTATTTATTGAAGAAGTGAAAAGTAACCAAGTATGAAAAATCATGAAGACCAATGTATGTAGTGTTTGTTCATCCACCAAGGATTGACAATGCTCCATTGGGAGGGCTGGAGTATGTTAGACTTAAGAGGATGTGGTGAGGTGAACGAGTTATCCGTTGGATGGATTTGATTTATTGATGTAGTTGTACTCTTGGAATTGATGATACTTAGCTTAGCAACTTTTGGAGTGATTTTTTAGAGATACGGATTAAAATTTTGTAGTAGATAGTGATGTACACAGCCAAGTGAAAAAAATAATAATGTTTACATAATGGAAACCGTCGGATATGATTAGGTAATCCGGGTCAACCCCCTCAGCTCAAACGGGGAAGTTTTTTCCCAATCTGGTTTTGACTTGGATCAATCGAGCTATTACAACTACAACGAATAAAATCGAGGTGAGTTTAACTCCTCTTCTCTAAGTGGACTCATTCGCACTAACTCGATCGTTGTTAACTGCTAGGTTCGTTTCTCAGCGGACAATCAGATACATACATAACTCAAACTCATCATCGCCGAGGCAAGAGTGACATGGGTGTTGGATAGATAAGATCGATCGAAGCTGACCGTTCGACTGACTGACTATGAACGTTGTCACTAGATCTCGGACTGGTTAAATAAAGGGGCAAAGAAAATACACACAAACACACACACACGGAGAGAGACCATTATTAAAAGCATACTCAAAAAACCATCCATCCCACGTCTCGCTCTCTCTCTCCGCTCAAATCATCAATCTCAAAAAATACACATACCATCAAATGGCTTCTCAAGAACAACATGCCCCGTATGGGCTCATCGATCCCGACAGACTCTCTCCTCCACAGGACCAATCGGACTGGGGCTGTGAAGAATTCAAGATGAAGTTAGTCTCTTAACACATACACACATACATACAATCAAGAACTGACCAGAAGCCTGCACCGTGATCGGATTCATCAGATGGTACAACGATGACGACTTGAAAGTTTTCCAACAGGCTCTCCATACACACGACAACGACCTGCCACGAACACCCCACTCAACCCTTCCGTATGTCTGTTCACCATCCTCAAACGGAAGACGATCAAGCTAACCTGCCTTCTCTATCTCTCTCTCTCTCTACATATAAAGCAATACTCCCTCCGTCGAACCTAGCCGAACCCAACACAGAACACCTCTCGAACTCTCCCACAAGCGAACCAAACCAGCCAAGCCTCGAAAAGATATCGTACGGGAAGGCTGGGCATACCATATCTCCCGATGGCCCCTCTTGGTTTGTCACACACATCTTCAACCATAGTTTAAATAACCACCAACTCATTCTGCCCGGGAGGGGTTCTTTTTTTTGTAAAGACTCTCATCGGCCTGGCGTTCATGCTCGAGTTCCTGATCTACGTCTCAGTCCGACAGACTGTCCGACTCTTCGAGACCCTCATGTCATGTGAGAACTCAAGCTTTTCATTTCTGGCTCGTCTGTTTGAGAGAGAGAAAAGTACTGAACATTCGTTGAGTGGATATCGTAGGGAGAGCCCAGGAGGGTCGACTAAGGCGGAAGCTTCAGGCGGCCGAGACCTATGAAGAATGGAAACAGGCCGCACTAGAGCTCGACGATTTACTCGTCAGTCTGCTTTCCCCGATGAACCCAAACACACATACAAAGACTTCCACTGCAGTGACAAACTTATACCACCTTCATTTGCTCCGATCTAGGGATTCGACCAATGGAAACGCACCTCCTCAAACGCTTACTATGACTCTACCTCTGTCCGCAGAGTTGTCGCAAGTCTTGAGCGCTCAAGAGTTAACAACGATGCCGAGGCTCTCAAGGGCGTGTTGGAAGTCTGTCTGAGGGCTAACTTTGCTGGAATCGAGTCTATGAGATTGTACTCTCAAACCCATCTAGGTAGATCTCACCCTCTCTCTCTCTATTCCATGTCACTCTCATCACTCACTCCATCTGTCTTTATTGTCTAGGGACCAAGACATTGATCGAAAACTACGTCGATGAAGGTTGGTTTCTTCGTTTTCCTTCCTCTCGCCTCCCTATCTATCCGCTTACATTTCGCTTCATCTTGTGCACTGTTTGATCAGTCGAAAAGTCGCTCGTCTATCTGCGCGAAACGTCCCGAATATCTGCGGAAGAAAAGACGGTTTTCTTTCGTCGAGCGGCCAAGAATTTGGGCACGACGGCTTTATGCTTAAGTGGCGGTGCCACGTTCGGCTTCTGTGTGTAGCACTGATACCTTCTATCCTCCTAGTCTTACACATAGTTTTATTGACTAAGGGACGGGTTGATTTTTGTTGTAGATCATTTTGGAGTACTCAGAGCTTTGTTGGATGCTAAGTTGATCCCTACTGTTATCACCGGAACGTCCGCCGGAGCATTAGGTATGCCTCATCATCTTTTTGCTGAAGATCCCCCGAAAGCCTTCTTTATTAGCACTGATCCCTTTCTTTTTTTCTGTGGGGGGCGGGTTGTTGTTGCTGGATAAATAGTGGCTGCATTTTTGTGTACTTATACAGATGAAGAATTGGATCGTCTGTTGGTGCCTGAACTCGCGGATATGATTACTGCCTGTGAAGACCCGATCTCGGTTCGTTTTTTTTTGTCACCATCTCTCCGATATGCATACATCTTGTTCCCATGCCAACTAACCTGTTACTCTTTGTTTATATCAAGGTTTGGTTGCCTAGAATGATCAAGACCGGGGCCCGGTTCGATACCGTATTATGGGCAAAGAAGGTCCGTGACATTATACGCTTTTGAGTCTAGATTTTTTTTTAAAAAGTTTTGTGTATCTCTACATAGTCTAGCTTTTTTACGAGGGGGTCTATGACTTTCTTGGAGGCTTATGAAAGAACGGGACGGATCCTAAACGTATCGGTAATTCCAGTGAGTCTCCATTCCTCCCCGCCCCCACTAAAAGCATTTTGATGATGAGATGGCATAACTTCTGCATGGTGTGAATCGTTAAAAGCACGATGTGCATTCACCGACGACCCTGCTGAACTACATGACGGCGCCCAACTGTGTGATTTTCAGCGCGATCTTGGCATCTGCTGCAGTCCCTCTAGTCTTAAATCCAGTCGTCCTTTTAGATAAGTCTAAAGATGGAACGGTGAGGCCTTGGCAGTTTCAAGGTAAACATAAGGATGGAAGTTTGAGAGTCGATGTCCCTCTGGAAAGCTTGCATTTAGTAAGTTTTTTTTTATCCGAAAAATTCACCTGAAAAAAAATAAATAGCTCTGGTCACTGATACTAAGACGTGGGATTTGATAGTATTTCAACACTAGTTTCTCTATCGTTTCCCAAGTCAATCCCCACATTCATCTCTTCTTCTTCCAGCCTCGTGGCGCTCCTGGCGAGCCGGTTGTACATCGGAAAGGCAAAGGTTGGCGGGGAGGGTTTTTTATGAGCGCTTTAGAACAATATATGAAGATCGAACTCATCAAAAACTTAAGGGTCAGTAGTCAGACTCCAAAGACCCGACAAAGTTCCAGATTTCACTTACCAATACCGCTGTCTATTTGTGTTGTTAGGTGATTAGAGATTTGGAACTGTTGCCTCTACTCGGTGGTCAAACTTTTACTGCCGTCTTCCTTCAAAGGTTCGAAGGAACCGTCACTATTTGGCCCCATAGTCGGTTCCGAGATTGGTTCAATATTCTCACTGATCCTGATCGAAATGAACTGGCTAGGATGATTCGTGTGGGCAAAAAAGTAACTTGGCCTAAGGTACATATCTTGTTTTTTTCGTAACCTCTCAAGATACAAACAGTAATAATTGTTTCTCATCGGTTTCATAGATTAGGATGATTGAAAATCGACTCAGGATTGAACGACAAGTATTTCAAGGAAGACAAGAGACGAAAAAAAGTCAAGAGCCAGTGATTCCCAAGCCAGCCAGCCAAACCGAGCTAACGGGAGACGGCGAGGGAGTTGGAGGGGCGGGGGCAGGATCGATGGACGAGGGGGGGACGATATCAGGGACAGACATGGAACGATCCCAAGAGCGCTATACGAGCGAAGATTCGGACATTGAGATTCCCGTATTATCAAGTCCAGACCAGAGTAAATTACGTCAATTAAGGATCTTGAGGGACCGAAGAAACCTGAACAATCGTCTTTCCTCCCAATCTTCTAAGTCTAAAGTCCCCCTTGATCAACTTGTTCCCGATGACCCCGCTACTAGCTCGTCGGGGGAAGACCTTCCCGGACCTTCTTCAAATCTTATCACTCAGAAAAGACGCGACAATCCTACCCTTTCTCGCTCTCTCAAACTTTCTTCCTCCCTTCCTGCAATCCTATACCGAAAATCATGACCATATCGACCATCCTCCTTCCATCCTCCTCCCCCGCTGTTTTTTCTTTTTTTTTTTTTGGATCTCCTGCTCTAGAAGACTTACTTGCCTTACATCATTGACTTCCTCTAATTATCATAATCATTTCCTTACATTTGATTTATAGACTTTTTTCTTTTTCTTTTTCTTCTTCTTTTTCTTATCTCTTCCTCTTACTCCCATCAATCTGTATTCTCACTCATCTCTCTTTGTATGTATCTTCTCTACCTAGCATCCTCTCATCTTTTAATCTCCCCCCCTCTCTTCTTCTCTTTTTGTCCCTGTAGTCTTCTTTTCTTTTTTGGAATAATCATTAAGAGGGGTTCTATTTTCTAAATAAATAAATAAATCATATTATATCATATCATATCATCAGTCTGTTTTTTTGTACTATATATAATGTTGTATCTCATTATTATTCATCCTATATGATTGTGTAAAAAACTTAATTTGATTTTGAGGCTCTGCTCAATTGGAGGAGCTTGCAAGCCTGAGAGCATCCACCATTGTGTTGCTAACTTTTCCGCAACTGCGGAGAGGTTAGCGAGCGCGATGGCTACCCTACCAAGAAACCACGCCCTCGTGACTCGGTAGGGCTCTGCAGCTGGCTAACCGAGCGTCCCCACCCTCGGGGACTCTCTAAGTCGCTCGGTAAGCGGGGCTGTAGGGGGATCAAGGATTGACTCGTTAGCGGCTTTCGACAGCCTGGCCAAAGGTGAGTCCGGTCCATTCGATGTCCGCCAATCATCCTCTCGACATCAAGACTGACTACCAAATCCTCCTCTCCAACAGAAAAGATATAGTCAATATACTTTGAATTGATATCAATATGAACATTGATCCTAATCTCGACCTCGTTCCATCAAACGTGATGGAATTACCGCCTTCCACCGTTTTGTCGTCTTCTGCAACCCCAACTACAACCGAGAAAAAAAAAAACCAAGCTCAATGTCGAAATCGAAGAGAAAAAAATGAAAAACCCCAATTGGCGTATCGAGGAGGATCAATTCCTCTGTATCAGCTGGCTAAATACTTCCAAAGACGCTGACGTTGGAACCGGTCAGAAGTCGAGTGCGTTTTGGGAACGAATACACCACCTCTTCCTCAAGATGATGGACGAACACATCAACGATCACAAACACGACACAAAATTGAAGCCGTTTCCAATTTGCTTGCAAGGCGCGCTTGAAAGTCGATGGTCCATGATCCTCCACCGAGTGAATAAGTACTGTGGCTATTTTGCCAATGTACAACGGCGACTTGGAAGCCGCCAAAACCGCGATGAAATTGTAAGTTTCAATGTTTCCTTTCCTCTTCTTATTTCGACCACTGACATGTCTACTGTATGCCACAGGGTGTTGAGGCGAAGGCCCTCTTCAAGGCCAACATGGGAATGTCGTTCACGCTTGACCATTGTTGGGCGATTTTACAAAACTCGCCAAAATGGCAAGAGACAATGGACGAGTTAGCTGCCCAATCAAAAACCCCAACCCGGAAACAAACCCCTCATGCTTCTTCCTACCCATCATCCAAGCAATCATCAATTAAGGAAATCGAGCTTGATGAGGATGCTGAACAGTCTGAACAGACTGTTGGTTTGTCCCGCCCCGAAGGTCGCAAGGCAGCTACAAAACGCAAATACAACGACGAGGATTTCCGTGAGGGGCGGAAAGAGCTAATTAGGATATCAAGAGAGAAAATGGAAGCTATGCAGATGGTGGCTGATGAAGCTATAATGAGCAAGGACACCTCTACAATGAGTGAAATACAGCGTTGATTTTATGAAGCCAAGCAGAAAGATATTGCCAAAAGACTTGGCTTGATAGTAGATAAATGTTGATATCATTTTATATTATCATTAGTTTCATTTCTTCTTTCTTTCTTTCTCCTATTCATGATTATCAAACGCAAGAAATTTCATTATATTCTGTTTATTCAAGAAATAAAACAATTGAGACAGGATATTCTCTTTATTCAATAAAAAAAACAATTGAGACAGTTTATGTTCTCTTTATTCAAGAAAAAAAACAATTGAGACAGTTGATATTCTCTTTATTCAAGAAAAAAAACATTTGAGACAGTTGATATTCTCTTGATTCAAGAAAATAAACATTTGAGACTGTTGAGCAAAAGGCATCCAATGAACAAGTGTTAAGGATTCAGCAAAGAGAAAGAACTAAGAGGAAAATTCCCCATCACTCAAGCTATCCTCAGAGTCAACCCCCACAATTCCCAATGCCTCT
Source organism: Puccinia hordei (assembly GCA_007896445.1). Lineage (NCBI taxonomy): Eukaryota > Fungi > Basidiomycota > Pucciniomycetes > Pucciniales > Pucciniaceae > Puccinia > Puccinia hordei. The sequence goes on from RDRW01000048.1 coordinate 661,605, forward strand.
TTCTTCATGAGCCTTTTTAGATGTAACTTCCACTGGTGCTCTATCAAGGCACCCTTAAGATTACCATGCATTGATTGACAGCAAATAGCTTGGTAGCGAGCAAGGAAAAAATTGAATTCTGAAGGGGATCCAGAGTGATGGTTCGAATTGGTTTGGCCGTGTTGATTGTATTCAAGATTTCCATGAAGGTGTGAATCCCGTTCGTCCTCAACAATCATGTTGTGCATCAGAATGCAAGCTTTCATTATGTAAGAAAGGTCCTCATGTTCCCATAAGTGACTTGGCTGCTTGATTATAGACCATCAAGCCTGTAGAATTCCAAACGCCCTCTCGACATCTTTACGACAAGATTCTTGATGTTTGGCAAAATTTCTTTCTTTTTCATCAACCGGGTTGCTAATTGTTTGAATCAAAGTTGCCCACTTTGGATAAATGGAGTCGGAAAGATAGTATGGCATTGTGTACTTGTTTGAATTGACCGTAAACTTTATTGGAGGGAGAATACCGTCCTGGAAGTGCTTGAAAAGAGGAGATCAATCTAGTATGTTGATGTCATTGAGAGTTCCGGGCAAGCCAAAGAAAGCATGCCAAATCCAGGTGTCGTATGATGCTACTGCTTCCAAGATTACCATTGGCTCTTTCTCTTTACCAATATACTGACTGCCATAAGCTGTTGGACAATTCTTCCAAGTCCAATGCATGCAGTCAAGAGACCCTAGCATTCCAGGAAAACCACGTATCTTGCCAATTTTAAGGAGCCGAGCCAAGTCTGCCTCATTCAGGGTACAAAGATATTCTTCGGAGAACACGCCAACCACAGCTTTGCAGAATTTCTTCAAACATTCTAGAGCCGTGCTTTCACCTTCATGTTTAGAGCAATAACAGCTTTTCATCAGTTTTAAGCAGACTTGCAACAAAAACTGAAAAGGAAAAAACTTACCCATTCTAATGTATTCATCAAGTGAATCAGCGCTTGCACCGTACGCAAGCATTCTGAGCGCAGCGGTGATCTTTTGATGAGGCAAAAACCCAAGTTGTCCTGCAGTGTTGCGCTTTTGCACAAAATATTCATCGTATTCCACAACCGCTTGGAGGATTCGGAGGAACAATGGTCGGCGCATTCAAAACCGGCGGCGGAAAAATTTGTCTGAATATGTTGGGTTTTCAGCAAAATAATCTGCATGGAGTTGCCTGTCTGCTTGCAGTTGGCCTCGATTATATGTTGTCCGTCCAAAGGTAGAACCCCCTCTTGGATGGACCCGGTCGCGTGAAAGGACTTGTTTGCCAATCTCATATGCAAGATGATTGTCATCGTCGTCCATGAAATTCAACAGGTCAACAGCTTTCATGCTGTTTTTGACGGTGTTGATGCGTATCTGCGGGTAGGTATTGGTAGCCGGCTCGGCGGTCGGTGAGGCGTAGAGGGTCGGTCTGGGTTGGATCGATGGCTATCCACCCCGGCCCTATCGCCAGTCTGCTGTGGCACGGGGGGTGAAAGATCTGTGAAACACCCCTCAGCCCGCTAAAGCGACTTGGGTAGGTCCCCAGGCTGCTGGAGATTCTCTGAGGAGCTCGGGTGGATCTTACCTTACCAAGCTTGTTAGAGGTCTCTAAATTTAGAGACCTCTAACAAAAATCCTAGAAATTCCTCAGTTAAAGAGGGCTAAAGAGTGCACAAGGGTGGTGCGCGGGGGCTTCGTCTCTGTAGAGTTGGCTTACCGAGCCACTTTACAGAGACGATGGTGGATGCTCTGAGCTGCTTGGTTACACCAAACCAAGCTTATCCAGCCCTTTTCACTGCATTATAAACCACTTGAATGGGTTGGATCATTCCAGGAGCCTTCCTGATTGGAATGGTCCAGCGGGGCTGTTCCATCAGGGAGTCGGGACAATCTGGTTACCAGAATTTCATTTGGAAGAAATGCTTTGCCTCATTCAACTGCTTGCCTTGCTCCGATTACACTATAAGCCTCCCTGATGGATCAGTCAAGTGGGACAACTCCAATGATCAGGGAGTGTTCAGAAGCCTCTTCCCAGCCATGGAAATGTAATCTTCAGTTTAGCTGATTGATATCTGGTGCAGCCTAGTGGCAGCACTGTCTGTCTGTCTAAAGAGGCCTTATTATTCCAAACCTAAAGGATCTTTTTGGGACCCTACATCCAAGACATTCTTCAAGGTTATATATATATACATATAAATTTTGAAGATTTTTTTTAGGGGTATCAAATATGTCCAAATTCAATTTTGAAACTGGGTTTTCAAAAATCAGTCAGTTTAATAATCGGGGACTTGGGGGGGGGGGGGGGGGGGGGGGGGGAGGGGGTTCTATTTCATACCACCCTCATGTGGGCAGTGGAGTGATGCTAATAGGGGGTATCAAATATGAATCAATACACCATTATCTAATCACCTGGGTTTGAAAATCCACCATCTTTAAAAACCATGGATATCAATATGGGCATTAATAAAAACAACCCGGTTTTTCCGCGTTTACACCCGGTTTTACACAGTGGCAACATCAAAATTTCCGCACAGTACACCTGGTTTTCCGCATTTACACCCGGTTTGTTTATTTAATTTTTTGCAGGCGGATTTCAATTTTGTTTTTCAAAATTTTAAATTTATTTATTACACTATCTGCAGGGGTGTAGAATTTTATTTTAATTTTGCAAAAAAAACTATGTCTTCTAATTTTTTTTTTGCCAATTCATCTGGTTTTTTTTTGAGAAAAAAAACCCATGGCTTAATTGTCAGGATTTCTCAACATTTGATTTTTTTTTTTAAAAAAAAAAAAAAAAATTAAGGGGTGTAGGATTCAATGTGAGTACCAGTTGTCTTTTTTAAAATCATTGGTTGGACTTGTATAATTTTTGGAAACAATTTATTTCCAAACACCTTTGCGCCTGGCTTTCAAGATATTCACATGTAACACTCCAAAGCTTCATAAAATGTACCATACCTCTTTGTATCATTATATTTCCATTTCTTTGGCATGAAATCTGATAACAAGTTACTTTTATAATCAGTATTTTTTTTCCAATGAATTCTTTACCCTCTAAAGTGTATAGGAAACCATTTAAAAACTCCCTAAGAGAATTATTACACATTACATATGGTTTCAGGACTGGAAGAGTGCACTTGTATCAACTCCTGTTTCTTATGGAAAGTATCCCTTAGTGTGGGCTTACAGGTGGAAGGATACACGTGGAAGGAGTAGGTTTTACATTTACTAGTGATTGGTGTACCCTGTAGGTTAATCTAGGCATAGATTCACCATTATTAATAAGTTTCTTGTTGTTATCAGTAGTGTTTCTAATAATTTCCTTTTCTTATACTTATTATTTGTGTGTGCATTATCAGTCTGTACTAATGTCTCTTTCTTGTTTATTACATTTATTATTTATTATTTATTATTTATTATTTATTATTTATTATTTATTATTTATTATTTATTATTTATTATTTATTATTTATTATTTATTATTTATTATTTATTATTTATTATTTATTCTTAAATTATTAATTTGCAATTATGTCTCTTGCTTTTTGTTTTATTTGTTTATTTTATTTTATTCATCTCATTTGTTCTTTTCATTTTATTTATTTTATTTTAAATATGATGTTGAATGAGGATGATTGGGGAGCTCACGCGCATCAAATGCCGCCCTCCATATTCATGTTGAATCAAAATTAAATATCCAAAAAACCCGGGTGCCCGCTGTGGTATTCCAAACCCTGTTTGAAGTATCATACAGTATTATATTATTTCATTATCTTTCAGAAGCTAAAATAGTAGCAATATATGTGCATAATTGAAATCTAGGGTAAATTTAATCTATAAGTCACCCATTTATGTTAGGGTTTGCACGGCTAAATCAAAAGATATACAGTTAAAAAGAATTATAGTGAATAATAAGTACATATTATATATATAGAAGTAGTATATAGTTTAGTGTCTGGCCACAAGACGCAGCACATGCTCTGTGGTACAGCCTAAGTACAAAACCTCACCAGCAGAAATAGCTCACTTTACACACTCCCCGCATGAAGCAGTGCAAGATTAGAAAACATCACCAGCAGAAGTAGCTCACTTTATGCACTCCATGCATAAAGGCAGTGTAGAACAAGAAACCCCACCAGCATAAATACCTCAATCAGACATCCCACCAGCAAAAATCCCTCATATTTTACTATATAAGGAGGCAGGGATAGAGAGAAATGGGAATCATCCATCTGACAACCATCCAGCAAGCAAACTATATAAAATTACCCATCCATATAATAGTGTGATCTTAATCAGGTGACCCACAAAAAAATCTTTCATATTAAGTTTAAAATACACAAAAGAAACAAAAGGAAAATGTGCTCTTTTAACTAAAGGTTAAGGAAGAGGGTACAACACTTTGAATATTTCACATTATACCAAAACATCCTTCTACTCATTTCCTCAGACTACATCTAAAAAGAAAGAAATAAATAAATAAATCATAAACATATAAATACTTGTTCCTCATCAATTCCAAAAAGCTTGTATTCCATATACCAGAACTTTCTGTAACAATCCATCCACTATCTACTTCCCTGATCCCTTCATCAAGCTCATTGCTGATTACTTGTACATTGGAATTAGATCTTTGTCTGATAAGAGATTACTAAATAAATAGTTCTCTTAAAGAAAACAAAAAGAAAGTTATCAGCCACAAAAATAAATAAAATTGTTGTGTTAACTCTTGTAGTAAATAGAGGGGCAGGTCTTTCAAACCACCCTTAAAAGTTGTAATAAATTCATACATACCTGAAATACTATAACTGCTATTTCCCCCTCACAGAACTACCCCCGTCCCAAAAGGAGTTCTCACATTGTGCAGAAAACCGGGTGCACTGTGCAGCCGCATCTGCGCAGAAAAACGGGTGGAGACACGGAAAAACTGGGTTTTTTCATCAATGCCCTATCAAGATAACATGATTCAAAAATCTCAAAAGTGAAAGTTGAAAAAAAATAATTCACTGGTTTGGATTGCCAATTTGGTCATATTTGATACCCCCCCCCCCTAATATAGATGAATTAATAAGAAAGAAAGAAAGAAAATCAAGCGTTTGGATTGCCAATTTGGTCATATTTGATACCCCCCCCCCTTATATAGAAGAATTAATAAGAAAGAAAGAAAGAAAATCAAGCGACTTCTCCCAGTTAGAATTCATGAAATTTGATAATATCAGTTGAACCATATTTAGCTATCTTATTTTTCCAAAACAAAACAATATAATGATTTTTTTTAAAAAAAAAACAAATGTCACCATGAATATGTAACTGATTTAGTGACCATACTCAAAAGAGAAGACTGACCCCTACCTACACAGTGTCACGCTCTGTGATGCCAAGGACTGATATCCTTCTAGCTACACAACACTGCCAGCATAATTGCCTAGGATGAAGTCATCCCAGTTAAACTGGGATGCACTCAACCAATTTAAACTTGGTTGAAATCAACTGATGAAATATAAATCCAAGGGACCCCCCTTGGTTTTATATTTCATTGGTTGAGGTCAACCTAATTTAAATTGGTTGTTTGCATCCTAGTTTAACTGGGATGAACTCAACCTAGGCAATTATGCTGGCAGTGCAAGGTGCAAGGCTAAAAATAATATGTAATAAATTATTTTAGAGGTTTTAATCTTTTTTATTAATATTAAAAGATTATAAATATAATTGGGAGGGGCCTGCAAGCAGGGGTGTTTTGGGTGCCCTCCAAAGGTGTTTGTGATAATGCACAGGAACTTTGTAACCTTTTACACTGGGGCCTGCAAGCAGGGGTGTTTAAGTGCCCAGTAAAAATAGTGGCTAAGAAAGGGCCACAACTCCTAGTGAAACAAGACTTACTGTAGGCTTTAAGAGGAGGAGGGGGGGCTTTCTTAAGGTAAACTGGACAGCTGGAAGCGGTTGGAAAGGTGGGCTTGATGACTGGACAGAGTTGGGTTTGAGGAAAAGAGGCCTTGAAGTCTTGAAGACTGATTTACTGGGCAGGACACTAGTAAGCTGGACTGGTGGAATGCTGATGGTAAATATGATAAAGCTGGGGAATTAAAATACAGGGGGAAGAAAGGGCCTCTTAAATGCCTTTCTGGAGCCCTGATGGCGAAACATCAAGTGTTTTTTTGGCTATGGGAACACTACAGGGAAGGAGTTATTCTTAGTAGAAATGAATGATGTAATTTATCAAATTATTACATGTACAGGCTGTCAATAATTAATACAGTCTGTCAATCATCTGTAGCCCTCATCTGAGGGCGCTTCAAGAGCTCTTAGTTTGATTTACAACATGTATTGATCACTTGATCAATAGAATAAAAAAGAAATAATCAAATTATAGTACAGAATCTTATTTCTGTTTAATTTGGTTATTTCATATGTAAGGTTCTGTACCATGAGAGTTCTTGTCATAATTGCATGGAGGGCGCTTTTACAGCTCTCCATTCAATTATTTGACAAGCAAACATCATGGGAAAAGTGTCAACATTTATTTTCCCGTGATTGAATAAGCTTTGTCATTTATTTTAATTGTACAAGTTCTTTTTAGACTTATTTGAAGTATTCTTATGTTTCCTTTATCCCCTGTTTCGTGTCTTTCATGTGTTATGATATTATTTAACTTATACTGTATGTATTTGCATAAGTTAATAATAATACAAAGACTATAAAACAGCGTGATTTTTATGTCAAATGTTATTTAATATTTTATTTATGTGTTTAAAGGATAATTAAATAGTTCATTTAAGTAATTATCCCGTATTTTGAGGACTTCTACTTATTAGAATACTCTCATATTACATATGTTTATACCTAGTAAGTATTTTAGCGCTTAGTAGGAGTATTCTTTAAGTTAATTTTATTATTAGAAGGAGTAAGTTTTCTAGGGTACTTTAGCTGAGGTACCCTAGGCTATTTTACTTGCTCTTTCAGAATATAAAGTAATATTCCCAATTATCTCAAAGGTTAATGAGTTATTATTTATTTTATTATTAATTTATTTATTATATTTGTTTCTAGCATTATTACTACTTAATAATGTTTCTATTTTAAAATGTTATCTTTTTCTTATGTTTATTATAATTTATGTTACATTATTACTTATGTAATAATGTCTCTTTCATATGTATTTTTTTATTAATTAATTATTACTTTATTTATTGTTCTAGTCAGGTTGTCTCTGAACTAGTAGCAAGCTGACACATAGCCAGAACAATTGCCTAGGATGAAGTCATCCCAGTTGAACTGGGATACACTCAACTGATTTAAACCTGGTTGATATCAACTGATGAAATATAAACTCAAGGGACCCCCCTTGAGTATATATTCCATTGACTCCAGGTGAATATAGGAGATCATCTGGTGGAACATATATATACCTCTTTCTCTCTTTCACTCACTTGTGTCACTTCTTTTTTTTTTTCTTGCAGTAAGTAACTACAAAAAAGTTACTTTTTTTAGGCTGTCTTGCAGTAAAAAAAACAAAGCTTGATTGTTTTTTGATTTTAGATAAAAGAATGATATACCTAAAGGCGAGAACAATGTTAGAATTGAGAAGCTTCTGAAGAAAACAAGGAAAAAAAGAAGAGAGAGAAACAATAATAAAGAAGAGAGTAGTTATAATGGTAGTTTTAGATGACAAAGGTCATTTGAGAGAATCAAACCTACGATATGTGTGCAATACTTCTTAAATAATGAGCGGAGAGTTGAGAGGGAAGGGAAATGAAGAGGAGAGTTGATAAGAAGGGAAAGGTAAGAAAGAGGAGAGTCAATAGGAAGGGCTAGATAAGAATGATAAAGGTCAATAAGAAGGGATAGATAGTAATGAGGAGATATTGATGATGAATTATGAGTCAACTATGTGAGTTGACAATTCTCCTGAAGAATCTTGTGTTTAAGAGAGTTGAGGGAAGATTATATAAGATATTCAAAGAGGAACAATCGGGATAGAAGCGTAGAGGATGAAGGTCCAGGATAGTGAAATTTTGTCATTATCTGAGTGTATTGACATTATTTGAGGTTCAAGAATAGAGAAAATTCATTGGTGGTTTGACTAAGTTAGAGACATATAGGGTATGCAAGAGCCGTTGAGTTGCAGAGGAAGGCATTCAGATCTCAACATATTTGACTGTTTTAAAGATATATCAGTTAAACTGGGACCAAATCAATCAAATTAAACTTGGTTGGTCTCAACTGTTTGTTTGAATATCAATAACTGTTTTCTCTCTTGTCAAGGAAGATGCTTCAACCCAACTGCAAAATCCTGATAAATACAGTGGCCTCTTTCCCACCTCCAAATCACCTCTGATATAAATTTCCCATCATCCCAAAGAATATCACAAGTGACTCATCTTCTCTTTCTTTGCTGTACAAGAGGCAGGTCACTGCAAAAACACTTAGCTCAAATGCCTGCAGTTGACATACAGAAACTCTCAGCAAGGTGGTGGTGGTACCCCAACCTTTCTCAAAGGGTGAATCAACCAGGATCTGATGTGGGAATTTTCCACAGTCACTGTGCCAAAACAGGTGGAGATACAATGGTAGCCTGTTTGGAGCATACCACATGCCGACTTCAGGAATTTGATCCAGTGTTCCTTGAAGTGAGTGTAGTTTTTATTTTGGGAACTAGAAAACAAACCGTGCTAAACAAGAACCAGCCATAATCCACAAAGAGAGCCAGAACCATCCCTCTCTTTCTCCATATAAAGCTCTTTTGTATAATCTCTTCAAATACAAGCTACCCTATATCTACTTTGGTGAGATCTTCCACTGCAAGAAAGAAAGACTGAATCACACTAGTAGCATAATTGCCTGTGTTAAAGCCAGCCTAGTTAAGCTAGGATTCACAAAACCAATTGAAAATTGGTTGATCTCAACTGATGAAATAAAAGACACCAAGGGGGGGCTTGGATCTATGCCATGTTTAAGTTGATTTGTTGTATCCCAGAATGACTTAAACCTAGCCAATTGTTCTGGTAGTGGATCAATCAACTGCCCTCATTTGACATTTAGAATTCTCCAAACAAGCTGCCATTGTATCTATACCAGTTTACATATGTAGCTGTTTTGGCACAGTCACTGCACAATGTGCACAGCTATTGTGAATTAAAGCTTGGTTGAGTCACCCTTTGTGAAAAATTGGAGCAACACCACTAGCTTCCTTAGAATTTCTGCATTTCAACCGCAGGCAGTTGGGCAAGTTTTCTTTTTCAGTGTTTGTTCTCATAGACCCCAAAGCTTCACTGTATAAAATCTTGTGCAAAAAAAGATCTTGGTATCAAATTTTCTGGCAGGTGTTGTTGAGATCCAACTTGGTTTGGGGAGGAAAAGACATATACTATGGCAGAAATGTCCTTTTGGCAGTCTTTTGGACATGTAATAATTCCAAGATTTAAGGATAGACAACGTGTAGAGCTTTACAAACACACATGTCAGAAAAAAATTAAATCATTATATACAGAATATTCATACTTTACATAATCACATTTGTATATAAACTCAACCCGCGGCCAGCTGTTTGAGTTTCCTCATATCTCTTGGAACTCAAATAGCCACATCGTGGGTCACTTACATTTCCGTATTTCCTTATAGGTCTGTTTCTCTCTTTATTGTATTTTACTTCTCTTTTGTTATTATACTTTGCAATGTTATCTCTCTTGGAACTGGGATAGCCACATCGCGGGTCACTTACATTTCTGTATTTCGCTATAACAATGTCTCTAAAAGGACACCAGATTCCTTTCCTTTGATGATTTGTCTTGGATAATTAGGGCATATTTGGGACATGGTTGGAACCTAAGAAGTTCAGAAAATTACAAGAAACTGGTTCAAGTGAAAAATGAGAATCTCATTCGAGTGAAAAATAAGCTCATGTCAAATGAGGCCAGGACGATGAGAGGTCAAGCCCAAAAGTAGCATCGGGGCTAAGGTAAGGTTTTGCATCCTTCATTATGCAATACATCTCATTTATTGTTGCCGCATTCAGGGATTCGTTTTCTTACCCTTCTCACTTCTTTTCTCTCCATGCGCCACAATAGAAGGGTTTACAGCAGAGTTTCTTTATTGATTGGTCTCGTTTTGATGTCATGTAAGGGTCGGGTTTGGGATATCAGACAAGTTGCCAAAGCGTCCAAAGAGTGGGGATAGAAACCGCATGAAAAAATAAAAGCAAAGAACTCGAATGTCTGTACTACCTAGTAGATGAGTGGATATGCACCCCGCAATGGCACGCTCCAAAGCGACAACCCTTGCAATGATCACCTCGATGTCATAAAGCTACAGTAAGGGTTCACTGACTCAGGATGATGACACCGTTCGCTTTATTCACAAATACCACAGCAGGGCGGGTTGTAGCACCCCCTCCAAGTAGTTATCAGACATAAAACCCCAGTGGCTTTTAAAGTGAGATCCTAAGAGACATTGGCTAATTATCCCTCCTAACCAGTTTCTTTCACACACCTGTGCAGCATCCAAACGACAAAACTCCACCAGATTCAAACAATAAGCTTTTCTCTTGATATCAAGTCAGACATTATACAAATACCTATCTTTTCCAAACCCCAAACGCTCAAGAAAACAATCAGATGATTCTCTCATACTGCGCAGCCATTTTAGTTTTAACTCTTCAACTACCCCATCACGGAATATGCACGAAAGGTAGCCAGCCAATCCGACGTCAATTCGATTTTTCCAAATTAGCGGGCGGAGGAGGTGGGTCAGGTGGGTCAGGTGGGTCAGGTGGCGGACTGGGTGGGTTGAGTGGCGGACTGGGTGGGATGAGTAGCGGACTGGGCGGGTTGAGTGGCGGACTGGGCGGGATGAGTGGTGGGCTGGGCGGGTTAGGCGGTGGCAGCGGTAAGGCGTCGGCGGGCGGAGCGGGAGGTGGATTGGGAGCCTTTACTAATCTTTTGGGTGGGGGCGGTGGATTGGGCGGCAGCCAGGATGGTTCATCTTCGTCTACTTCATCTTCACCTTCTGACTCTGGCCGCAACACCCAAGATGCCCCCGCTAAAAGCAAAGCGAGTGCACCATCCAGCGGCGGAGCTACTCCAGCCGGATGTAAAGCTTATCACTTGATTGGGTGAGCACTTCTTTAGCATAAATTTATCTGCAGTGATATTAACCTAACTCTTGTATGATTGGGGACACCAGTGCTCGGGGCACCTCAGAAGGACCGGGCGGTTCTGTTGCGTACAGTGCGTTGGAGCGAAATATTTTGGCCGCTGTTCCTGGAGGGGTCATTGAAGAGATTCAATACGTGACATCGGCTGATTATGGTAAGACCGTGACTGAAGGAGCTGATACTGGCCTCAAAATGATAAAGGAAGGGCTGGCCAAGTGTCCCAAAACGCTGTATGTTCCATTTGGGTATTCTAAAGGGGTGAGCTAAAATATCCCATTTCTTTCGCCCTTTTTGGCTATGCTAACGGTCGAACTCTTTACCTTGATACTACAAAGGCTATGGTTGTGTCGCAAATTTTGAGCAGAAACCAAGTACCTTCAGCCAACATCGTTGCTGTCATCTTGTTCGGAAATCCTTATTTCCAAGCTGGTGCCACCCAAGACAAATGTACCGCGGTAGGTTGCAGTCAAAAAACATCACCACTAGACTTTCAATTTCCTCATGATTAGACTACATATATTATGGTACCAACTGATGCTCTTCATTCGTCCTGGTCATAGAAATCTGGCGCTGGGGTCGCAGCGATGCTGGCCCCTAAACTTCCATCAGACATTATTGACCGAGTGTACGACTGCTGCAGTGCTGGTGATATGATCTGCCAGACCACTGGGTCCATCGTGGCTCACCTGTCCTACGCACAACAATTTGCAGACGGAGCATTGAAATTTGCCGTAGAAAAATTACAGGCAAAGCTGGGTAAAAAATGATAATATGCGTCAAGCTGGGCGCGTAATTCCACTTGATCGACCCTTCGAGCGCCCTGAATTCGCTGCTAAAACGTTTCTACTCCAGCTTCGCATAAATCCTTGTCACATCCAAAAATTGGGTACATATCACCTGATGGATCTCGATACCACAAATCCATCAAGACAGCGTTGGCCTGTATAAATGACCTCATCTCACAACTCATTCAACATCCAAAAGCCAGGCGCTGTGTATCTTTTAGAACTGTATTTTCGTCCTCTTGAATTGTTCGTGCCTGGTTTTTTGATCTCAAGTAGCCACCAGATGAAACCATTGTAGGATCCGACTTTTCTCATTTGAATCAATCATGTACTTTCACATCCAATGTATAATCAAATCATTGGGTACTTGCCCCTCAAAATTGTCTAGGCTTCACGATAGTGATAGCATTCACGATCGGATAAACCGTTGTAGACTCGTAAACAACTGGTTTCTGTTTTATTCGCAGCTAAGAGCTTATCATAGTGGCCATAGTCAATCCTCATGGTCAGCTAGTCTTCTACCCACCACTGGCGTTTTTGGTTTGAGCAAAGGAGTTGTTTGGTGAAGAAAAAAAAAATGTGTGGATGAGTAGCGTAACACTGAGCACAAGCTGAGGACGTCTAATGTTTGAATTAGGACTGAACCCTTTGTTTCTTCAGGAGGTATGTATCAAATCGTGTTGTATGTATAGGTATGCATTTGCTGACTAGGACTCGGCAGGATGTAGATAAAACTATGTGAAGATCATTAAGTGGATGTAACGCGTCCGGCACGCGAACCAAACAAGCGAAAGAATATGTCGTGCTCTTATCAGCTGCTCAGCCGTTGAATGCACGTCTCGTAAACACAGGAGTTGGACTCGGGCATTCAGCTGCTGAACCTTTCCGACCTATAGCAGTGCTTGATTCACCGGTGGCTTGATTGCTGCAACGCGTAGTGATCGCTGGAGCTCTAGCAGTTGGCTCAGCACCAGATAAAGTGTCTATATAAAGAGGTACTCAGTGCCCAAGCAAAAGCCCCAGCGACTCATCTATCCGACTCATTTAAAAGTCCCCTTCCCTCTCAGTCCCCTCTTACATCTTTGAACGAACCACTTCCTCCCCAGAACCACTTCCTCCCCAGAGCCACTTCCTCCCCAGAGCCACTTCCCCTCCCCAAGCTCTCCTTCCATCTGCCACCGCTTTACTTTGCACTCCCCTTGTAACACTCCTTCGCTTCGCATTCTACTATCGCCACAGTCATCAACCCATCCTAAAGACTAGTGTCCCGAATTTGGTAAAATGGAGACGCGGATTTTACTGGGTGAGTCCCAAGCAAACTTTGTCTGAAACTGAATATATATAAGACACATACTAACTCTCTTCGGGGGCTTTTTTTCTTCTGCAGAGATGTTTATGGCTGCTCCCATTGAGTCCGGGCAGGACTCTCGTCGCTCCCGGCGTCGGCGCGCAGACCGGGATCGCCCCCGGCCAGCCGCTCCAGCACCTGTCCCTGCCAGACCGACAGTTCCAGTGCCGGACCACTCCAACAACCCACTCCTGAAGAACGGTAAGCCACAGGGGAAGCTTCCATTTGTCGACCGACAGGCGAAGGACTCAGCGCTGCGGGATCTGAGAGCGAAAGCGCTCGGCTTGCGAACGGTTCATTCCGCCGGGGCTCGCCACCCACGGGTGTACACCCTCATCCGTAGAAGCAACCCAGTTGCCCCTGCAAGACCCGCTGGACCCTCACAGGGAGTATTCACCAGGAGGGCCTCATCATCTCCACTTCTCCCAACTTCATCTCCAGCAAATGAAGTCGGACCTTCACGGCGAGAGAGGACACAAGGCCGAACGGAACCTTACCCCTCCAACAGGCCCAACCGAACCGGAGGAGGAGCAGCAGGGCGAAACTAAATTATGGTTAGTCTCCCTCTCTCTCGCTTATCTATACAGGCAAGCAATCAGACTGCTGACATGAAGCCTCCACTGATTAGACACGATATCTCTATCCTCTCTTTTCCCTTTCTGGGCTCTCTTTTGTACTTGTTTCCCCACCAATAATAACCTATGTATTCCTGCTGTCGTTTCGAAATGCAGCTTATGAGACTTTTTTAATATGCATCTTTTGTTTGTGTTCGGAGCGGATCAGCGAAAGCTCAGATGACATGAAACTCCTGGTTGTTTGAGTTGATTGGCGGAAGGAAATGCACAACATTCCTCCGCTTCAAGATATCGTTGTGAGTGGTATATGCACGCTTCGGCCGACTTCGTGTAAGAGAAGTTCGGAATGAAGAGGTTATCCGGTTGGTGTTTGAGCTTGGGATTCAAACCCGAATTAACGATCAGTGGAGAGCTGATTAGATTGGACATGAACCAGGTGAACAGGATTCCATGGACGCCGAAGGTTGTGACATTGAGGATGAGTGCTGTCTCAGCCGAGAAGGCTGAACGTTCTGAAGCCGCCGACTCCTTGTAATCGAGGGTCCCAGCGAGTACCCCGGTCACCGCAGGACGCCTCGGTGTCTCCCCGCATCCGCAAGAACCAGAGAAATAGTTTTCGGGGGAAACCAGCCTGATTTTGAGGAAAGAGATGATTACATAATGCGTCCTCACTCTCAAGTTGACTCCCCTTCTTGTCAAGCTTGCTCACTTGGAACCTTGAAACAAAGATAATAATAACTTTTTTTGCGTTTGTACATTTTTTTTCTATTACTAGATGAACATCTGATATTATCATTATGATCAAATAAAAACAAACGAGAAAGAAAGAAAAAAAAAGAAAAAAAAATTAGAACTTGTGACCAAAAACTAAATTATGTTGGTTACACACTGACAAGAAAACAGAAAAAGAAGAAAAAAAACCAATTGCGTCAGTGGGCGTGTGTGTGTAAAAGATATTTATCGAAGTAATAAAACAGTCGTTTATATGTAGGAGGAAAGCATTAGAAAGAGAGGCAGAAAGAGAGAGAGAGAGAGAGAGAGAAAAAAAAGCTGGTTGATAAGAGTAGGAATGAAGATATATTTGAGGATGGAATGGCGCAAAGTGACTGACGAATACCAGACGTTGAAAAAAGAAAAAACACAGAAAAGTCCACAAAAAAGAAAGAGGTAAAGGTGAGAGATTGGAGGGAGGAGAAGGTTTTTATGTCGCCGCCTGTATGGATTTAGGCAACGTCGCAGGCTCCACAAAGAACTCGGTCTCGGGGAGCAGCCCAACGCTTAACATAAAGTGTTACGAGTGAAGCCTTGAAACCAAAAGAAAAAAAATCTCTAAGTCTCATGAGATCAAATAGCCAATGTCGACACAAATGATAAAAAAAAATTACTAACCTTTCTTGCCTCCCATCTTCTTGATCCATCCACCCAAGCTCCCACACCTCTTCCTTCCCCTTTGTTAGACAACAAGCAATACAAAAAACAAAGACAACAACCAAACAAAACCACCATAAAAATTACTGATATGCGGAAAAAACAGTACACATCTTCTTTCTTTCTTTGTGTTTTTTTTAATACTGCCGTCTAGAAACCCTTGAAAAAAAAGCCCAGATCACAATATCAATAATCTGTGTTTTTGCTTGTTTATTATTTTTACATAGACCGACAAAAAAAAAGAAAAGAAATCTTACCGACCCAAACCGCGCCTGGTCCGGAATAGAGAATAGGCAAAGAAATAATACAAGAAAAAAACTTCTTCTTTTTTTTTGTATGTGAATGGTAAAAGAGAAAAGGCTGAATGAAGAAAAAAAAAACTACTCAAAAAGAAACACGTTAGAGGAACTGTAAGAGACTCAAATAAGGTGGGCGAAGGAAGAAAAAAAAAGAGAGTAAGAAAGAAGACAAAGAAGAAAGAAATGTGGAGGAAAAGAGATTAAGAAGAGGAAGAAGAAGAGAGTTGGAAGAGATTCCAACAAGAGAAATGGAAAGATTTTCCATCACCTGCGATGACGATGTTATTGAGATTAGCCCTATTGGTCTTACTCGAGATCTTAGATGTAGAACGCGGGAGAGAGGGTTGATCAGGAGCGGGATTTGGATCGAAATCTAAAGAAGGGGCGAGGTGAGTGTTAAGAGATCCTAGCAGATGGGTGTTGTTCATCGATACGGGTTCCTGATCATCATTCGGGCCGATATTAGACTGAACGAGTGAAGGATCGTTTTGAATGGGGAGAGGAGTTGGACAAGAATTGAAGGCGACGCCGAGTTGAGTGCGATAAGATTTCTCCATAGTTGGGGCGGAAACAAAACTTCGATCGGGTAGAGTAGGGGTTGATTGAGAATGGTGAAGGCGTTGATGAGGTGTTGAGAAGTTGCGCAAGGGGGAGCCATTAAGCGAGGGTTTAGGGGGCAGTCGGGAGGGAGTGGGAGTGGGAGAAGAGGGCGTTGTGCGTTGACTGTTGATCGATAACGACGCTCGTGGAGGGGGCCCAAGAAGGAAGGAGGATGAAGGGTGGTGGAAGAGATGATTGGGATGGTTCGGGTTCGGATTTCGGTTCAAGAACGAATCTCCCAAGTTAGAGTCTTCGCCTAGGTCAAATTGGCCGAGATGGTGATGATGTGGATGATTTCGGTTGAAGGTGGAGGGAGACAATGTAGTGGACGAGCCCTGGAACGGCTGTTCGACTTCCTTGCCCTTGATTGATTGTTTCCGAAGTGGGGTCACTGAAGCTACTGGCAAACCCAACTTTTCGATCAACTGTAACCGATCAGGATGATTCATTTCCCCATCTTCATCATCTTCGTCTTCCTGCTCTTGACAATCGTTAGTTTCTGTGCTGTCTGATTCGGCTGATAATCCAAAATGACTGGAGACGAGAATCGGTTTTTGGCACATGAAGCAATTCAAATCGGCAGGCCGGATTCCCTTTTCTTTAGCTTTGGCCAACCGATCGACATGCTCGAACAAGTCCTCATCGATCAACCGCCCGGTGACCTCCAGAACATTACCCTCGAACTTGTAGGTATCCATGATCATCAAGATGATCGAACGGAACTCATTCGATGGAATGCTCCCGGCGTTCGATTCGACCGTCGAGAGATTGGTGGATGAGCATTCGATCAATCTTCTCACCAGGTTCGAAAACGAGATCCGATTGGAAGATGTGTTTCGTGAGATCAAGAGCGAGACGATCGAAGGCAACAATCCCTGGAAGCTGGCGATCGCGTTCAGGTTAGCGTCCTGTTGAGGGTCAACTGGAGAAGCTTGATCGGCATGATTTAGTAACTCTTCTGAACGACTAGCTTGATGATAATAAGATGTAGACAGACCTTGAGGGGGTAATCTGGGAGGCAGTAAGGAAGCACAAGTTTGGATACACTGGACGGCGGTGGATAACAGATAAAACCAACAATCTTCACCAGTCAATCCATCCTGAGGATTCCTCGTCCGTTCCACACAGATCTCTGCTGCAGTATGGGCGCATCGAGTCAATTGTGAAACACAAGATTCTAGAGTCTTGGATGGCAGAGCAGAGGGATGATCATTCGTAGTCATGCACTTGGTAATAAAAGAGGCTTGCGATTTCAGAATGATGTCGAGCTCTTCAAAGGTCGCGCGAGTTCTTCCGGATTGGTCGAGTTGCCAAACAAGGGCATCGTAGATTTGTTCTTCGCGACAAATCTTGACGATATCTGAGGTTTGATCGACGAGAAGAGGTTCGGATTTAAGATAATCAAGCACATGGTTAGGATCAAACTTTCCCAATAGGCCTGTGTAGCGCATCTGAATTGCAGTATACAAATCTGTTTTGATCCCAAGAGGCTTTTTGAACACAGCTTGTGCCTGGAATGACTCATTTGGATCGAGCTCAGTAGGTTCTAGTAGCGTTCGAAGATACCTGAACTGATTTAGTAGATCCTCAATATTTTCAACCACTTCGAGATGAGTCTGAGGTCTGAATTTGTGGATCAAGTAGACTGTTTCGGGCACATTGATCTCGATCAGTTGATTAATCGAATTCAACAAGACCTGGATGACCTTCACTTCGATTAGCTCATCCTTATCATTGGTCGAAGTCGACTTTGATGAGGACGATTGGCGTTTGATGTTCTGGAGAGTGTGAGACAGTTGGTCGAAAATTGCAAGGTCGAGGTCAAGGTTCTTCAATTGAGAATGTACGACATCAATCCACATCTCCTTCTGAGTGTAGATTGAAGTAAGAATCTTCCAAAAACCAGCCTCTTTGAATAGCTCTAGCAAATCCCCTGTCCCGTTCTCAACATCAGGTGGAGTATAAACTGATAAAAGAAACTCGGCTGCCAGTTGGCGATCTTCAGTCGTACTCCGGTCATCATCAGATGAAAGGCCAATCAGGATCGAGTGTAAGGTTGAGTTAGGGAGGGAGAGGAATTGGGAATATTTGGGCAAGTTCCTGGCAATAAAGATGTAGACGAACGTTCGATCACCGGAGCTGAATTCAGCGTCACCGGAGGTAACTTCAAGTAACAGATTGATGATCAGCTGCCTATCGATCCGTTTTTCGCACTCCCTTTCAGGATGATCATGTAACCATGAGTCTTCAAACGCTACATCCAAGGTGTCTAACATGGCTTCAGAATCGAGAATCAATAGCATCCTCAGGTAAGGATACGTTGGCTCTTGTTGTCCCTCCTCAGTGGTCAAGATAAGTTTTCCATCCGGCTGAGGCCAATGCATCGATTTACCCGAAAACAAGAATTGATAAACGTCCGATTTAGCTCGTGAGGCTCTCGAATATTCGTAAGGAATCTTATTCGGATAAGATAATCCACTCAAGATAGCTGAGAGGTAGGGAAATATCCTGTAGGCAATCGGTAAAAGACCTTCGATTCCATCTTCGGCCTTCAGGGGATCCTCCGTGACGAAATTGGAGCTGTTGCGGACGTTTGAATCCTCGCAATACTGTTGGATCCTTTGCCGACCTGCATGGATCAATTTGATGAGATGGAGGAACTCGACGATCGGCCCGACGAAGTCGTTCATGGCTTCAGTATAAATATAAACCAATGCATCGTGCAGCATCTCGCGTGAGCAGATTGCCAAGGCTTGATTGATATCCAGACAAGCTGGATCGACCTGGCGGATGACTTGATCGATCAGCTCGAACTGCTTCCTATCTTCGTGTAAACCTATCAAGCCCTGCGTCACGGCTGTCGGTAAGGTGCTAATTTCTGAGCTAAGAATAAACGGTTCAAGTTGGAGGAAGAAGATATTTTCGATGCCATGCTCTTGGTACTGTTCGAAGATTTCATCAAACATGAAGTCCAATTCACCAATCGCGATGCATGCCTTGGCACAGCTCCGAACCAACCCCTCGAACAATTCCGTTCGATCAACCCCACGACCATCGAGATCAAAATGAGTGTCATCCTCCATCCTACGATCTGAGAAGACATATTCCAACGAAGCACGCATGATCTCGATTAACTTGGGCTTCACCATCAACTTGCGGACCGAATCATTACTGGGCAAGCCGATGGTCTCTAGATCCGCTCTTCCAACCCAATATGACGTCGTCAAGTCAATCGCTTCGGTTAAAGCTCCGACTCCGACTAATTCTAGAATTTGCTCGGCCCACGAAACTACCATACCAAGTCGTAGATCATCGGTTGTCTGAGACGCACACCACCCTTTCAATCAACAAAGAACCCATCTAAACATCCACAAAAAAAAGGTGTGGAAAGAAGTGATACGATAGAGGTGGGTGGGAAGGGATCTATTTGGGGTACACTCAATAAACCTTGGTTTCATGGAAAAAAAGAGGAACTTACGAGTAGGAAAATTTTTCCTTTATAGGCCTTGAAGCTACCAGCCACCGAGCCACCAACAGTTTGATCAGGATCAAGGTTCGAAGATGAAAAGTTAGGAGGAGTGGCGAGTGGATTGGAGTGATTTTTATTCAAAGCAGTTTCCCTAAAGATGTTCAATCGAACGACCCCACGCAGGTCGATTGGCTCGAATCCAGTGCGCTGCCAGATCTGAGTATCAATCACCTCGAAATGAGTGGAAGTCAAAACACAAATGATCTGTTGATCATATTAGAACCGAGTGTTCAATGTTAGTTTGTTGAAACTGTAAGAAATCGACTGTGTTTTTTTACATGGTAACTTACTCTCCAGCTAAGCCATTGAATAGCTAGGATGTTTGAGTTACAACTCCATTTTTTACCTTCAACAAACCTCAAGCTAGAAAAGTTACCTTCCAACCTCCGAGTAAATCCTTTCAGGAAACTCTCTTTCGCCAGGCTATCAGGCTGATTAGATGATGTTCCGCCGAGGTTTCCTTTGGAGTGGTCGGAGATAACAGTTACGAATCTGATGGTCTTGCCCCAGGAAAAAGCCAACAACGGGTCCATTCCGATCCCTCCCCCATTCAGCTGTTGAGCGTTCTGATTTGACGATAGCCCAGCTGAGTCGAATGGATAAATCGTCTTGAGCCCCGAAGCTTCTTTAACCGTTGAACTTGGGAACCAACTCAAGCTTCCAATGACCCCAGGTTGATTTGGATCGGAGACGTTTCGCATGCATCGCCAACACGTCCTCGGTGTTGGTTTGAGGGCAATAATAATCATTTTACTCGACGTTAGAAGGGCAACGAGTCCATGATGATCTGTGGGATGTGGGGTCGGTCCAAGTGGTAGAGGTAAGGCCCCAAAGATCTTGGTCGGTTTACGCGATTTAGGAGCTCCGATAGACGCGCTGTTGACTGAGAAATCCGAAAACTGTCGGCTGTGACCACCACCGGTAGAAGAGTCCATAGCAAGCGCTGGATTACCCAGCCCGTTTTGTGGACCAATCATCCCCTGATCGGGATACTTGCCCAGAATCCTAATCACATCATTTGATGCTAAGCCTAGGACCTGTCCGAGGGCGTGGTAGAAAGCTAAGCCGGTCTCATCGGCAGAAAGAATGGCAGTGTGTCTAAGGCCGATGAAATCGATATGGATGATCCGGTTTCCGAGAAGGTGACCTTCGGACCTTCCTTCCTGAACAAGTCGTAAACTCGTCGGTGGCACTGTCCGGGTCGGTGGGCTAGGCTTGGCAAGGTCGTAGAGGTAGATATGACCCATGATGTGTCCGACAGCAACGAATGTATGGTCGTGAGAAATCGAGAGCGCTGAAACAGCTCCTGCATCTCTAACTAAGTCCGAATGAGTCAAATAAATAAAACCCCGTCAATTCTCAGCAGCCATGAAAAAGCGGAGACATTGTTGTCAGGTAGAAACAAAAACATTATAATTCTTACCGATCGCGTCACTGCCCAGCAAGCATTTCAGATTAGAAGCGTAATCAAACACCATCACCCAACCTTTGGCTGTACCCACGACAATCACCCCACTGGTGGCAATGACCGTAGGCAAGCCGTGGAGAGTGTTCGAAGGAGAGTTAGCCGAGGAGACGATGGTGGAAGGATGAAGTCTTCTAGGTATTGAATAAATCTTTTGAGTGATTCTACGCAAGGAGGCCCATCTGAAGATTCCACTGCTAGAGACTTCTTGTGCGTCGGGCTCAATGATGATCGATGGGCTCTGAAGACCGTTCGAGTAAGTTGAGGGGTTGTGATCGATGATTGAAGGGCTAGGCGAATAGGGCTGCTCTGATTGGTGCCTCAATTGGGGCGAACGATCGTCATAGGAATGGTAGGAGGCCAGGGTTGAGGACGACACGCATCTTTGGGTGGGTAGTTGGAGGGATGAGGGCGAATTGTGGGTTGTTGAGGACGGGCGTAACGATCTCAGTCGAGAGAAATGTGAGTTGCGCGGGCGGATCTTGCTGGTAAACCATAGATTTGATGAAGTGTTTGAGCCAGTAATCGAGTGAGATGGGGTGATCGAGCTTGACCTCCGATTGAATCCAATCCTCTGCGATATACTAGTGCTTGGACTTGAGCTCGGAGATGAATCCTTTAACATTTTTTTGATAGATCCGGAGATTCCGGTTAAAATTTCGAAGGGTGACGTAAGAAATGAAAATATTAATTAAACCAATCAAACCCATGCGTGACTATTTAAGAAAAGAGAATACTAACTTTGGGTGGAATGACGACCGGAGGCGATATAGGTGACGGATTGTTCTCCTGTTGATAAAGATTGTTTGCTGAGGTGGGAAGGTTAGGATTTTTGGGAGGATGAATGATCGAGGCTTTTGCGGAGCCATCATCGGATTCGGTGAGCTCGATGAAGGACTCGAGGACTGGATGCTCTTGGCCATTAGTCTTTGTATCTGAGAGAATGATCGATGGACTTGTTGGACCTTCAGACTTATCCTCATGAGTTGAGATTGGTCTGGTCGGTTGGTGATGACGTAGTTGGTTGGAGCGTAGGATCTCGTCGAGTTTGGTTGCGTAATCTTTTGGTTCTTGATCATCCTCATCATCGAACAGCTTGACATCTTGGCCATCATAGATAAATTCTTCATCTTCATCAACTTCTTCTCTATCAGATTGTTTCCCTCCTGCTTGTCCCTCGTTGGTCTTCTTATCGGCCGAGTCCTGATTTTTGGATGGGTCCTGTTGGTCTAGTGTTTGCTGCTGTTGGCCAAAGATATCTTGAAATCGTTGTTCGAATGTCTTGTTGTTCTCCTCTAGTGCGCTTTTCCTTAAATTTTGGAACTCTTCCTCTGATGTAGTTGGTGATGACCCCTCCATCCTTGCTGGTTAGTGGCTCGTATTGCTGATGATCGTTCTTCTCTCCTCTTGGCTTTACCGATAGCCAGCTGACTGCTTATCTAATCAGCACCTCCTTCAGCTGCGGACTGCGCACCAATCAATTCAACACCATCTCAATTCAGAAATGCACGCGTAATAATCAAAGAGCAGTTCAGGAGCGCTCCATAGAGGATACGACATATTTAAATATGTACATAAATATTTATTTACATTCACACAATAAAAGATCTGCATTGACAAAAACAAAATCCCCCGTCCACTATAGATCTCTTTAGTTAAAGGCATAAGATAACCCGGAAGATCAGGATACATTAGATGAAAAAAGAAGGCCGTGTCTGCTCTCGCTACAATCCACTTATAATGAAAAAAAGAACTTCCACAGGTTCTCCTTTTCTGAGCGTTATAATATCTATGAGAAGATTTTGGGGAGTGGCGAAGAACATTAAAAGCTAAGAGGCTGAGCTATCTAAGTCAGTTTCTGATGGGGAGCGTCCAGGAGCCGGGCCAAGGAAGCCGATTGGAGTTCCTGCAGCTGAGAGCTGTGGGGTGGGCTGAGAGGTAGGGATGACGGACTCTTGGCTCTGTTTAGTTTGTTTCCTACCTTGGAAAACTTGGCGCTCGATTCGCAGACGGTTCTCAATCATCCGAATCTGTCCATCCAAGCATAAACGAAAGAGCATCAATGATCGGATTGAAACATTCATGTAAGAGGATCTTTATATCGATGTATCTTGCCTTGGGCCAGGTCACTCGTTCACCAACGTCTATCATTCGCGAGAGGTCCGATCGACTCGGATCTTCCAAGATTTTGATCCAATCCTTCAGTCGGGTTTGAGGCCAGATCGTCACAGTTCCTTCGAACCTTTGCAAGAATACTGCAGTAAACGTCTGTCCACCAAGTTCGGCCGGTAAAAGTTCTAGGTCTCGAATTACCTGTGGTCAATAACCCCCGAGCATTTGAGATCAATATTTCACATACTATATATTGATTGCTTGGAAACCCCTCTGGATTTGGTGGCTGCGTAGGTAGAATCTACTAACTCTTAAATTCTTCACCAGTTCGATCTTCATGTACTGCTCCAGTGCGCTCAGAAGAAATCCACCGCGCCAGCCTTTGCCCCTTCGATGTACTACGGGTTGCCCTGGTGCACCACGCGGCTGAAAAAAGAATAAGTGGACATGGGGATTGACCTGAGAGACTATTGAAAAGCTCGTGTTGAAATACTATGTGTGCGGTCACCGAGGGTCAATAATTTTCTGATTTTTGGAGAGTTAACGTTGGGCCAGACCTCACTCACGATGTGTAGACTCTCCAAAGGAACGTCGACCCTCAAACTTCCATCCTTGTGTTTACCTTGGAATCTCCATGGCATCACCCTACCATCCTTCTTTTTTTCCAAAAGTACCACTGGGTTCATGACCAATGGGACTGCAGCTGATGCGAGAATCGCACTGAAAATCAGACAGTTTGGTGCAGTGATATAGTTCAAAAGCGTGGTGGGTGAATGAAGGTCGTGCTTTTTCACATAAATGACAAGTCGGCTCAGTGATCTAATTGATGGAATATTTAATCAAGCATCCTTACTGGAATGACGGAGACATTCAAAATCCGTCCAGTTCGTTCGTAAGCCTCTAGGAAGGTCATAGATCCCATGGTAAAGAAACATGACTGTACATGTAATTTAGACTTCTAACCAGACGTTTTGAAAACCATTCATGATGCTGAATTGACACACCTTCTTAGCCCAAATTACAGTATCGAATCGTGCACCGGTGCGCATCATTCTTGGCAACCAGACCTTTAATAGATTTATGAATTCATTCAACAATCAATTGGCACAAAATCTAGTTTGAATTGAGGAGCTTGCCTGAATCGACTCCTCTGCCCCGGTGATCATGTCGGCCAGCTCCGGAACTAAGATCCTGTCTAGTTCTTCGTCGGTACGGGTGCACAAAAGTGCAGCAACTAAAACCAATACAGTAGTCAAGATCCCCTGTGGGCACCAAATCCATCAGGAAGATGATCTGAGCACCTACCGAGTGAGCCGGCTGATGCCCCGGTGATGACGGTCGGCAGAAGCCTGGCTTTAACCAGTGCTTTGATAACGCCCAGATGATCTACAGCGGTAAGGAAGGGCAAACCATTTAGAAAATTATTGTAGTGCAGGAACAAGGAAAATTCGGGGAGACCAGTATTTGTGCATTAAGCAGGATAGCTAGAAACACACTCACAATAACCAAAAGTTCCTCCACCGCTTAAGCATAACGCAGATGTCCCAAGATTCTTAGCCGCCCTCCGAAAGAAACCAGTTTTCTCATGGGCTGTAATCAGCCGAGTTTCTCTCAAGTAGATGATTGATTTTTCGACTGAAGATGCCAAATATTCGTATTTCAAGAGCCATTGGCATCCCCGTTTGCATTTCAGATAGACGCCCATACATCAGATATTCATTGTTCTTATTTTATTTTTTTCTGAGTAACGTAGTTCAAATGTTAGAAAGTAGAAAAGGCTTGAAACTGACCTTCATCAACATAATTTTCGATCAAAGTCTTAGTACCTAAAAGTCCCAGCAAGTGTGTGTGAATAACACGGCTAATGTTTGCATGGACCAAAAAAGAGGAAGTTCGAAGCTCTGAGAGACTAAGACGAACCGAGATGAGTTTCCGAATAGAGCCGGAAGGATTCGATGCCAGCGAAGTTGGCGCGTAGACAGACTTCTAGCACGTCCTTGACACCCTCGGCGTCGTCGTTAAGCCTCGATCGCTCCAGGCTGACGAGCACCTTGCGGACGGAGGCGGAGTCGTAGTATGCGTTGGATGAGTGCTTCTTCCATGGTTCGAACCCCTACGAAGAGCCGCTACAATCTTTAGTCTTGGCCAAAATATCATCCTGTGTCAAAACGATCAGGGAAATGGTACTCGCAAGCAGTCTGTCCAGTTCTAACGCAATTTGTTTCCATTCCTCGTAGTTCGTGGCGGCCGATAGCCTCCTTCTTAAACTGCCCTCGTAACCCCTGCCTATGTTAAAGATCAAGAAGTGAACATCAGTTTTATTCCCTTTTTGGCATCTAGCACGGCTCAAACGTGACGTACAAGAAACAATAACTTCGAGTAATGTGACGATTTGTCTGACTGAGACATAAACCAGCAGCTCGAAAACGGACGCAAGACCGATGACCATCTGAGCCATGGAAACCGGCGTCAGGATCGAGTCAAACGAGAACGCACGCCGGTGGTGATAAACACAAGTGGGCAAACCAGTAGTGGAATCCTGAATATGTGGTATGCCCAACCCTCCCGGACAACGTCCTTACGAGGCCTGAAAGTCTTGTTTCGCTTGTAAGAGCATGGCGTCGAGCTTCGTCGACGCGGATGAGCGCGGTGTGTAGGCGAAGTTAATCTGAGGGTGATTGAGTCGTTCAACAGGATGTTTAAAGGTCAACTCTTTTGTGTGTGTATCCATCCGAGTGAAAGCCAAAGAGAGATGATGCTGAGCCAATGTATTTAACCTACAAGTTGTGCCGATTAGATGGACCCGATCGGTCAGCTTGAGCCGATTGATCAGTCTGGCCCGATAAATCGGCATCATGACCTTCATGCGCGTACAAGGCTTGTCGGAAGGCCTCAATATCTTCATCCTTGTACCACCTGGGTTGAGTGTAAAATGGTCAACATTCGGGTCTCATATCTATGTACGTACATATGTACATAAATATGTACCCTTGAGAAACCGATTCACTCAACTTCATCTTGAACTCCTCACAACCCCAGCCGGACACACCCTTCGGTGGATGGAGTCGGTCTGGATCGATATCCCCGTATGGGCCGTGCTCCACTGTCTTGGGAGGGGTGGCAGACATTCTGTGTAGAATGAAGAAGACTCACGCCCGAGCTCCCTTGATGATTTGACAATTCTTATGTGTCGGCGTTCTCCGGATGTTTTTGTCTTCTGGCTTTTCTGAGCTTGTGTTCGTCGCTGGTGATGGGTGGGGGGATGAGGTGAATGCTTTGGAAAATTTGAAGGTATCCAAGCCACCTCGACCTTCCTGTCCAAGTTGAAAGTGTCTCCGCGCCCTGGCAGTTGAGCTTCATTTGCAGGGGTAACGCTTGGTTTGTTATCTTTGAGGCGCTTTCATACTATTTATGCCCTCCTACCACATGAAAGTTTTTCCTCTTTGGAGCAATGGATACCTCTCCACCCACTAGCACTGGTCCGACGTGGTTTCCTTTTCCTCAACCTTAATGTAAACTTGACGCAACCGAAAAACATTCACCACGAGCCGGCAGAATCAGTTTCATCTCGACCGAAAGTGATAGTTTCTAAACCATGGAATTTTAAAATGGGATTTTAGACCAAGCTTAACAAAACCCTTCCTTACTTGAGGCCAGTTTAAAGCTTATATAGAAAAACGTAACGTAATCTGGTGCCTTGAGCAGAATTCTAGCATAAGTGATCAAGGCAAGGTGGCAACTAAATTTCTCTTCTGAACTAATACAATTCTTGGGAAAAGGCAAATATAAGATTTTGTACCCTTGACCAATAGATAATTTGTTAGTGAGCTGAGAGCTGACATGATGATTCAGACGAATTCCTGTGACCTGCAAGTACTTAAAAGATTTGTTTTTGATTGACCAGTTTAGGAAATAAGAGCATCTCCAATAGTCCTGCTAACAAGCAACCCGAAGTCAAATTCAGTGGCCCAAGAGGTCTTTTTGTCCTACTACCAAGGCTGCTCAAGCTCGCAGCCTGGGATGATCAAAGCTGCCCTTGGCTCCTATTCACTCACATTCACAGTAGGGTGGTGAGTTGGACGGGTCGGCCCAAAGGCCGTCTGCCGGCTTGGTCTGAGCCGATTCGGACATAAGAACAGGTACAAATTAAGACAGGCATTACGTGTCCAGAGAGAAGGCCCATCTGAGGAGCCCATTTAAAAAATGTATCAAAACTCTAACAAGGATAAAGAAGGGTTGACCTGTTCTTCGCTAATTCTCGGTGCAAATTGGACTAGTGTGGCAGATTGTTGACAGCTTGAGACATCTCCTTGCAGGCTGCTGAAGGAAAGCTAATCCATAGCGGGAGCGTTGGGGAAGCTTTTTGGGTTAAAGGAATGGGCTGGAGCAGAAAGAAATGAGGCAGTATTGAGATCATGGCCAAGGAAGAATGAGGAGAAGATTTCCCTCATCCGCTGCTCCAGAACTACACTAAAACAAGAAAGAGAAAAGGAGGTGAAATTTGAGAAAGCATGCCGCCTGTGAAACTCAACCATTACTGCCAAATTAGGAATACTATTGATTCTTCAGAGGCTCTCCCACTCACCGCTATGAATATCAATCAGAATCCACAAAGTTCAAGTTGTGACTATCAAACCCCTGAAAGAATTATTAAATGATTTCAGAATTTGAATGAAGATTAGGCAGTAGACTAATTGGAATCATCATACTTCTGTGATGAGTGTTAACGCTTGAATGTGATGTTTAAATAGAAAATCAGGATAAACATGCATGAAAACTATCTCATCATACCTGAATCCAGTGTGAAAAATTGGAAGAAGATGGATATTAATTCAAGGAGAGTAGATGTCATCTGTAATAGAATTATAAGTTGATCATACATTCAGCTAGGGAGTAAATATGCACAGCAACTGAGTACAAACTACTGGATCAAGCATGAAATGTTAATGTGTTAAACATGAAGCTACTAATGGGTAAGTACCAGTAAATAGTTGAACATGATGGGTGTTTTTAATCTTTAAATGTAATTCTTATTTTTTAAAGTCAATCTTAAATGTTCATTAATTAAATTGGATCTAACTTAGGTAATTGATAATGATTGATAATGATAGTGTGACCAACATAACCACAATTCAAAACAATTCTTTGTATCATTTTCCCATTCTACACAGAATATAAATACTTGCTTTAGAATGGCAGCCAATAAAATTCAACCTACCTAACAGAATTATAGATGTGCCCCCATTTGCTTGTATCCGTCTTCAACCTTTTGTGAAAGCTTATTTCAGGGTATTTGTTTCACCTTGGAAATCAAGAGCTCCTGGAAGTGTTCCAACTTTCAAAGAGAACAAATGGGTCATGGAAGACAAGAAGGAACTAGCCTCAGTAGTAAATGTGGTTGGGTGAATATTGAGATCCCTCCCTATAAGCATACTCTTCCACCAGTTCTTGTGAAACCTGGTCTATTGAATAGTTAAATAGCACATGTTGTATCGATTACTAGTCCTC
Source organism: Puccinia hordei (assembly GCA_007896445.1). NCBI lineage: Eukaryota > Fungi > Basidiomycota > Pucciniomycetes > Pucciniales > Pucciniaceae > Puccinia > Puccinia hordei. The sequence continues at coordinate 690,405 of RDRW01000048.1, forward strand.
TTTTTGTTCATCTAGTTTCTTATTTTCTGTTTCAGCTCAGCTCTCCAAACTAGGTGTGCTCCTAGGTTGTCTCACAGGTCTCCTCGTACAGTGTACTCACATTGTTTGGTCTTCTAAAAGAACCTTCTGCGCCTCTTAGTTCTATACTGACCCTCCATGTTCCTGTTTGTTTGCAAAAAACATTTGATACATAACTCGATATCCTCCCCTGTATTCACAAACAGTTGCACTCTGGATGGATCATCTGTAAAAAATCCTATTTGAGCACGTCCAATTGATCCAAATGGCTGCAGTTTTTCTTTTCTCTTGGTCGAAACTTGAATGACGAGCTCTATGAAATTATCAATTCGCGTATCTTTTTCCCTCGCCTATCTAGCAGAAATCCAACCCCGTAAGATGCTAGCTACTGGGTTTGTTTCTATTCCGTTGAGCTATTCATTTTATGGTTCCAACTTGCTGAAAAAGAGAGAGGCTCCATGTTTTAACGTTCATGAAGCGCGACCAGAATAGTTCTATCTACCATTACTTCCGTTTTATTCACATTGAACGGTGCTGAGCCGTTTTGAACTATGTCGGTGTTCACATTTTTTCATAAGGTACGACTCAGGATACTTTCTGTAGTGGTTGCTGAGCTCGTGTTTACCAGAGTTTTGAACCTGCAGGTGCTGCAAGGAGCTGGCTCAGCAGAAACCCCCCCAATATATAAGGCCAGCTTACTGCCGTGGCCACTACCCTTTACTATCTCCAGTACCATTTTTGGCACTGCTCTTTTCTCACCCCGGAAATCCCTTAGGTAGGACCAATCTTCTTTTCCCAGAACTCCATCCTTGGTTTAAATCCTGCACTACTTTGAGGGTTGACCTCAACTCCACGTTTACTCTCCTATCTTCAATCCTTTTCAGGCGTACATTTTACGCCAAATTTAGCACTCTGTAATGCCCAAAAAGCCTAAAAAGCGAGGCTCTGCACCTGCCTTCTCCTACGACTCAATGAGCCCACAGGAAATACTTGGTGGGTGCGAGACAACTGACTAATTCCGACTACCTAATCATTGACATTCTGCGCTTATGCCTTTTAGATGAGTTCATGCCGATTTTGAGGAGGGTCTCTCCTTCCTCTCCTTTTTTGCCTGAGCATTTGGTCATTGCCAAAATGTTGAAGCCCCAACCGAGCCTTATCCGCCCGCCAGAAGCATTCCTGTCGTCACAGCGCGACAGATCGCAATGCAAGGCCCAATTTTTGAGCAGTTCAGCAAAGAAGCGTACCCTCAACGAGCTCAATGCCCAATCACTTTCAGTGAATTCTCCTTTGCCTCGCCACCCAAGGGTTCACACCCTGATTGAAGAGAGTCGAGCACCTCGCCAGCCTACCGCTCCTCGGCCACCTCCACGACCTACAACTGTCCCAAGCCAAGCTGGGCCATCGCGTCGAAGTGGGAAAAGTGGTCGACATAATCCATATGGGCGAAGAAAGCCCCCTACAGGAGCCTGAATCCAAGTAAGCGACACTTTCTTCCTTCCTGCCCACACCATCGAAAAGTGCTAATTAAGAAAAATTGCGAACCGACCAGACAGTTTGTCTTTCCAATCTTGTCTTGCCTGATTTAGTCTAAATAGTTTTAAATGTTTTAATTTGGATATTTCTAGTATTGATTCTACTACAAGCTCTGATTTTTTACTCTATTACGTTGCCTTTGAGAGGTCAACCGATTACATCGAGATCTGGTGTGATTTGAGTGTTTCTTTCCTTAAAAAATCTTGTCACTGGCACGTCATTTGTATTCTGCCTCAATGCCTCTTCTTTGGTTGTAAAAAGCGGATGGGGGACAGATAATACTAGTTCATTACAAAATGAAAATCATTTTCCCACTACCCTAATATCGGGATATTCCCATTTGTGCTGCATATGGGCCGATTACGCAATGGGAAGACTTGATAGACATTCATGTGGATGAAAAATTGACGCTCAAGGTTGAGTGAAGTCGTTCCAAAGGAATATTTGCTCTGCGAAGAAATTATATCTTCCACTAATTATTCCAAAAGAAAAACATCCGGTCCTCTCAAGAGGAATGGTGGGCGTAGAAAGACATCTGAAGGCTTTGGAGGGAAGCCGAGCTATCAGATCAAAAACCACAAGACCTTTCGGAATGGGTAGGACGACTACAGCGGCTGACAGACGGGTGGACACGCTGACCACCTTCGACCGAGCTGACAGTTTTCTTCCGGGATCCAGTGCGGAAGAGAAATTACGGGCCTGATTCAAGCAGCAGTCTTTGGGAACAGGGTATTGATGTTTGTGAATGTGGGCATATGCACCATAGGCGCTCCGGCCAAAATGAACAAATCGTAATTCGGAAAATCTACATACCCTTTGGAATGCCAAACTGTCACTGTTTATCATGTGTATTACGGAATTGTGACACTCGAGAGCTACTCCGCGCGCGCGTGGATGTTTTTGCAGCAACAGATAGGGTCCATGTTGGGTGCGTTGGAATGCAAGTGGCCTCGCCCTTGTCGCATTGCGCCACGCGGGGAGGAAATTGCATGCAAGCGGTCCGAATGGCCTGTCCGGAGAGCAAAATCTCAAATTCCACTCAAAAATAACTTCTGACCACCATGACACAACCATAACTAGGGCCAAATCATTTCCCCGGCACCAATATAGTTACTGACTTCTTGGCTACAACCTCACCCTTCCCTCTACATCCAACCAATACCAGTTGATGTTCCATTGGGCCTCAAAGTTAAAGGCATTCCTCAGGACTTCTGTCAGCCTCTGTGATGCCAAGAACAGAATACTTCTAGCTACACAGGGTGCAAGTTAAAAGTAGGTGCAGGTTCTGTGGTGAAATGTGCGTAAAAAATGTGGAAAGTTATAAAAGCTGTAGATTTTTTTATTTACAGAGGGGCCTGAGTTATACGGGTATTTAATTTTCCCTCTCTAATAATCAGGGCATGAGTTACAAGGGGGTATTTTGGGTACCTGATGGTCTGGTCCTGTAACAAGGAGTACATCCAGACAATAACTACTAGGGGAAGGGGGTAAAGAACTACTAGGGGAAGGGGGTAAATAGACTTACTGCTTCTATTTCCAAACTGAGGGGTCTTCAGGAGTTGCAAACTGGTCTGGAAGTGCTCAAAGAGTTGGGTATAGGTGGATGGTGGAAAGTGAAAGGAAAGAAGACAGAGACATGAAGTTTCAACACCCCCCCCCAACTGATGAACCACAGAACCAAAACCTATAGGCCTTTTCCAATGTTAAGTTTCTTGAACTCCGGGTTGTTGATCATCGCTTGAAAGTTTCTTTCTGACTCGATTTGTTCTTCAGTGAACCCGTGGTGAACCTCCGTGTATGCCAGATGAGCCTGAGCTGCAGATTTGGCCTTGGATTGAGATGGCTTAACATACAAAGGATCGGAAGCGCTTGGTCCTTTTTGTTTGGGGTGCTTCTTGTAACAGAGGGATTCTCAATGGCCAGCTTTGTCACAATGGGAGCATATTGTGAAACCTCTCTTGCAGTGAGGACACATGTAGTACTTCTCATTGGTCGTTAAGAACGTAGCCTGGGAAATGCTTGACAATCGATTGAGTCGATTTTGCGCAATATGCTTCTCCAGCCGAGTCAGCAGGATGGCCACCGTGTCATTGGGACAGCCAACATTTACAACGTCTCAAAAGGATTTGTACTTGTCCGACAGCAGCTTGCGTAAGATAATGGCTGTCTTGCTTTGTTCATCAAGCCCGACCTTGGCGGACACTAGTTGATGATTTGCGGCTCAAATGTTGGCAACAAACTTGGCCGGTGGTGTTCCGTACTCGATGTCAAGGAAAGCATTCAGAGCGAGGTCTCTAGCGACATGATTGTTGCCACTGTATTTTTGCTTGAGGACCGTCCATAAGGCGTGTCCATTGAAGGAGGTCTGATCGGTGAGCATCTGAGAAACAAATGTCAGGTTTGTGTTGTCCAGATGCTTGATGATCTCATGATAGGCGATTTGATTAATTTCATGGTAGGTGTTCTTCTTGTCTTGTTTTTCGGTAACAGCCGGAGGCTTAACGGATCCCTGAACGATACCTAGAGCACCAATTCGGTCGAGTTTTGAGATCATGAGAAAAGACCATGACTCGTAGTTGTGCTCATCAAGGTAAAGTGGAGCTTTCCTTGCCGTAATTGTTTGATTGGAGAATGGGAGTGAGAATTGAGACGTTGAGGATGCGTTCTGCTCTTGGTTGAGATAAAGACTGAGTTTGAAAGCGTAGCACGGGACTGTTAGTCGTGATGAAATGAGGCCTTTTGAGGCAGTGAGATGAGAGTGTTTTGGGCTCAAGGAAAAAAGCTCGAGACCTGAGAGGAAGACAAAGAAGCCCAAAAAGGGCTAGGCTGCTAGCTTGTGGGGAGGAAAAAAGCTCCGCACTACAAGAGACGGGAAGATGGTCTCAGGGAACTGACGCAGAAAGCAGATGACTTTCTTTCTTCTCTATCTACAGCATATATACTATAGTGACTAGGGGACCGTCTGTGGGAAAGAAGGTGTAATGAATATGCATCTGGAAGAAAGGATGTGAGTGACACATAGTGGAAAGTGAAAGGAAAGAAGACAGAGACATGAAGTTTCAACAAAGATTTCTGTGGAAATCCTTCTGGGTTGGTTGGATGATAATCAACAGAAAAATAGCAGAAACTGGGCCAAAAAGAAGTAATAAGACTGGTTGTTTGAAGGTGGTAAAAGCTAGTAAAGTAAAATTTTGATGGGGATATAATTCTTTGGGAAGAAGGGTGTGGTTGTATAGCCATTATGGACATCTGGAGGTGAACCATAAGCTCTTCTTTGCAACATCAAAGCTCCTATTAAGCCCTGGTTACATGTAAAACCAGCTTGGTTACTATTGTGCCTTGCTACATGTGTTACATTCAATGGAAAGCAGGCCAGAGGTTTCAAAATGTAGCAGCAATGAGCTTTGAGTTAACTAATGAGCAGACATGAGTGGATAACAGGTGGAGGCACACCTTTGTACCAGAGTGAACTTTTTTAGTGAGTTGAATGATATTGATAAATGATGATGATGATGAATGGAAAAACAATTATACTATACTAACTTGTAGCAGCAAGTAGCTGCGAGTTAAATAATGAGCAGAAAAAAGTGGATAACAGGTAGAGGTACACCTGAGATTTTTGAATGAAATGATGTGAGATAAGATAATTGGTGAACATAAAGAGAAAAGACTTTCAGGCATACCTGCAAACCAGATTGAAATATTTGAGTGAGTTGAATTATATTGATAAAGAATATAGTATAAAATGGTGAGAAATAAGCTGAAATATATATCTCTACATTAGGTTTATCATATCTCATCAACTGACTCAACCAGTACTAATCCGCAGCACAACAACTGAGAGATTACTGTACTTGAGGTACCTCAATATCATGGCACAGGGTAGTTTTTATATCTTGAACATGTGATTAATTTGTGATAATATTCTTGCTCTGGTCTATTTAGACCCTTATGACTGTCAGCTTGCTACTATGTCAGAGACAACCTGACTAGAATCTAAAAACATAAGCAAAATATATAAATATATAACAATTAACAAAAGAAATAATACTAGGTAAAATGAAAGAGACATTATTACAAAAAAACTTATGAAAGAGACATTGTTACCTGTTACCCCACAATAACTGTAAAAGGTGAATATAAAACCATAAAAAACATGTGAATAGCAGATTATGATTTAATATGCTTATTCTACACATAAACTAACATAGGTTACCTCAGCCAAAGTACCCCCTTAAATTTACTCCTTCCTATAGTAAATCTACATAACAAAAAAAACATTAACTACCGTAACTATGAGATTAAATGTGCATAGTAGGACATACAACATGTATCACAGACAGGATAAAAATCATACAAACATAATATTATATAAAATAAAGAAGAAACATATGTAAGACATAGTTAAAATACATATTTGACATTTGTGGCCCAATTGGGATGACAAGTTACCACAGATGATCATGACAGCTACTCACAGGGTTACAGTTTCAATTAGAAACTTTCAAAGTGCACATTAGAACCTTATTACATAAAAGTAACTGTGGTAACACTCATATGTCAACCATTGACATCATTGCCAATCTGTCATGGCTCATCCTTAGTAGTTACTACTAAGAATCATGACACAGGACAGCCCTCTATAGCCCTCCTGTTTCGCCACCAAGGCTACAAAGAAGATATTTAAGAGGCTCTTCTCTCCCCTTGGAATAATCAGCATCATCTTATATACATACACATACCTACATAGCATTCCACCAGTCATAGTAACCAGTGTCCTGCCCTGTAAGCTGGTCTTTATAGACTTGATCATTCTGTGCTCTTTTTTCCCAACTGCCCAGTCTTCAGCAAATTAGCCCAACCTCCTCAGCCTGTCCAGTTAAACCCTAGAAGATCCCCTTCCTTCAAGAAAAGAACAGAACAGTAAGTCCTTTTCTTTCAGGAGTTGTTGCCCTTCTAGCCATCTTTACTGGGATCAAAACAAACACAACAGGACCACAGATTAGACTAGGTAAAAGAATTTCACACAATCATTCACAAGCATGTCACAAATTTCTTTCTCTCACATCTTCATCTGAGAATGGAAAGTGATTGTGCCTCCAATGCCATTCCACCATGAGGCTGTTTTTGGCTTGAATGTGATGGAAGATGCTGAACCCACTTGTGCAGCCACATTCTTGGGTCAGGGTATGCTTCTTCTGTGGTTTTGGGGTTGCCTTGCGGGTTCCACTGCAAGGACATTTGAAATTGAGCCGGAATGTGTACTTGGCTGGATGGCCCCTTTTTCCAGATACAGGGATGAGACCATCAATTTTAGTCCAATATTTTTGAGAGTTCCAGTAAACAGTAGCCTGCATTTCAGTGAAAAACACCTGGGCAGTGGCTAAATCACTACTGTGGATTTTAAAGCAGTGAACTTTTTGTTCAAAAGAGGGTGCAGTGTAGCCCACATGTTGAATGATACAAAGGGAGTTGGGGACAGTGAGGTGAGAAGGTTGAGCTGGAACAGTCTGTGTCATATTTGTTGACTACTAATGGGTATTTGTTTTGATCAAGATGGCTGGTGGTTTGTTTCATGGGAGTTGATAAAGGAAGATATTAATGAGAGATATTTCTTGGGACAATAAAGGGAAAAAGGCACAGCCAGAGAATGAGTAAATAAGAAGAAAGTAAAAGTGTTGTGTGATTTTGAAAGTAGATTAGTCAAAGCTAAGAAAAGGTGGGTATCAGCTCTGAATTGGAGTTTGAGGAGAAAATATTAATGATTGAGCAACTGACCAATAAACTGACCTCCTCAGCAGTTCCTATATATTTTTATGTTCTCCTTGTGAGGAACTAACTTGGGAATATCTGGTTTTTTCCCAAGCCAGAAGATGGTCTGTGAGGGGATGCATTGGGAATGACTATTGCAAAAACCAGGGAAATATGTGTGTTGCAAATGAACAGCCCATAATTGTGCTTCATTACGTAGCAAGGAGTGTCATTACAGGGATTTGTCTTGTTATTATTGTTGCTAGATTTGCCTACCGGTTTGTTGGGCTAGGGGTTTGCTGACTTGGTTGAGGTGTTGGGTGAGAGGTGTTGGTTGACTCAGTTTTTCATCTGGGAAAATCAAGTATTCTTCCGTGAGAGAGTCAGCTGTATTTCATGTGTAGCACATTGGTTGTCAGCTTGCTACTAGTTCAGAGACAACCTGACTAGAACAATAATAATAATAATTAATTAATTAATAAAAATACAGGGCGTTGATAAACGCACGCCAACGGCGCACGCCAACGCCAACCCGCACGCCAAAAAATGGCGTGCGGGTCTTGCACGCCCTTTTTTTTTTGGCGTGTAGACCCTACACACCAAAAAAAATTGGCTTGTAGGCCCCGCACGCCAAAAGAAATTGGCGTGCGGGTTGGCGTTGGCGTACGCTGTTGGCGTGCGTCTATCAACGCCCAAAATACATATGAAAGAGACATTATTACACCAGTAATAATTTACCATAAATTATAATAAAACATAAGAAAAAGATAACATTTCAAATATAAACATTATTACATAGTAATAATGTAATAAACAAATATAATAAATAAATTAATAATAAAATAAGTAATAGCTCTTTAACCTTTGAGATAAACGGAAATGTTATTTCATATTCTGAAAGAGAAAGTAAAATAACCTAGGGTACCTCAGCCAAAGTATCCTAGAAAACGTACTCCTTCTAAGAATAAAATTAACTTAAAAGAATACTCCTACTAAGCGCTAAAATACTTACTAGGTATAAACATATGTAATATGAGAGTATTCTAGTAAGTAGAATTCCTTAAAATACGGGATAATTACTTGAATAAAATATTTAATTATCCTTTAAACACATAAATAAAATATTAAATAACATTTGACATAAACTCAACACTGTTTTATAGCCTTTGTGTTATTATTAACTTCTACAAACACATACTGTATAAGTTAATAAATATAGTAATATATATATATATATATATATATATTTAAGTGTAATTTGGCCTATGGCATTGCACACTAAGAATCTAAGTAACAACAACTCTGATATAGAGATTACTAATCTACCAAAACTACGCTATTGCGCTAGAGAAATCAAAAATCAAGAAGAGGACTGACAACAGGATAGAGAGAGAGGAAAAGGATAGAAAAAGAGAGAAAAAGGAAAAGGATTTGGGTAAGGAAATCACAAAATAGATGGGAGAATCCAACATATTACAACTAAAAGGAGCAATAATGTTAAATCAAAGATACGTCCGGAAAACAATTAGAGGCAATGAGGAACCTGGACAAAGGTTCTTCCGCCTTCCGAATTGAGAGAATTTTTTCCAGTTTGTCGGTCTTGAATTGGATCTTGAGGCGCCAAAGGTGTCTTTGCAAAGATCTCCTCTGACCTTTCAAGGAAGGACAGAAATTCATCAGATGAATGACCGTATCCCTGCTACCGCAGAGAGGACAGAGGGGATCATAAACTCTGTTGATGCAAAACAAAAATGATTTTAGTGTGCAGTGCCCCAACGCCAGTTGATTGACGAGAGAACTATGTGCTATCGTCAGTCTTGAGGGTGCTGGTCTCTTAGTGATGAGGTCCACCAGAACCAATTGTCCAACCTTCTTGGGATTACTCTGTACAAACAGGACAGGGGTGGAGGGGGACTCCACCGCTTCCTTGGCCAACTGATCTGCAAGCTCGTTACCTTCAATATCTTTATGGCCCGGGCACCATGCAAAAACTATCTTGACATCCAATGGCAAATCCGAAAAACTGGTGTCAATATCCCTAAAAATACATTGACCAGGTTTTGGCGCCATTGGATTTCTGGTCCTGATGATGACGCCCTGGTTGTCCACATAAAATATTATTTTCTTGATTGGTTTGAGTTTGCAGATTTCCTTGGCCAAATGAACTCCTGCTAAAATCCCGGCCGCTTCACATTCATGATTCGATACAATCGCATCTTTGCATAATGCTAGAGCACTGAAGAGGTTGCAACTAGGGCACATGGCGGCTCCCGCTCCACCCTTCTCAGGATGGTGCGACCCGTCACTGAAGATTTCCAACACCTCAGAATCCAACACATTAGTTGAGAGCAGGGACTTAACAGCGATTATTGTGGTCTCCTTGGTAATCCCCTTGTGTAAGTATTCAATGGTCCTAGATGATTGGTTCTTGAATGTCCAAGGTAAGTGAATAACTTCAGGGTGCATGGCCATAGCTTCCCCAAGTCGTTCATTCACCAGACTGTGCTGGGCTGCATTGGCGAAGCGATTCTGCTGGTCAGCTCTGCTGGAAAAGATCAGAGAGCGAATAGTATTGTCAGTTTTGCTAAGTACCATTTTTCTAAAGAAAAATGAAAAACTTGTTTTTATAATTTCATTATAGAGGCTTGGGGTTGCCAGAAGATCGTTAATGAATACCGAGGTGGTTGATTTGAAGACTCCTAACGTGAAGATACCCATCAGTCTGTCGACTTTGTCCGCCAAAGCTTTCACCTTCCCTTTATTGCGTTGGGTGGCCCAGATCACTGCGCCATATGTAAGTCTAGGAACTAAAACACTTTTGATCAATTTGATTCAATCAGCCTCCCCCGCACCCCATCTGGAATTCCCAAAAATACATAGCTGATTGATGGTTTTTCCCGCTTTTTCTTCCTAAGTCTTGAAGTTGAGATTGAAAAGAAGTTTTCAATCCAACCACACCCCTAGCCACTTCACCGCCAATGAGGATTTCAGTTGCTGCGCGCCAAACGGGAAGTCCCCCTCCGGGCACTTCCTTTTGGTGAACCAGATGAACTGAGCTTTAGCTTGATTGAAAATTGCTCCATGGGTATCACCCCATTTTAAGAAAAGCTTCTTGCACTAGCTTGTTTCTAGTTTCTGCAGTCGACCGCGCGGCCACTAAGTGAACAACATCATTGACGTAGCCGATTGAAACTGTGTCTGTAGCAGTTGAGAAACATTTGATAAGTAAGGAGTTATTGTACAGAATGTACAACATTACCGATAACGGGGATCCTTGGGGTAGGCCTAAGCCAATCTTGAATGGGCCAGAGGTGAAGTCATCCAGGCAAATGGTCGTTGATCTGTCTTTTAAGAAATCTGCAATTATCAGTGTGAGGTAAGTGGGGAATTTTAAACTGAAAAGATACTGTATCAATCTGTCTGGATGTACAGACGGATACGCCAACTTGACATCCAGAAACAACCCCGCTACAAATTTTCCCTCCTTCCACTTGGCCTTGATCCAATGTTCTAGAGAGAACAGCGCATCTTCCGTGCCCGATCCTTTTTGACCACCCAGATGGCCTGACGCCAAGATTTTTTCTCCTTCAGCCCACGATGCAAGGCGGCGTGCTAATATGAGTTCAAACAATTTTCCCATTGTGCTAAGTAGTGCAATGGGCCGATACGCCAAGGGGTTGGTGTAGTCCGGCTTGCCTTGCTTTCTTATAATTGCTGTCACGGCAGTCTTCCACCTCTTGGGAAAACTGCTTCTGCGAAGAATATTGTTGAACAAATCAGTCATTGGGACAGCGAGAGAAGTGGAATTTTTTTTAAGAAATTCATTAGGAATTCCGTCTATCCCAGGCGCTGTCTTGGATTTGATTCTTCAAATGGCGTTAAACACCTCCTCAGTCTTCACTTCAGGATAGCTTGAGAACCTGCAAGTCAAGTCAAAATTGATGTCGGACAGATCAATTGAGACATTGGTGACTGAAGTGCCACCAAAAATCAACTCAGCCTGTTTGGAATTTTCGTGTATTAGAAGTCCATTGTTGTTTCAAAGTGGGAGGATAACACCGCCTGAAGCACAATTCTTGAAGCGCAGGACCTTATAAAGGTCTCCCTCCTCGGGATCTTGCAGCATTTTTCGCCAGCTAGGTTGCTTAAGGGAGTGAACAAGTGCCAAGAAATAAGCATTCCAAATCTTGTAACACTCGATGGCTTCAGGGGACTTAGTGAATATCATCCAGCGCCGGGCCTGGTTCCTGGTCCTCAGCACTGGGTCAAGTGTGCTCTTGCACCACCATGGCTTGGCTCTGTCCGGGTTGATCTTCACTTGTTGACCAAATTTATCCTGCATTGAAGTTATGTTGGCAGTCAACCACTCGGCTTGGTCATCTGGGTCAGAACAGTTTTCAGGTAAATGAAACTTAGCCAAGAAAGGGGATAGGCAATCTGCGTCAATCTCCTTCCATGAAGGTGATTTTAATCGGAGGAGGGGTGCAGGGCGCTTGGAGGTGAGTTGGAATTGAATGGCTTGATGGTTGGAGCCGAAGTTTTTGTGTGAGACCAACACATCCCGGATAAGCTGTGATCCTAAAAAATTAGACCAGATAAGATCTATCGTTGAGCCTCTCCCCTTGTTGGAGTAGAACGTTGGGACGTGTTTGGGCGAAGCGACACAAAAGCCTAAGCAAGACATAAAACTTAGCAAATGGCTGGCTTCCAAGTCCGTCTTCCTGATACCAGGGGGGGTCCAGTGGCGGTGGTGTAGGTTCAAATCCATACATACCCACGTCGGAATCTGTCGGGAGTAAATGCAGCTTAGCCATGTTTCAAGTAATACGATCGAGGGGAAGAGGGGGGGGGATTATAAACGTTAAAAAGATGAAACGAATTCCCATATTGTGGTTTGAACTCCAGGCCAACTAGGTTTTGAGAACCTCCATCAAGGAGTCGGATTGTTTGAGAGGGGATTGAGGTCTTGACATAAATGACAGATTTGTGGCGTTGATGCCAAGAGGTGGGGATGTGTTCATGAGCAAGGTAGGCGCGCCAGGCGGAATGATGAGGGGGTTCAGGTCAAATGGATTGACCCACGGTTCTTGCAGAATGAGGACGTTGAAGTTTAAGGCTGAATTGAGAACACTTAACGTTACCGACTTCGAGACATGACAATTGAGCTGAAATAGGTTGAAGAACTGTGGACTGGGAGAGGTGGGGGTGGAAGAAGATAGAAGATCAGGGTGAATGTCAAAGAAAGATGATGATGAGGTAGTGTGTTGCGCTAGATGAGATTGATCTTGGGTTACAATGGGTGTAACTATCATTGAGACAGGGGGCGGCGTTTTTCAAGCCAAGCCTTCTTGTAGGGACAGACTTGATCAAACGGCGTGTTATTGACATTGTAAATACCTGGAGTCTTGTTCTTCAGACCGTCCTTGCAGAGGACGCATGTCTTGACGCCGCCAAGTCCTTCCGGGCATTCATTGGTTGAGTGGGCGTCTGCGCATTTGGCGCATCGTGCATTTTCTCGGCACCATTTGCCAAAGTGCCCCATCCTCAGGCATTTGAAGCACTGAGGTGGGGGAGGTTTGAAGCGCGCAGTTCGATGGAAATCATAATTCAAGAAAATGCCGGATTTCTCAATTTGGATGGCTAGATCTTTGTTGGTGAACGCCAAAACTAGAGAGCTGGCCTTTTTGGGGGTTTCCTCATTGGATCCCATCCAACGTATTCTGGTGATGTCTGTAGCTTGAAAGTTAATCTCAGAGGCAAAGATGGCTAAGTTGGCGGGCTTTGAAATGTCAAACGATCTAGGGATGCCGTGGGCCATCACTGAGAACGTACTGGGGGAGGCTTTGAGGTTGGGATGTACTTCCTTGGACCATAAATGTTTGTTGTTGGAGACCCACTTCTGATGGCTCCTATTCTTGACGTAGAATGATACGTCTCCCAAGGGGAGCATGCTCGCACCTTGAAAGGCCACCGGCTTGCCTTTGACTGTAGCACCAATCTTCAAGAGAGCTTTGTTCGCCTTTTGAACAAGAGCGCTACGAGGTAAATCCTTGAGAGAGGTATTCAGGGGATTCGAGTGGATGACAACTCGTTTGGGTTTCAAAGATGCAAGGACCAACGCCGTTGGAGGCCTGACGCTCGGAATCACGGGTCCCACATTATCAGCCGTGGCGCTAGCAAACATCTTCTTGATAGGTCGGGGCACGGGTTGGCCGGTTTCAACACGTTTTTCCAAATCAGAAAGGTGATGCAGGACTGTGGAAAGCTGATTGTTGTTGGCTTCAAGCCTCTTCAGGTCCGCGTTTTCAGATAGTTCCAAAATAATATCAACAAAACGCGCGTCGATCTTGATGGCACCCAACGCATCAATCTTGATGGCACCCGACGCGTCACGATTTTCTTGATCACGTAAGAGCTTGACCAACCGCATGTGTAAGCTTGAGGAGGGGGGGTTGACAGTTGGCCTGGGTGGAATTGTGTTATCCACGTCTTCATCGGCGCGCGGGATGTCCATCATGGATGGGTTATCGGGCCGAGTTGGGTCGGGGGGAGGAGGGGGGGGGAGCATGAGAGCTCAGAGGAGGAATGGGGGGGAAGGGAAGCTTTCTGTGGGGTAGGGGGAAATGTGGGTGATTTTTGGGGGGAAAAGAAAAGGGTATAAATAATTTGGTCGCGGACAGAAAGCTGTAACAGCTGATAATAATATATGAAAGACACAAAACAGGGGATAAAGAAAACATTAGAACACTTCAAACAAGTCTAAAAGAACTTGTACAATTAAAATAAATGACAAGCTCCTTTAATCACGGGAAAATAACCAATGATTACACTTTTCCTGTCAGCCTTAGAGCCAGCACAGCTGACCTAAAGTCTGTCTTATCTTCTTCTTTAAGTCACAACTGTCTCATATCTTTTCAGAATCAGGTTTTAATGTTGTTTTGACTTCATATTCTGTTTCCTCATCATATTTCAACCCTAGTCACAACTGAGCATCTTCTCCATATCTTACTCCTTCACATAGTTAGTGAATCATTAGTGATTTTATGATAAAAACTGCTGTGCAGTGTTTCAGATGCAAGCTGACCACAAGCAAGCACTGATTATGTCAGCAAACTATAAAAATTTTCGAGTCTGAGTATCCTCTACACCCCAGAGGATACACAGACTCCAGAATACCACACAACAACAACACACTTCAGTAAAAGGACTTCAACCAGTTGAACCCAGCAGCTTCCTCAACAAGATTTTGGAATACTAAGTAAGGCTCCTCACTTCTCTGATTACTTCCCAGTCCAACTTTCATTTAATCAACCAGTGAGTCCCTTCTTCTGCAACATCATCAACTCCTCCCAAGTCCTTTATCTCTAGTCTGTCTGTTCTGTCTTATCCTCCCCTTTCCCTTTTCCTACTAAGTCACTGGCACACCAATATTGGTATAATTCTATAGGATACAGTCCTGCTTGATAAAGCTTCTACTAAGACCAGATTAATTGATCACTCCTTGATCTTATCCCCCTGCATTTTTGTTGATTTTATCAGGGAAAATCAACCAGGTTTCCATCTAAGGATCCTTGTGTCAGTTTCTTTTGACCAGAAAAAGATTGGCTGGTGTTCAGTTTCCTTTGACCAGGCTCCTTCTCCCAGTTTCATTTGAGGAAGAAGAGGCAGACCCTCAGTTGGCTGCTCCCCAGATCATTTTAGATCTTTCATTACCATTTCATAAATTGTGTTTGTTTTCCCACTAAGTAATTTATTACTTATCTTTCCCCAATTCCTTGTGTTCTGTTGTCACTCAAGAGACACAGGCTCACATTTCCCAGGATTTTTGCTTGTCAAATAATTGAATGGAGAGCTGTAAAAGCGCCCACCATGCAAGTATGACAAGAACTCTCATGGTACAGAACCATATATATGAAATAACCAAATTGAACAGAAATAAGATTCTGTACTATAATTTGATTATTTATTTATTATTCTATTGATCAAGTGATCAATAAATGTTGTACATCAAACTAAGAGCTCTTGAAGAGCCCTCAGATGATGTCTACAGATGACTGACAGGCTGTATTAATTATTGACAGCCTGTACATGTAATAATTTGATAAATTACATCATTTATTTCTACTAAGGATAACTTGTCAGCCCTAGAGATACTCCAGAGTATCCTAAGCACTGACTAAACTACAAAATACAATAAAAATAATGTATTACTAATGTAAATAATAACATATCATAAAATATTATTATATCAATCAACTCAGAATGTAAAATTAAGTGGGGTAGCTCACTCAAACCACCACTAAATTCCTACTCCTTCTAGTACTTTATCATATGATAAAGATACTTGAAGAAAAAGGGAATAAAAGTATAAATTATTGATTAAGAAATTATTGTCATAAAAGCTGAGAGACAATAAACTTATTTGCATAAATATAATAATAAGAAAATTATGCTTATAAGAAAGAAATTACCTAAGTGCGTGGTAATTTCCCAGTATTGTTCTATTAAATGAATTGGCCCATGATGTGATTGGTTATACATACATGTCATGAGGTCATGGGGACATAGAATTACTGTGCTCAATTCAATACAATTCCCATTACATCATGGTACATTTGAATTGTAATACATTAGAGCAGAATTTAGAATAACATTCTAGAACCTTCCTCAAGGAATCTCTAGAATATAAAAGGAGGCCATTTCTGGCCTAGGATTGGTTCCTCAGCATATTCCCCCAGTACCACATTTGTAAGTACTCTGAATATTCTCCTCCTACTTTTAGAGTAGTGTTATCCCCTTTATCCAACCCACCTTATTTACTGGACTAGTTATCAAGCTATCTTAGAACATCCCCATCTTAGACCTTGGACAATTCCTTATAAAGCAGTTGCTGCAAGACTACCACCTCTGACAGTAGCCAGTTAGCTCAAGTGCTTCCCAGCTGCTTAGTAACAATTTATATTGTTACACTCTCAAAAAGACAGAAAGATAGCCAAACCTATATGGTTAGCTGTTAGTCTTCTCCTGATTGACTTATTTGTATACCAAAGGGACAATTACAAAGGAGTTTTAGGTTATCCTCTGTGCATAGTTTGGACACTATAGAGAGAATAAGACTTGTGATTATTCTGATAACCTTTCAGCACAGTGATAGTACCTGGCTTTTTATAGACATTAAGCCAGTGTTTCATACACATAGCTGACATAACTCCTTCCTTGTAGTGTTCCCATAGCCAAAATAAGACTTGATGTTTCGCCATCAGGGCTCCAGAAAGGCATTTAAGAGGCCCTTTCTTCCCCCTGTATTTTGATTCCCCAGCTTTATCATATTTACAGCCAGCATTCCACCAGTCCAGCCTACTAGTGTCCTGCCCAGTAAATCAGTCTTCAAGACTTCAAAGCCTCTTTTCCTCAACTCCAACTCTGTCCAGTCATCAAGCCCACCTTCCCAACCGCTTCCAGCTGTCAAGTTTACCTTAAGAAAGCCCCCCCTCCTCCTCTTAAAGCCTACAGTAAGTCTTGTTTCACTGGGAGTTGTGGCCCTTTCTTAGCCACTATTTTTACTGGGCACTTAAACACCCCTGCTTGCAGGCCCCAGTGTAAAAGGTTACAAAGTTCCTGTGCATTATCACAAACACCTTTGGAGGGCACCCAAAACACCCCTGCTTGCAGGCCCCTCCCAATTAAATTTACAATCTTTCAATATTAATAAAAAGATTAAAATCCTCTAAAATAATTTATTACATATTATTTTTAGCCTTGCACCTTGTGTAGCTAGAAGGTTATCAGTCCTTGGCATCACAGAGCGTGACATTGGTCCTCCAATCTGTGAAATCCTTGGAGGACCTTGACCTCTTCCGCTAATTGATGCTCCATGAGTTTTGGGAGGTGTTGGTTGACTCAGTTGCTCATCTGGGGAAATCAAGTAGGCTTCCGTGAGAGAGTCAGTTGTATTTCCTGTGTAGCAAATTGGTCCTCCAACCCGTGAAATCCTTGGAGGACCTTGACCTCTTCCGCTAATTGATGCTCCATGAGTGTTAGGTGTGTGAGATGGGGGTAATCTGGAGACTCGCCATCTTTGTTGGGTGGATCCCATTGATATGTGAGGTGTGATAGTTTGTATTACAGGAAGATGGAAAATAAGTTTGCCAAACACCATCAAGATGTCACCAATATGAGGGTCAAATAAGTGTCTAAAAACCTCGGGGCAGGAAGAAAAGGTACCACCGAACTACACAATTGTGGTGGGCATCTACTCTAAAGGGTAGGATTTTCAAGGTAGCCATCTCTTTATAGCCCAACGGCAGAGAACCATCGTTTGACCCCCACCCCACGTCGACAGCCGCCGTCTCACCAGCACACCGGCGCTGCATCAGTCCTCCGTTCGATTCCAGGTCACCGCCAACGATCCGACAATGAGGCCAATACCGTTCCTGCTCGCCCTACTGTGCTGCGCATGCCTGGCAGCCCTTCCCAAATGCCCCGTGAAGCTCTGCACGGGCACGCCCCGCCAACTGCTGCCAGCGGGGGGGGAGGGTCTCTGGGCCCCCATGCAGGCGTGTGGTGCCCAGCTCACGGACCGACAACGGAAATACTGCCTACTATGCCGTGGGACCGCAAGCAGATGTGAGCATTCCTGTCCGGTCAAGCGCGACAAGGCATTCTACGAGTGTTCATCATGCGAGACCGTCTTCAGCTGCAACACCGGTGACCGCGGCACGCTCCTCTGTGTTCATGACGGTGTTCGACGGATTCCTATCCTGCATAATTTCTTCCCTCAGAAACCTCGCACGTAGCAAGCCACCATACGCGATGGAAGGTCTGTTGCCACGCATCGATTGTTGGACGCCTTGGGTTGCCAACCTGCTGTGTGTCCATAACTCACATACATAGTTGTTAATTCTAAAGTCCATAATTTGGGGTCAAACATAAAA
Organism: Puccinia hordei; assembly: GCA_007896445.1. Classification (NCBI taxonomy): domain Eukaryota; kingdom Fungi; phylum Basidiomycota; class Pucciniomycetes; order Pucciniales; family Pucciniaceae; genus Puccinia; species Puccinia hordei. The sequence continues at coordinate 708,644 of RDRW01000048.1, forward strand.
CCATTCAGACAAATGCATATCCAAAATCTGTCCCCTAAAGGCTGTAACATGTATGTTTCAACCAAAACAGACATCTTTGGAAGAGAAATTGATAATGTTTTAGATCACTATGGAATCAAGTTTCTGGAACTTGGCCAAGAGACTCGTTTGAGTGGCATTTGCATGTTTGCAAAGGGGGGTTGGGTTGACAAATTCCACTCCATGCTCCCAGTGAAAAACCAAGACAAACACGTATGTACAAACCATGGTTGTTTGAAATGTATGAGGACTGGATTGTGCATGAGGATTCCATCAAGACATTCTTGATGATGATTCTTTGCATGGAGTACAAATAACTGTATTTTTTACAAAGAAAGTCAAAGAAAACCCCAAGTAGAGTATTTTATAACAATATATACATAAATCTGATTGAAGAGAAAACAGATTATCTTGCGCAAGGTCTTGGTGGATGAGGAGCTGTTCCTGGCGGACGAGGTTTTCAAGGATGTGGTGAAAGCAGGTGACCATTGGAGGATGATGGATGGATGTTTTTGAAGCGGGGGGAATAGATGAGGGCTTAGATGATGATCGAGTGGAGGGGCCATGGCTGGGTTGGGTGCGGTTGTGGAGAGAAGCGGCCGGGGGGCGAGTAGAAAGGGTCGGCCGAGACGATGTGACGGTCGAGCGAGAGACTGTGGGCCGTAACTGACGCGCCGTGCTTGGCGGTCTGGTCTGGCGCGTCAGTTTCGATGTGGGACCGGTCGGCGGCGGCGGCAGGTGTAATTTCGTCCAGCATGTGGTCACCTGTGAAAACGTAGTTTTGAGTATTAATACGCAGGATTTTGGTAGAATGATGGAGATCCCTGCTACCTTCATATGTTGTCATTTGGCACTCCGGTTCCCCTTGTCCACAGCTCTTTCCGGCCATCTTCTTCCATTACCCGTTGGATCTGCTCATTCAGATCATTGCCCATCGTCCTAGTTGTTGACGTAGCTGAAGGGTAAGCCAGCGGAAATCAAATGGTTCTGCGAATTCTGGAGAGACCCGAAAAATATACTAAAATCTACCTGGTTCTCTTCATCTGGATATTCGACTTGTTCGACTAGATGTTCAACGTGGAAAAAAAACACAATCAGAAAATGATGAAACGCAGTGCAAAGAAGAGGACTATTGCTTACTAATGGCAGAAGGAGGACCGAACTCGACATCAGGCACATTGTCGAGGTTGAGATCAATGTGGAAAGCCGACTGGATGGGGGAGGCATGCTCTTCAAGCATCTCATCGTCTTCGTCTTCGGGCTCAGAGCCGAAGAGGGGCTGGGGAGGACGAGGGGCACGCTTAGCGGTGATTGGGGTACGATAAAGCAGCCTTAATTTGGTGTTTGGGGGGCTGAATTCCGATCTGAAGGATGCCGATTTCTTGGCCTGATGGTGTGGCGAGGGTGCGCTGAGCTCAAGGCTATTAGCCGTTACAGGAGCCTTAGTCTCAGCCTTTAGAGTTGGTGATTCTGGCGTCGAGCTTTTCTTCGGGTCAAGACCACCTGTGAGCGAGAGATGCTGGACATTCTTCTCCCTCCTGATCGTGTTCGTCTTATCTTCTAAGGGCTTGCCTAGTTTTTTACGCGTTGATAGGGCCGCTAGGCCCTTGGCAGGCTTGTTCTTGTTAGCTGAGGTCGCTGAGATGGTATTGTGTTTTTACAAACGCTTGGACTGATTTGCATCAAGATTTATTGAAATCTGTCAAAAAAAAACAATCTTTTATGTTTTTCAAAACCCATAATCCGGTCATTAATGATCAACATGGCTGATTCCTGATGCTGTGTGTGGCAGTAACCTGAAGATTAAACTGGGGCTGTGGTCTTAATCCCATAACCTTGCCATCCGAAAATCTTCAAAAAGTCCAAGCATTTGTAAAAACACAATAGGTTTGAATGATCCTGGGGGTGCTAGGAATTTGAGAAGAAATAGACAATTCAGCCAATTCTGCTGCTCAGTCTGCGTAGAGAACAGCATGAGCAAAGCCTACCACCGTTAGTGGATGTCGTGCATGATTGGATGGAGTCTTTGTAGATCTCGAACTGTTTCGGTTTCAAGCCCACAGTCCTGTTGAGCAATGCGTTTTGAGCTTTCCTGGTGGAGTGAAAGAATAATACAAGAAACCAGGACATGACACAACAGGACCACAGATTACACGGTGGGTGTGCCAAATGTGTTCCAAGTATCAAATCACATAGAGTCACAGTTTACTATGGATAAGGAGACATATTTCTAGATGTATTATTGCATAATTAGGTTCTACGGGTCATTTAACCCCTAGTCACTCACTGGAACCACTAGGCTAGCTCCCCTCATTTAAAAGATATCTGGATTAAACTGTTATTTCAGGCTTTAGGAATATATATTGATAGTACATAGTATAGAATTAGATTCAAGTGCATAGTTGTAGTATATTTAATGGATACCACCACCACATGGATACCACAACCACATGGATACCACAACCACCACATGGATACCCTTACCACCACCATCATATGAGCACCTCTATGGCAGTCACACCAGCAGAAATCCCACACGTTTTACTAGAAAAGGAGGAGGTTTTCTCTCCTCAGTTTCAGCATGCCAGAGGAGGAATCCTAAGCAGAACACACATCTCATTCAGAGTTTCCATCACAAATCCAAGTAAATCCCACAGTGTGATCTCAATCAAGTGACCCATCAAAAATCTTTCATACCTCAGAGGATATATAAGTAGTCCAGTAGCTAACATCACCATTTGTGCTCTTAACAAGTAAAATTGACTTTAACCCATTGTGCTCTTAACTGAAGGTTAAGGAAGAGGGCAACTACACTTTGAATAGTTCACATATAACATCAGTTCCATCAAGAATTCTTTTTACTAGTTTATCTACACTTCAATTACAAATATATATATAAAAAAACACATAAAAGATATTTACTTTAAGACTTATTTCCATCATCTGACTCAAGCCTGTTGTAAACCACCCCGGCTCTATTGCCCATACAAGTTCCACCAAACCCATTTCCACTGAATTCAAGTTTGATCTAGGTCTGATAGAGACTGCTACACATAAGTTCTCTGTATCATTAGTTTGCCACAACAAATAAAAATAAATAAATTTGTTGTGATAGCTCTTGTGTAGTATCATAGAGGGGCAGGTCTTTCACACCACCCGTAGCAGTTGTAATATCTTCTTGCATATTTGAAATATTATTACTGGTATTTCCCCCTCGCAGAACTGCCACCCGTCCCAAAAGGAGTTCTCACAACGGCAGTTGCGGGGCGCCGGCAAAACCGCTGATGGTTTGGTTGTCAATTTGCCGGACCAGCCAGCTTTGACCATCAAAAAACGGACCTCAGGTCAGCCGGCAAAATGACCGTCCAACTTTCAACAGGCCTGCCGACGTGAATTTGGGCAAAAAGCCGGCAAACTCAAGGTCCAATTGACCCAACCGGCAGTTTGACGTCAAAGCCAACCCCGTCCAACCAACGGTCAGGGTCAATTGACCGCCTGCGCCCATTAACCGGGGCTTGGCGCACTGTGGGGTCACCTTACTTGGCCGGCTCACGGATATCCGAGGGAATATATGGGGGCCACCAGGCCTTTTTTTGTTGTTTTTTCATTTATTGTACTATCTACAGGATTTGTCTTTTAGATTTTTTTTTTGTGTTTTGTGTTTTGATTTTCTTTTTTACATTTTTTGTTATTTGTTTTTTTTCATGTTGTATTTGTTATGATTTTGTCTTTGGGTGGGGGAATTACATGGGGGAAAAAAAGATAAAAAAAAAATTTGCAAGCTTGGTTACTTCTCTTGAGAGAAAAGCACCAACCTCTTCCTTTAAGGGTTTGGCCCCAAATTCTGCGGCCATTAGGGGGTATCAAATATGACCAAATCCACGATTATCTAATTAACGGGTTTCACCAAATCCACAATTATGAAACCAGTGGATAAAAATTCCAAATAATGCCATTATTTGCACTAGACGTGTCAAGTATCAACAACAAAAACCCCAATATAATTACAAAAACCACGATCCTCCACATTTCAACCAATCACAACTCAGGATCCAAACTTGCAATATACAACCCCAATACAATCAATAATCCTCCATGATTCAACCCCAACCAACAATAAATTGTTGCCAATACAACTCCACCCAATCACAAACCCAAACTTGTTCTTCAGTTTTCCTCAAAATTTGGTAAGTTTAGGCAATCATAAACTTGCTTGCAGAAAAAACATTAATCAATCATTCCCTGATCCCAGAACGATGCCTATCAAAAAGACAAATAAATTCATCACCAGAAAAGGAAAAGTGATACCAAAGACGTCAGCAAGCAGGAAGAAACCCATCAAGAAGCAAGCACAACATGTCTCTGACGATGATACAACCGGAAAAACTTCTTCTCACCTAAAGAAGGACGACTTCCTCATAATCATTGACTGGCTCAAAATCCAAAAGAATTACGATTTGTGCTTTGGAACTGGTAAGGCACCGGCGGTTGGAAGGCCAGCCAAAGGGAAGATTAACGGATTCAAGCTTATGGCAATCAATCTGAGAAATCAATCCCCTTCACAAATCAATCTAACCCCCAGGCAGATGAAAGATTGTTTTAACAGCTACAAGGACAAGTACAACAAAACACATACCCAATCCCTCTCCACTGGCTTTGGACTCACCGATGAAGACCAATTGGCAGGAATTATCACCATTGACAAGAATCTTGACAAAATGTGTCCACATTTCCATGCTATGCATCAGCTGATGGGTAAGAAACCGTTTGTGAAGCCCTTGTACAAAGTCAATGCTCAAAACGGTGATGAGAGCTCTGACTCTTCTGGTCCCAAGGCCAACAACTTGGACAAAAATGTTGATAAAGATGACTCAGATAATGTATCTGTGGATTCCAATAACTCTAGGGCTCCAGTTGTTTCATTGTCTTTTTTGATAATTGCTAATATATTCAATATTGTTTATACGTGATGACTCAGTCAGCAATCTTGGAACCTTTAGAAACCGGTGAGAATAGGTCTGACGGAGGCAAGGACGGTGAATAGGTGTGTTTGAATTTCTTTTGATTACTTATGCAATTTTTTCTTCAAACAATCCACCTTGCCACTAAATCATTTGGGAAGGAGTTGGGCCATTAAGTGTTTGTGAAAATCAATCAGATGAAAATGAAGTGTTGTAAATTTTATATTGAAAAAGAAGGTAACAGTGGTTCCTGGCAATGATATTCATCCCCTCCATCCTCCTCACTAATGTGCCGTGACTGTTCTTGATCAAGAGGAAGAGCACACCACCAATGGACGTTACAGTTCTCACTTGATTGTTGACCAGTCACTTGCACATCAGATTGGATTGGGGATTGGATGTGGGGTGGGTCTTGAGTTTGGTTGGGTCCAGAGGCCAAAGATTGCTCCCCTCCTTCCTCCTCACTAATGTGCCGTGACTGTTCTTGATCAAGAGGAATAGCACACCACCAATGGACGTTACAGTTCTCACTTGATTGTTGACCAGTCACTGGCACATCAGATTGGATTGGGGATTGGATGTGGGGTGGGTCTTGAGTTCAGGTTGGGTTCAGCGGCCAAAGATTGCTCCCCTCCTTCCTCCTCACTAATGTGCCGTGACTGTTCTTGATCAAGAGGAATAGCACACCACCAATGGGGGCGTTGATAGACGCACGCCAACGCCAACCCGCACGCCAATTTTCTTGGCGTGCGGGGCCTACACACCAATTTTTTTTGGCGTGTAGGGTCTACACGCCAAAAAAAAGGCGTGTGAGACCTGCACGCCAAAAATGGTGTGTGGTTCCCACACACCATTTTTTTTTGGCGTGTGGGCCCCGCACGCCAAATAAAATTGGTGTGCGGGTCCCACACGCCAATTGTTTGGTGTGTGGGAGCGCACACCAAACAATTGGCGTGCGGGTCCCACACGCCAATTGTTTGGCGTGTGGGATTCCCCGCTCACATAATCAAATGGGAGGGCCCATTTGATTACGTGAGCGAGCCCCCTCCCAGTGGAATCCTTACCAGCGAACAAACTGTGTTGGGCTTTACTACCGCTTCCGGAGAAACTCCAGCCATTCCCCTCGCTCCCGGACACGATCCTGAAAGCGACACCCAAGCCTGGATACTCCGGATCGTTATGTGAAGGGGCAGGCTTGGAAGAAGTGTTTGGAAAGCTGGCCAAACCGTTACTCTCGAGTCCCGACATCCCTCACAATCCTAAGAAGATCAAATCCGAATACAAGCCTGATACTAGGTCAACTTGCCCCTACCAAGGCGGTGAGTCTTTGCGGTGAATCCGAGGCCCTGCGAAGACTCGAGGATTACTTTTTCAAGGGCGATCAACCCCCAGTTAGGTCCTACAAAACTACCCAAAACGGCCTGCTTGGTGATACATATAGTACCAAGTGTTCTCCTTTCCTTGCCCTTGGTTGCATCTCTCCTAGGAAAATCATCCATTCTTTGTGGGATCATGAGGCTAAGTTTGGATCCAATAAGGATACCTATTGGGTTTTGTTCGAAATCTTATGGAGAGATTATTTTATCTTTATCAGTCAAAATTCAGTAGGTCATCATCAAATGAACATCAGCATATTTTTTCAGTCGATCTGATTTGCTAAACATTTATCTGTTTGGCATAAAAAATTCATGTAGGTTTGGAAAAGCCCTATTCTTATTAAAAGGGTTCGAAGGGCAAATAAATCCTAAAGGAGCCGGCCAAAAACTATCGTATTGGAAGCCATATAAAGATGAAAAGATGAACCAAGGATCCAAAGGTCCAACGGCGGTGAACAGGAATGCATTAGCCTGGCTGAAGGGCAAGACCGGTGTTCCTTTCATTGATGCCAAAATGATTGAGTTGCGCGAGAGCGGCTTCATGAGTAACAGAGGGCGACAGAACGTCGCCTCATTCTTGGCTAAAGACTTGGAGTTTGATTGGAGAATCGGCGCGGAATGGTTTGAGTCTGAATTACTTGATTATGACCCATGTTTGAACTACGGTAATTGGCAATACGGTCAGTCTTCTCTCTGGACCCCCTCCCCCCCTCTCTCTCCATCTTTTCCTTGCTCCTCCTCATACACGTTCATACTTGTTCAGTCGCTGGGGTTGGGAACGATCCTAGAACTTCAAGACAATTTAACCCAATCAAGCAAGCAAAGGATTACGACTCTCAAGGTGAATACGTTAAGCATTGGATCACAGATTTGAAAAACTTTCCAACCAATAGAATTCATTGTTGAGTCATACCCATTCTTTCTTCTTAAGCATCATGATTATCAATCCTTTGCCCACAAGTAAGAGGGTGGGAAAAACAACAAACAAATTATTAACATCATTCTCATCATTTGATTACTACTCTTACCATCTGCTGGTTCGTCTCTCGTTGAAAAAAACCCAAATTATTTGGTATCTTTTTATTGGGTAGGTCCATGGCTTATGAAGGATCAAGAATGGGACAAACACTTGGTTGGACCTACTAAAGGAGAAACTTCTCAGAAGGACGCTGGTAATGATTATCCTCGACGCCCGGTATTGGAACAGCAGGCATGGAAAAAACATTACCAAAGACGTTAATATGTCGCTCCCTCTTTGTGTTTGTTTTTGTTTTTGTTTTGGCAACCTGATGTATCGTTTCTCATTAAGACCCCATCAATAGAAGTTTCTCTTTACCTTTTTTTCATTAAGCCCCTATCAGATTGAGAACATGACTATGTACCAATGATTTGTTGAAACTTGTTTTTTAAGCAGGCTGATTAATGATGCCAGACTTTTCTAAACTCGTACCAATCCTGTACGCTTCCATATCCCACCATAGCAGATATGGACAACACCTATTATATCAACATCGACTTGGAATGTGGAACTGGGTTTTAAACATGGCTCAAATAGCTTTGGTTACCTTTGAGTTACACAAGTTGCACGTCATGGTGGAATTACAGATTGTGTATATTTGATACATATCTGGAATGATCGAAAGGTTCTCAAACAAAATAAAACTACAGCAGAGAGTGAAAGGTAACAAATAAGTAGCTTTACATCTGTCCTCTAAGAGTGTTGAAGGTATCTCAAGTTGATTAGTGAGCACTGTCGATCTAAGTTATCTGGCCTCAGGGGAAGCCTCCTTGGTACGCTCGTCAATGTGGTTATTGATCCTGTTAACATCTTGCTCCGTTTTGATCCGTTTGGCGTGCGGGGCCCACACGCCAAAAAAAATGGCGTGTGGGAGCCACACACCATTTTTGGCGTGCGGGTCTCACACGCCAATTTATTTTGGCGTGTAGACCCTACACGCCAAAAAAAATTGGTGTGTAGGCCCCGCACGCCAAAAAAAATTGGTGTGCAGGTTGGCGTTGGCGTGCGCGCTTGGCATGTGTTTATCAATGCCCCACCAATGGACGTTTCAGTTCTCACTTGATTGTTGACCAGTCACTGGCACATCAGATTGGATTGGGGATTGGATGTGGGGTGGGTCTTGAGTTTGGTTGGGTTCAGCGGGCAAAGATTGCTCCACTCCTTCCTCCTCACTAATGTTCCGTGACTGGTCTAGATCAAGAGGAATAGCACATTGCCAATGGATGTTACAGTTCTTACTTAATCTTTGACCAGTCAGTGGCACATCAGCTTGGATTGGGGAGGGGGTGGGCAAGCGTTCTTGTGGTTGGTTGGGTTCAGCGGCCAAAGAATCCTGTTGTAGAAGGGGGACAAAATCAAGCTATTTAGGGATGAGCAACTTCCTCTTTCCTCAGTGCGCAACTGGGATGCCGTTTTGAGGCAGACAGTGATGTTTTGAGAAGACTGAAGCAGACTGAGGTGATTCTAGGTTGAGCGATCAACAGGTTCAGAGGTCGTGGTGAGAGAGGGGATTTTAGGTTGATAGAGATCAGAGACGAGGAGGTCGGCGCTAATCAGTTTAAGAAAAAACAGAGCAGCATGAGAATTGAGCTGGATTTTTTTAGCAGAGGAGGTGAGATTAGCAAGGAGATGAGAGCGATGAGAGGGTTGATGAGCACGTAGGATGGTGTTGGCTAGGTCGAGTTTGGCGGGGAGATGGCCAGAACAAATTGACTTGACAAGTCGCTGCTCTAGGATTTCCATTGGCCATCCAAATACCTCAGACGCCTTTGGTTTCCATCGGCCATCCAAATACCTCAGACGCCTTTGGTCAATTGACATTTCTTGGTCTCTCTATCACTACCCCTTGAGAAAGACAGAGAGGGACCCACCCTTCACTTTCTTGGCACTCCCTCCTAGTTGACTAAGAGCAATGCAAGAATATCAAGCAAGAACCAAATCGCCCTAATTTTCCCACCCACAATGATGATCAGGAAAAAAAGAGGTTAGATGTGTGTGTGTGTTTCCCATCATAGTACAGATACCTACTGACTTTTCCTGTTGAACCCAAGCCGATAGCAACAAGCTTATCCAGATTATCTGCTACGACGTTTGGACGTGGTGCGGCCAACATTCCAAGTATGATGATTTCCCCTCGTTGTTGTTGCTTAGAGATATACTTACTTGTACTATAAACCTTCCAAAGTTTATAAATCACATCTTCATGCACATAGCCTCTTTCCATCATGACCCCCACCAGTTCTTCCAAGGAAGTTAACTCGGCAAGTGTCGCTTGATATGTCAGCCTGAGATTTGTTGAGCAAGGGGAGTAAGGAAAAAAAAAAATCAACCAAAAGTGGGCAGGAGTAGAAGGAGAGAGTAACTAACTCAATCATGTTACGAGTGATTCTAGCAATGTTTTGGTTGGCATAGGCAGAGAGCGTTTCTCCGGGTTGTCTGAGGAGAGGAGCAAAGTAAAGTTCTTGGTAAAAATCTATCAATGCAAACCAAACACCTTTGATCTCTTTAAGCTCCTTAGGACCACCATCCTTGTTTCCACCAGGGAGATCCTTAGTAGTTTCTTTGACCGTCAAATTCTCGGCCGACTAAATCAAATGGAGCATCCTTTTAATCCCATCCTGAGCACCTTTAAGCTTATAATTCCATGCCGTCTTGAAGAAGGAGATCGCTTCTAGGACCTCTGATTTGACCTTGGATGCCAAGAGTTTCTCAATCAATGGTACAGGGGTTTGGAAGATTTGAATGAATTGGATTGCATCCGAGTAATATTTTTTCGACAAACGTAATTTGATTAGCATCTCGTGATCATAATTCGATAGAGCTGCTTGTTGGTCTACAGCTGCCAGGTCCATCTCAGCTTGACTGGGCCTTGGTGCCTTGTTATTCTTGGTGGGATGAGTACCATCGGACACGGACATGGACTGATTGTCTTGAGCAGAAGGTATGTCTTGAGCGTTTGATTTGTCGGCGGCCGCAGAGGCCTGCTGCTCATCCTGGGTAACCGGTTTGTCCTCTTGCTCACCCTCCATAATCTTTCGTACTTCTTCATCCACCCCATTACCAGGTAAATCAAGCATGCTTAACTCTTTGAGTATTCCATTGTACCTAACTTGCCACTCCTCAATCTCAAGTTCTCCCCCATGCATAAGACCGTGGGGATGAGTTTCGATAAGTCGACTCAGGACGGTCATACAATGCTTTCTGACTTGAGAGGATTTGTCTTCCAAGGAGCGTAGGATCATTGCGGCCAGACGGAGTCGATGTTTGGGGAAAGGGACGGAGAGCCTGATGAAGAGTGAGAGTGAGAAAGTGATGAGAATAAGACGATGTTGGTGATTGAAGAGGATGGAACAAACTTTAAAATATCCTCAAAGATGATGACAACCTTGAGCCTGACAAAGGTATTCAAGTCACAGAATCTATCGAAGAGTAGGTTGAAGAAGCCATCCAACTTGACAACCTGGGACTGTTTTTCGTTCTGATTATCTCTGTTAGCTGATCCGGAATGATGATGATCTGGTTGATCTAAATGATTTGGATTGTTTGGATTGGAGGGATTGGAGCAAATCTTGTGCAATAGTTGTATTGGACAAAGCGCTTTGATGAGGTGTTGGATGGGAATAGCTACCGGCTGGAAGACGTTTGTTTTTGAGTCAAGTGATGATAAAGCTGGCAAGGGCTTGTGAATTTAGGTGTGATTTGCTCATCTACTGATGCCGTTGTTGTTTTTGCTTCTGTTGTTGCTGTTGATGATGATGAATGGTAGAGATTCTCGACCAGCTTGATTAACTGAGGATAGCCAAGACTGGGATGATGAGGGTCTATACAGATTGGTTGATTGATTGAGGATGAAAAGATATCTCCGAGAGGTGTGATGATTGCTTTGTTCAGGTGAGGTGTGATGAGGTGTAAAAATGACAGACTAGGAAGTGACGGATTTGGATGAAATACCAGGGTTTTTTTTATATTGGTGTTTTCAAAACCGGTTTGCTTTTTAGCTCCCCCATTTTGAAAACCCGTTGATTAGAAATTTTGGATTTGGCAATTTCTAATCAACGGGTTTTAATTGTGGATTTGGTCATATTTGATACCCCCTATTGCTTGTAATTCAATCTCTGCCTCTATGGCAGTGGGCAAATGGATCAGTTTGGTGGGAACATCGGCAAACATGATGTTCCCAGGGAATAACTGGCAATCCCGTCTCAATTTGAGGGCGGCATACCTGTAATTTCAGGATTAAAAAAAGGTCAGCTTGCCGTTGAGGAAAGGTGAGAACTTTTAAAGAAATCTTACGCGGCCACCTTGAGGTTGGTCTGCTGCCTCATGGCCTCCAGGTGGTTGTTGATGAGATCCCATTGGGAACAAGAATCACCAGGTGCTTGGTGGACAAGATGGTGGATGGTAACGAGGCGGAGAATTGCTACCCGGACTCTTACCCCCATGGTGAGATCAGCTTGGATCTCCTTGTTGGATTGCATGACACTCCAGGGCTGGAAGGCTCTGTCCAACAACACAATCAAATCAAACAGTTTTGGAACCGTACCAAGCTCACGCAAACATGCCTCCTGGCACACGTTGGTGAGTAGCTAATTAGGGGGGGAGGGGGCAGGAGGTCTGTCAGTATAGGAAGTTATGGTTAAAGGAAGGGTCCACTTACAACCTTTTGCATGTGAGTCCTTTCATGCTTGACCATGGCCCTCAAAAAGGTCACTAAGCTTGCCATTGACGCATGATTCTGTGGTAGGCCTGGGGGGAGGTGTTGCCTCCTGAAAGAGGCTGGTTGCTCCAGGACAAATTTCTCTTATGTAAACATTAGTTAAGGTCAGTTAAGGGGAACAGGTGAGGGATTAAGTATCCCTTTGAATTACCTTGATGAGCGGGAGGGGCGAGTTCATAATTGGCTGCCCACACAACGACTGAGCCCGGCTGTAAGACTCCAATGCGCTTCGCATCAGTATATTGCGGAGCCATTGGCGAACTGTGGACTGAGTCAATGAATCACCTATCTTCATCAGCAAGCACCCCGATGATTTGGCTGATCAGGGAATGTGCTTACTCTCACTATTGAGCTGTACACATGAGTCCCAGGGGCTTTGGCAATGGGTGGCTGCAGATTTGCAGTATGGGGATGGGTGGGATGCTGCCGCATCCACATGATGACAAACAACTTCCATTGGGGTTCGTGCGGTGCCTGGGGGATTTAGTGAGCAAGAGGTCCTTGCTTGAAAATAGAGAAAGACTTACCTCAAACAACTGGCGCGCCAAGTCTACAGTTGATAGCTGAGCTGAGGCAAGCAGGGCCTCAACAAGGTGGTCTGAAGCATGGTGTGTACCTCTGCTAGAAGCTTGGGCAGTTATGGAGCTGTCTTGAGACCAGATTATGGGGGGCCAAGGTGCCGGCAGCGTTGGTTTCCCGTCTTCTGCGTAAAAAATGGAATCAGGTGCGTATGGGACATATCCCCGAGGATGGGGGGGTTGAATGAACCCGTCCATACTACCATAGACGCTGTAGGCTTCTATCTTGGAGCTTCAATGGTCACTGGTAATATCATTGTTGATGTCTTCTGACATGTGCTCCCTCTCACAAGGTGATATTATGTCATTGACTGGTTTCGCAGTCACTCTGGGGTGGCTCCTGCAAGCTGGAAAACAAATAAATAACTTAAACATTGGTAAGCTGAAACATGTGATGTGGATTGTATTGGGATTTGAACTTACTTGGAACATTGGGGGTTGATAAACCCAGGCCCATGGGTGCACGCCCACGCCCAACGCACGCCCTTGAAAAAAAGGTGTGCAGCCCGCACGCCTGTTTTTTTATCGGCGTGCGGGCTGCACGCCCTGCTGGGGAGGACTCCAACCCCCTTGGCTGGAGGGATCCCCCCGGCTGAGCAGGTTGTATGACCTCCTTGACCGGAGGAGGATTCCTCCCGGTCAAGGAGATTCCCCCGGTTGAGCAGGTTGTATGACCTCCTTGACCGGAGGAGGATTCCTCCCGGTCGAGGAGGCTGTATAACCTCCTTGACTGGAGGGAATCCCTCCTGTCGAGGAGGTTATACAGCCTCCTTGACCGGAGGGATCCCTCCCTGTCAAGGAGGCTGTATAATCTTCTCAACCAGAGGGATTCCCTCCGGTTGAGGAGTTCATGCAACCTCCTCGACCGGGGGGATTCCCTCCAGTCAAGGAGGCTGTACAACCTCCTTGGCCGGAGGAATCCCCCTGGTCGAGGAGGTTGTACAACCTCCTTGACTGGGGGGAATCCCTCCCGTCGAGGAGGTTATACAGCCTCCTTGACCAGGAGGGATCCCTCCGGTCAAGGAGGTATACAACCTCCTTGACCGGAGGGATCCCTCCCGGTCAAGGAGGCTGTATAACCTCCTCAACCGGAGGGATTCACTCCGGTCAAGGAGGTTGTACAACCTCCTCAATGCTGATGTCATGCGTACATTCCTGTGTACGCATGACATCAGCATGTATATAGGCAGGGGCACGCCCCATACACATAGAAAGTGTGTGCGGTTTGCACGCCCTTTTCTGAACGGGGCGTGCGACCGCATGCCTGCAGTGTTGCACGCCTGTAGATGGGTGTGCAGCCCGCACGCCCATCTACAGGCATGCTGACGCCCAGGGATGGGCGTGCAGCCCGCACGCCAATAAAAAAAAAGGCATGCAGGCAGCACACCTTTTTTTTATCGGCGTGCCTTGGGCGTGGGCGTGCCCGGGGGGGAGTGGGTTTATCAATCCCCTGGAACATCCCCGCTGCGACTGGCACTTCTCAGGATGCCTCGACTTGGGGTGATGATTGGTGCTTGAATGGGAGTGACAACAGGTGGGGCTTTGTTTGGAGGGATGATGGCTTGATTAGGTGCTGTAATGGCCGGTTGAGTCAGTCTCATATTGGTGTGGTATTTAATCCATATATTTACTTGCCTGATGGAGTGTGTGGGGCTTGGCCGGGGGTAGTGTGTTGCACTCAAGGGGTCCGGACAATTGCCGGAGAGCTTGAGGGTCTCTTGTCTGGAGATGATCAAGCTGGGGATGCAACATTGGCATTGACTCTCCTGACATCACGGGGTTGGGAGGAGTGTTTCATGGGAGAAGGTAATCTCAATGGAGCACGTCACATGTTCAGTATATGCAACAGAAAAGCAAATGATATAGATGGGTAATGATCTAAAGTGTCAAACTCTTGGGGTGCTTGCGGGTGGGGGGAGAAATTGTGTCAGTGGAACGGGATAAGTTCAATAGACCTCAATCTTGAGTGCTCAGCTTATTTTGGTTTGTATTTGTCCTTGTCTCTTGCTTCTCCGGTTATATTGGTATATGAAATATACCGTGATTGGAAATAATGAACAAAAGGAATCAAGAATCTAAGGTTGACCGCAGCGGTAAGTGTTAGTTTCACATCTCATAAGCGACATACAACAATGAATAACTAACCTGTGACAATAAGTAGTTTATGAACCTGTGGTGTCTTCAGATATTTGTGTGAAATGGGTATGTAGATTTTGTGGCGGTCGAGCAATTCTGTCAACAGAGGGACATTCAAAATTGGAATCCCACCTGTCAAACTTGCTGGTAAATTTTTGGCCAGGGAACCGGCAAACAGATATTGAAAATGCCGACCGTGAGATCAACGGTGAAAGTTTGGTCTGTGACCAACAGACTCCAATTGAATGTCGTAACAAGGTTGATATGCAGCTAGAAAATAAGGCAGGACAAGATGTGAGCGTATTATATCACAACAGAGAAGGGAGAACTTTGTCTTACTTTGGCAGAGATAGTGGCAGCAACGGGGGCCATATGGTAATCCAGGATGTCATCAATATATTCCGGCCAACTAACCTGTTGGATAAAGAAATGGAAGATGAGGGTGATCCAGGGTCAGATTGAGAAAGTGTTGACGAAGGCGGCAAAGGCGGATGGTTTCCTTTCAGTGGGGTTGGGGTGAGTGACGGACAAGTCAAGTGAGAGTGTGGGAGGAAGACTGATGGGGGTGTATTTTGAATCGGGGGAGCCAGCAATTGGTTGCGGTCCTCAAGACAGGTTTCATGCATAACCTCATGTCATGCATGCAATATCACAAAGTTCGCACCCTCCTAAGATTTTTGGGCAGAGAACTTCACCATTGGACATCTGTCTGGCAGGCAAAGGCCAGATTGAGAGCCGCCTATGAAAAGAGAGAGTGTATTCAATAATAAATGCTACTCCCTCAGTCTCAAAAGAACAACACTCCTAGTGAGTGATAAAACATTTTATTTTTGGATTGGATACAACTGATGTGATTGGTTGTTTACATAACTTTTTGTTAAATAAACATTTACAACCTTCCACAGGATATGGCAAACCCATATGTGAATCCTCATCTGGACTTTTACCCTGTGGAGTCTAATGGAATTGATGTGTATAAATTGTCTCAGAGTACAAAGTGGCTTGAATGCCTTCCACGTGAATACCGTGCACAAATGGTGGTGATTCAAAACAAATATTACTATGTATATGAGCCCTGTCAGCTAGCCAATGGCTCCTTGGTCACACCCATTTTCTTTTATGAACACAGGGGCAAGATGTTTGCCACATGTATCAAACCAGAATGCCAAGGAACCCCTAGTGATGCCAATTTCAGGATGACAATACCACACATTCTTCCATACAAATCTCCATTGTTATTTAGCGTGGATTGTGAAGATTTTGTTTTGATTTACAGTGAAATATGCTTGTGGGGTGGAAAATCAGTGAAATCTGCTTGTCAGAACACTATATGGGGTATGCTATGTTTTCCCTTATTCACTTGAACCACTGACATGTTGACTCATGTCTGTATGAAATCTATTCAGCAACTAAAAAAGAGAAGTTATACCCAATCAAATATCCAAATTCATGGCGGATAAAGGCACAGAATAAGGTCATGAGACATGTACCAATTACTTTATACTGTGATGACACCTCTGGTAACCAGTCCAAGAAATGGAATAAGCACATCAGTTACTATTATACCCTTGCAGGTCTCCCACCCAATCACTCAAACCAACAGTACAACTGTCATTCCCTATCTACATCAAATACCGCAGGAAATTTGGAATTGGCTGACCAAATAGTGGATGAAATCAAGTGAGACTCAACCTATGACAAATGTGTTCTCAAACATTTGTGAGGACTACTGATGATAGATATGCTCCCAATTTAGTGATATTACAGCCAATGGTTTCTTTGCATTTGACTATGGATTGCAAGATGATGTCCTGGTAAATTCAATTATTATTTTTTTCCTTGGTGACTCACCCATGCATGCAGAGATAACCAATACTCCCATGCCTGGGGCGTCATTAAATCCCTGCCGTATATGCCATTTGGGAGCTGAAAAGCAGATAGATAAAGCAGGAGAAGATTATGTTTATCAATTCTTGGCCATGGATTCTTGGGGAAAAAGGGCTAGTGCATAATGTTCCTTATTCTAATGAGGCAATTGCTTGCAGTCTGACAGTATGTATTGGACTATGTTTAGGATGTTGTGGATTGTGGATTACAGAGATTGGAATGAGACCATCTCCCGCTGTCATCAACTGTGGGATACAGCATTCATTAATGGCACCAATGATGATTATGCAAAAGAATTCAGGGCTTGGGGTGTCCAAGATTCCATCAAAAAGGATTTTTTATATATGCTGAAAGATAGGAAAATGAAAAATGAGGTTGGCAAGATACTAGCAATTTCGGAGCACCAGCATGAAAAGCTGTTCAATCCCTTCCTGAGGCTTCTGGGTAAGTTTTATAGATTATGTGTCACTGAGTCATATATCTCATTCTTCAGATCACAGGATTCATGTCATTCTTCACCCAGGATTTGATGGTTGCAAAGATACACCTGTTGAAATTTTGCATGTAATACTCCTGGGGGTAATCAAGTACATTGCCATAGACTTTCTCTCCAATACCATCAAGCCCAGGCAGGTGAATGATCTAGTTGGTTCATGGCAATCATTCATAACAGATTTACTAGACCTACCTGTCCTCAATGCTGCTTATATGTACAAACATCACAGGAGCATGGTTGGTAAAGATTTCAAGATAATACTTCAATGTGCCCCATTTGTGTTCTTTAAGTTCATGAATGAAAAACAGACAGGATTATGGAATGCACTTTGCAGGCTGGCACCTTATATATTCCAGACACACATCTCAAACATGCGTACTTACATTGGGGAATTGAAAATACTGGTTGATAACCTGCTGTTACAGCTCATGAACAGCAATGAACAATGGTTCAAAAAGCCCAAGTTTCATATGCTGATACATCTGGCACACTCTTTTGAAAGATTTGGACCAGCCAGCTTGTTTGCCACTGAAAAGTTTGAAAGTTTCAAGAGCATACTACGGAATTCATCAATACACTCCAACAGACAGCGTCCAGGAAAGATCTTGCAGTGCATTTCAGTACTTATGAATTTCTTTGGGCAATATTATCTGGTGCCAAGTTGTTTGATCATCTGAAAAAAATTTCCTTTCAAGTGTCCAATCAAGTGAGGGCAATTATTTGATAATTCAGATATACAGCAATCAATGGGTTATTTTCACCCCAGTATTCATGGAACTATGAGGAAAACCTTCAACTGAACAATAAATATTAATTACATGATATAAAACACTGCCTCAATGTACAGCACAACTTTCATGAAGGTGGATGCCAAGTTAAAATGAGTGCAAGGCAGGGGAATGCTACCAATGAAGGGAATCCTGCAAGATACATTGTTCACCACATAAGAACTGATAGTTATGTTCTAAATACATGCTCATTCCATGCACCAGAGTCCCACAGAGACATAGAATCTCTAGATATTCACCCATTATCCAGTGCTGAATTTTTACAAGCCATTAGAACAGGACTAGAGAAATGGAGGACTGAGAAGAATATACCAGACCGAGAGGAGAGACTGTTCCCAAATCACAAGCACGTTGAACCAAGTAGGAATCCTGCTCAGCAGCAAATGCCACATAGGGGCAAAAGCAATTCAGTCAATTCACTGCCACAACTTAGTAGTCCATCAAGTAACATCTACAATCAGTGTCAGTCAGCCCAAAAACAAATGAGTCCAAATAATGAACCATTTGAATCATCACAATGCTCTCCACATTCATCAAGCCACCATGCAAATCAAAGCAGTCCAAAATCATCCCTAAATACTCATATCCAGCAACAAGCCAGCCCCAGGACAGTCAACCCAAATAGAAGCTCCAGAAATATGCCATCACGGATGGCTAGTGGCATTGAAATGCCAGAATCCCCAATTCCATCAAGAGAACTATTGGTGGCCAATAGAAATTGCCCAGGCCGACGAGAGCCATCTAGGAAGTTTCTCCAGCAACGTACACAGAAATCTAGAATCTCCGATCAACATAACCTCCCGCAAACACATGTTGTGAGTGGGCTGAATAGCTTACAGGCAGAACATATCCAACCACATTTCCAACCAGAGCCATATAGGACTGCATCTGAGCCAGAAGCCATCTCCAGAACAATAAACCAATCAAATTCAGCTAGGAATGTTCCATCACCTTTTCCTTGGGGAGTGGAATCCCCATTTCCATCAAGAGAGAACCTAGTTGCAAATTGAATTTACCCAACAGAATCATATACCAGAGCAATGAACACAGTCACAAGCTCCAGAAATACACCATGCCCTTTCCCCATGGGAGTGGAATCACCATTTCCAACAAGAGACGGACTAGTTGCAAGTGTGATTTACCCAAGAGATTCAGAGCCACATATGGAGCGTACTACATCCAGGAATTCATCATACTCTTCAGCATCAGCTCAAATTGGATCAATATATGGAGACAGGATTGGAACTTCAATTAATATGGGCCAGGAAATTTAATCTTTGCCATCAGGACCATCACATGAATCACTGGTGAACAGACAGGCAATTCCTCTGTCAGAATCAGCATTCCAATCCACCTTAGGATACTCTCTGGGGAGCAATAAATCAATGTGCACATCAACCTCCTTGGGTGGGTGCCATAATCACCCTACAGGTGGCAATCCAGGAAGTTCAAATTATTATTCATCTTCGAGAAGCTCATTAGGGAGGGAAAATATGTTTGATTATTCAAGGGCATTGGGGGGATTGCATAGATCCACAATAAGTGATGCCCCAGGCAATTTCATTGGAAATGGTGAATCAAAGTATGGATCAAACTCAGTGGGAAGAAATTCAGACAGTGAATTGCACCATTCCTCACACAGGAGATAAAATTTAGCTTGGCTAGCTTGACAAACAAGCCAAAAATCAGAGACTCCAAGAAACTACATCAAATAGAGTAATAAAAAGCAGATGTTACATGCAGTAGCTGCACAACCCACAGCTACTACATGTTATCAGACCACTTTCTTTCCCACATCAGAAATTAAAGCCCAATCTCTTTTGCATGTTGCAAATAAATCAAATAAATTCAACAAAATACGAAAAAGTAACAAAAATCAAAAAGGAACAAAAACTCATCTGAAGTCCAAAAATTGAATAAAAATGTGAAAGAGCCATGGTAAAACACAAAAAAAGGTTGACCCAAATTACATGATAATATGAGCATTCTTACTACAAGACTGGTCATTGTAAAGCTTCAAGGGAGGTCTCATTTCATTTTTGGTTTTTATTCTCATTATAAATAAATAGTAATTTGTGTTTTGAATGAGTAATACATAGATTTACTCAAAGAGAGCTTAGTTGTGATGTAAATATTTACAGAACTACCTAGGCAGAGGGGATATTAAAAATTGAATGGAGGGGGGGGGGGGGGGGTGAGGTCATTGGGTGGCTGGGGACACATGGGTGAGGGGACTTGGGGATTGTGGTCCCTTTCTTTGCCAGTCGGCCCTTGGTCACCTCAAGTTGACGGTGTTTTGCCGCTCCCCTCGCGTGTCAGCTTGCTACTAGTTCAGAGACAACCTGACTAGAACAAATAAAATAAAAATACATTATTACTCATTTAACAAAAGGTAATAAATGAATAATAATAAGATAAAGCAACATAAAAAATTAATATGTAAATAATAAATACATTATTACATAGTAAATTAACAATAAATCGACAAATACAATATTAACTATAAATACAATGAATATGTTAATAAATAATAAGATAAGTGGAAATATTATTTCATAATCTTGAAGGGTGTGTAAAATAACCTATGGTATTTCAGCCAAAGTACCCCAGATAACTTAAAACTTCTAGTAGTAAAACAACTTGAAAGAATATTACCACTACAGCGCTGAAATAATTATTATACATTAGAATATAGAATAAAAAACATAAATAGATATAAAAAACCACGAAATAACAATGTATTTAAGTAAGAACATAATAAAATAAATACATATGACATTAATAATATAAGTATATAATACTAGTAAGATACTACATTATCTATTTATTTATTGATTTAATTAAATACTAGGTACACTAAGGATGATTCAGAGGGACAGAGACAACGAAAAAGAGGAAGGAAATAAAATGAGAACATCCCAAAAATAATAATTGAACAACTGTTCAAAAGAAATGTATTACATCCTTAGTGGGAAATTATCTGTTGACAGATCCCTGCAGTCATGCATTCCCAAAGAGCCTGCATGACAGGGATCAAACAA
Source organism: Puccinia hordei (assembly GCA_007896445.1). Taxonomy (NCBI): domain Eukaryota; kingdom Fungi; phylum Basidiomycota; class Pucciniomycetes; order Pucciniales; family Pucciniaceae; genus Puccinia; species Puccinia hordei. Next base: position 729,660 of record RDRW01000048.1, read on the forward strand.
GAAGCTCTTGAAGGGCCCACAGAAAAAACAAACAGATGTATTTAACATTGTATACAACATACACCTTTTAAACTCTGACAAGTGTGATCAACAAGTACATATGACATTTAATCAATACTTATTGACATGTAATTAAAACCTTGGATCAAAACATCTAAGAAACCTTGTCAGAGGTTCAGAAGCGCCTCAAGATGCCAGCAAAAGAGAATAGACAGGCTTTACCAATAGTAGACAGCCTGTACATATGGAAATTTGATTAAATAACTACATACATTTATAACAAATCTTAAACCCTTCCTTTTACTTTTCCCATAGCCAAAAATACATCCTGTGTTTCGCCATCAGGGCTCCAGAAAGGCATTTAAGGAGCCCTTGTTCCCCCTGTATTTTGTTTCCTCATGCTTTAACATATATACTACAACTGTCAGCCACCAAGATATTACATGTAGTATGTAACATGTAATACTTGAAACTGCAAGCTTGAATAATTATAACTATTCTTTATTTTTATTATTATCTTTTATTTACATTGACAGTCATAACGAAAGGGAAATTAGACTTTAACATTTTATCAAATTGTACAATAGTCTAACAGTTAAAGACTAGCTTAGTAATAACTGTTATAAACATAAGGATCTGAGTTCAAGCCACAAACATGAACACATTCAATAGAAATCATTTATTTAAATCATATCTATTTTTTACCAAAAATAAGTTATAATTTAATTAATGAAAATCTTTGGAAAATTAATTTACAACATGCATTAAATGGATAAAGAACCATTTATTGGCATAGTTTTCTTCTTGAAAATCCTGGAATATCCAAGATTAACACATAGTAATTTATATTATAAAATTACACATAAATTAAGGTAAATCTTTATGTAAAATATATTAAATATGCAATAATAACTTATAAATCAATTCCCACCTGTTTAGCTCTCCAGAGCAAGCGCTTTTTCAAGCACTAACCCCAAAGGAATTTATATGTACATGTAATTAATAATTATTTAGTTCAATTAAGTAAAATAACAATTAAATTATTTTAATTAATGTGAAATAACTATGGCATCATTTTAATTAAAAATGACACCACGTTTCACTTCTTACCACAAACAGGCTGATCAGGTTCACCTGCCAAAATTACCCCAATCCCCACTGTCAAATGAATTGCAGAGGGATTAAATCAAACATATTTATTATTTAAGGAGGAGGTTTCTTCACTAAATTGAAGACATCCTCCCCCATCAACTTTAACCATAACTAGATAACTTATTATAAGCTACCAAGGCGTACACCTTCTCCTGTAAGTCAGGAGGACTGGCCTTTTTTACTTATAACTATCTTTTATAGTTAGAGTTCTTCAAATCCCCCCAATTAAATTAATACTCCTTAATTTAATTGGAAGAACCGTGTTAAAGTCTGGTTAGCCCTTCTGAGGATATTAATTCCCATAACAGAAGTCTGGCAGCAGGGTAGTAACCTGTTTTTTTTATACTTAGTGTTTTTAATAAAACACCAAAGTAATTTTGTTAATTGTTATATTTATTACATTTTTTAAGTGTAAGTCTTTTTATTCCTTACTGTACACGCCACTATTGGTGGAATAGAGTACAGTTTGTTGACAACAACCTTTACCTACTTACATAGCTTTATTATTGTTATTCTGTCTGGTAAGGTCCTAGTATCTGTTCTTTAGCCTCTTCTTCCCTTGAAATTGCCCAGTGTCCATCCAGCCCTTCCAACACCCTTTCCAAGCGCTTCCAACTGTCCAATTTCCCCCTGGAAGAACCTCAAGACTGTTAAAGGTAATTTATTACTAGTAAGTAGATAAACCTTTCTCTTGAGATTCTCCCCCATCTTTTGTCTGGGATTTAAACCACCCCTGTTTAAAGGCCCCAGTGTTTTCAGGTACTTAAATCCTCTGCTTGCAAGATACCTTTGAGGGATTAAACCACCCCTGATTTATCAGGCCCCTCATATTTTTAATTATATTAAATTTATTTAATATAATTAATCATCTTTTTCTTATTAAAACCCCTCATACCTCATATCCATATTGGTATTACCCATTTATAAATCCTCCCAGAGTTTTATTGGATCTTTATCTTTTATTTTGCACGCTGTGTAGCTAGAAGGAGTACTCCTTGGCATCACAGAGGCTGACACCGCGTGCTGGCGTCGGGGAGCTGATTGAGGCTGGCAATCTGACAGCCTGCAGGTTGATTTGCCAGTGAGTTGACCCGCCCGTCAGATTGCCGAGCAAAGCTTGATTCTGATTGAAGGGCCAGCATTTTTCCTGTCAACTGGCTGGCAATCTGACAGCCTGCGGGTCAAATTGCCAGTGAGTTGACCTGCGCGTCAGATTGCCAAGCAAAACCCAATTTCGCGCAACTGCCGTGTAGACTAGGTGAAAGAATTTCACGCAATCATTCACAAGCATGTCACAACTGTCTTTCTCTCACATCTTCATCTGAGAATGGAAAGTGATTGTACCTCCAATGCCATTCCACCCTGAGTGTCAGCCTTAGAGACAATAAGTATGTCCTAAACCTACAGTTAGGCCAACACTTATTGCCCTAAAGACCTCAAGATAAACCAAAGTCCCCTAGAAAAGGGAAATAGAGCTTTGCAGCTCATGTCATAATGGATAAACCCATAATAAACAAAACACATACCTGATAATATGTGAAACCTATGGATAATTACCTTATCCTTGGAAAGATAAGGATTATAGTCTAAAGGGAAGACATAACCCATAGAAGATGCTGTAACACATATTGTAACAGTAAAAATGAATGGTTTCTACTTTGAGACTAGTGGCCATTCCAGATTGAGAATGCCAAGCCACTAGTTTCTACACTAGGCCCCAAATACCATGTGTCAGATTAATTACAGGACACATGGTCTACGTACAGCTTAAGCCCACATGGTAATTCAACAAGGAGGTTGAGAATCACACATGTACTTATACAGGCACCAAAAGCTCCCAGCCAAGTACTATTTAAAGAATTACTCTAAGCTGATGGAAAGCAAACATACATAAACACACCCATTACTGCCTTCTTGGTTTTTCACCCAGATTTCTAAGTCACCAATTAGAATTACATTCTTATTATTGCCTTACAAGTCTTTGAAGTAACCAACCAGCCAGTATTCTGTTTATCAGCACCATTTCCTCCCTTATATCACCAACAATCCATCCCCTTAAACAAAGGAACCAAATCTGTCCTCCTCTTTTGGTTAAACAAACCCAACTACCCTTAAAGTGCTTTATTGCAGACCTATATTCTAGGTTGGAGGTTTTCCTTTGGAAACTTAGCTCCTTTTGTCATAAAGTTGAGCTTGAGTTCAACATACTCATTTTTGTTAGCTTCTACAAAGCTTTTTTCCTTGTGTCCTGTTGTCACTAAAGAGACCCAGGCTCACACTGAGGCTGTTGTTGGCTTGAATGTGATGGAAGATGCTGAACCCACTTGTGCAGCCACATTTTTGGGTCAGGGTATGCTTCTTCTGTGATTTTGGGGTTGCCTTGTGGGTTCCACTGCACGGACATTTGAAATTGAGCCGGAATGTGTACTTGGCTGGATGGCCCCTTTTTCCAGATACAGGGTAGAGACCAACAATTTTAGTCCAAGATTGTTGATATTTCCAGTAAACAGTAGCCTGCATTGCAGTGAAAAACACCTGGGCAGTGGCTAAATCACTGCTGGGGATTTTAAAGCAGTGAATTTCTTGTTCAAATGAGGGTGCAGTGTAGCCCACATGATGAATCATACAAAGGGAGTTGGGGACAGTGAGGTGAGAAGGTTGAGCTGGAACAGTCTGTGTCAAAGGAAATGGCACTGTGTCATATATGTTGACTACTAACTGGTATTTTTTGTGATCAAGATGGCTGGTGGCTTGTTTCATGGTAGTTGATAAAGGAAAATATCAATGAGAGTTAGTTCTTGGAATAATAAAGGGAAAAAGGTGTTCAAATCTTGTGGCATTGTTGTGAAATCACTCAAACACTTGCACACAAAAGACCTCAATCCTGATCTCAAATACTTCCCCTACTTCTCCACTCAACTCATTTGAAGTCAACCATTAGCAAGATCAAGATCAAGACTCCCTTAAATCATCAAGACATCATCAAATAACCGGTTGGACAGCCTTTGTAGCTTCCAACTTGGTGAGAAATGCAACCATTGCATTTCATCTACCAATCAATCATCACTAATCACTTTCCTTTATCCTTAGTCAACCAGTCTGATCTTGTCCACTATTCATAAAACTAAAACTAGCTATTACCTATAATACTTAGGGTTTGTTTCTCTTTCTATTTCCTTCTTCATCCATAAATCAATCACTGATCTCATCCTTCAAATCACAGTCATTAGTCTCCAGAATAAATAGTATTTTTTATGAGTTGATGGTTTTAGCTATCACTACATTCATTAAGGTTTGGTTTCTTATTCTTTCATCTTGATCTCTCATATAGTAATTATCTTTTTTCTAATCACTTGTTATAGTTTTCTGGTTTTTATCTTAGAGGAATAACTTCAAACAGGCACAGCTTTTATACAAGGCACAGCCAGAGAATGAGTAAAAAAGAAGAAAGTAAAAGCTTTGTGCAATTTTGAAAGTAGATTGGTTTGCCAAACACCATCAAGATGTCACCAATATAATGGTCAAATAAGGGTCAAATGTGTGAATGTAGTGGGGCGTTGATAAACGCACACCAAGCGCGCACGCCAACGCCAACCCGCACGCCAATTTTTTTTGGCGTGCGGGGCCTACACGCCAAACAAAATTGGCGTGTAACGTCTACACACCAAAATAAATTGGCATGTGAGACCCACACGCCATTTTTGGCGTGTGGGCCCCGCACACCAATTGTTTGGCGTGCGCTCCCACACGCCAAACAATTGGCATGTGGGGGGATCCCGCTCACGTAATCAAATGGGAGGGCCCATTCAATTATGTGAGCGGGCCGGCTGACGAGGTTATACAACCTCGTCAGCCAGGAGGACTTCCTCCCGGCTGACGAGGTTATACAACCTTGTCAGCCAGGAGGAAGTCCTCCTGGCTGACGAGGTTGTATAGCCTCGTTGGCCGGGAGGACTTCCTCCTGGCCAACAAGGTTATACAACCTCGTTGGCCAGGAGGAAGTCCTCCTGGCTGACGAGGTTGTATAACCTTGTCAGCCAGGAGGAAGTCCTCCTGGCCAACGAGGTTGTATAGCCTCGTCAGCCGGGAGGACTTCCTCCCGGCCGACGAGGTTATACAACCTCGTCAGCCAGGAGGAAGTCCTCCTGGCCGACGAGGTTGTATAGCCTTGCCGGCCGGGAGGACTTCCTCCTGGCCGACGAGGTTGTATACCCTCGTTGGCCAGGAGGAAGTCCTCCTGGCCAACGAGGCTGTACAACCTCGTCGGCCAGGAGGACTTCCTCCTGGCTGACGAGGTTGTATAACCTTGTCAGCCGGGAGGAAGTCCTCCCGGTTGACGAGGTTATACAGCCTCGTGCCGGGAGGAAGTCCTCCTGGCTGACGAGGTTGTATAACCTCGTCAGCCGGCCTGCTCACGTAATCGAATGGGCCCTCCCATTCGATTACGTGAGCAAGGGGGGACCCGCACGCCTGGCGTGCGCTCCCACACGCCTGGCGTGCGCTCCCACACGCCAAACCATTGGCGTGTGGGACCCACACACCAAAAAAAATTGGCGTGCGGGGCCCACACGCCAAAAAAAATTGGCGTGTGGGAACCACACGCCATTTTTGGCGTGTGGGAACCACACGCCATTTTTGGCGTGTGGGTCTCACACGCCAATTTATTTTGGCGTGTAGACCCTACACACCAATTTTTTTTGGCGTGTAGGCCCTGCACGCCAAAAAAATTGGCGTGCGGGTTGGCGTTGGCGTGCGCCGTTGGCGTTGGCGTGCGTTTATCAACACCCAATGTAGTGGCAGTGGTAATTGGAAGGTGCAAGATTAATTCATAGTTTCATCAATAAACTATGTACTTAGATAACATTAACCAAGTTAGTGAGAACCATAAACCTAACCTAGTTAACTGTTGTCCATAGTTTATAACCTGTTCATGCCTCAGCCCCGGCTCTTCTCTGTTTCCTCACTGAGATTGGAGACCAAGACTTGTGCATGCCTAGAGCTTACCGTGACGGGACTGCTACAAACAGGTTAGTACTACCTTTATGCAATCAAGACCAAGATTGGAAACCAGGACTTGCGCGTGCCAATAGCTTAAAGCCGGCTTTTGTATTGCACGTAGCTCATCCCCAAGTTCTCTATAAGATCAGATCACCAATTGAATGAGTTGGTTCAAGACAAAAGAAGATAATATTAGAAAAGATCAGCAAAGACACTTGCAGAATAATTCCCAACAGAATACATTAGAACAAGGAAAATCCACCTATTGATAACCTCATTCCTCCTCCTCATCATCATCAGACAACCAACCGGTTGCAACCATGTCCGATCACAACACAATGAACACCAATCAAGATATAACACCAGCGGAAGCACTGCCAGCATAATTGCCTAGGATGAAGTCATCCCAGTTAAACTGGGATGCACTCAACCAATTTAAACTTGGTTGAAATCAACTGATGAAATATAAATCCAAGGGACCCCCCTTGGTTTTATATTTCATTGGTTGAGGTCAACCTACTTTAAATTGGTTTTTTTGCATCCTAGTGTAACTGGGATGAACTCAACCTAGGCAATTATGCTGGCAGTGAAGCCAAGAAATTGTTCATCAATATGAGAGCCAAAATTTCTGGCCTCAGACCAAAGGTTGCTCAGCTTCAAAATGTTCGCCCATTAGTTCCCCAGCATCAAGATAGCTTTGGCAGTCACTTGAGAGAAGAAATGATTCTCCAGAAATTAATCCAATCACCCCTCACTGCCCACAAAGAAACCAACCCACAAAAACCCATAGACTACAATGGCCTCCACTTTCAAGTTTGGTGCGACACCCTTGACAGAAAGTTGATGCATTTCTTCATGAAAGACTCATTGTTCTTTGATGATAAGAAGAATTTCAAATCACTTACAACATTAGAGGTGTCATCAATCTCCAGTGTTATCCAAAACACTATTGAAGATCAACTACCAGGCATAGTTGAAAGTTCAAAGCTAAAGCCTCCTCTAGAACTTTACCAACTTTTGACGGACAGCTGTAGCAAGTCAGATCATCAACACAAAATCAAACTCATCAATCACTTAATTGCCCCTGTCATTGACCCAAACCCATCCAATAGTTTCACGATCTCAAAAGGGGAACCTTGATGGCTGAACTTGAAGAAATGAAAATCCAATGGCCTGAAATCAGCGGCATCCTACTCCAAACATTGCTTAAACCACCAGCAGGAATTGATGTCAAGACTTTTGAATTTTCTGTAGACCAAAAACTTGATTTGAAAGAATCACCTGTTTTTGCCAACGTTTTCTTGGTAATACAGTCTGCAACTGGAAAAATCAAGTTTTAAGTTGGTGAATGGACCTGGACCCATGGTACTGGATTATATCCAAGCCATGCACGGCAGCCGTAGATATGTCACCCCTCAACAATGTATGCCAAACTCAACCACACAACCCCCTTGACGGAACCCACAATTGTCAGTTGACAAAGCAACTCACTACAAAGGACGTGGACAGTCAGAAACACTTCTCAACAAGTGTGGTCATTTGTGTGTATACAGTGAAAAGGACAGACATTGGTACTCAGAATTCCCCGACTTCTGGAGAGATGTTGCAATGAGGCAATTGGCACCCCCCCCAGATAACTTCACCCCAAAAGACTCAGACTACTGTCCTCCTCAACACCCTGGTGGAGACCAAATCTGACAAGTCAACATTCCAAATTTAACAGAGGGTCTGGCTTCAGCCCATGTAAGTGGTAACACCCCTCTGTTTCCTGTGGAGAAGAAACTGACTCAACCCCGGAATTTCTATTTGGCTGTTTCCAACTGTAACATCTCTGTTTCTGAAATTGGCAGGGTGAAAATCCCAACCCCAAAGGTTTCTCTGATTATCAATGATTTATATCACTGCCCAGGATTGGATGGAATTATCCTATCAACTGGACAACTGCTATCAGAGATGGAATTTAATTTACAATGGTACCAAGGCGACTCTAGTGGATCCTTGTAACAATAGATATGACACCATTTTCCATAACTATTGTTGGTCTTTAAAGACAAGCTCACCACTGCAATCAAAAAAACTAGTCAATCCCCCTCTTTTGATCCATATGTCAGCTTGCTACTAGTTCAGAGACAACCTGACTAGAACAAAATAAAACATAAAGTCAACAATATGTTATTGGTCATTTAATAGAAGGTAATAAATTAATATAATAAGATAAACAACATAAAAAATAAATAGGTAAAAAATTAATACATTATTACATAGTAACATAATAATAAATAGATAAATATAATCTACTATAAAACTAAAAAAATAGGCTCCTGGAGCCAAACAAACCATGCAAGGTTTGTACCGTATCAATACATGCAACCTAATGGGTTGACGTCGGCCCGTTAGGTTGCATGACACGGATCACGGATCTCGGTGTCAATCCGTGTCTTTCTACAAGTCCCTCCCCCCAAAATTGGGGGCTATGTACTTGTAATAAATATAAAACAATGAATATGTTAATAAATCATGAGATAAGTGAGAATATTATTACATAATCTTGAAGAGCGTGTAAAATCACCTAGGATACTTCAGCAGAAGTACCTGAGAAAATTTGAGAAGTGAGAATGGGGAGAAAATGATTTGAACAGACTCAAGGGGACTCAATAATGGGGACCGGATTAATTATGAGGAGAACTGATAATGTTATTAATCTGATTAGGCTATGGCTTAAATAGACTAAATACATGAGTTCAAACTGTGGTTGGATAATAATGAATAGAAAATAATAATGAATAAAATTTGAGAGACATAAGTAATAAGTTCTTGTAAGATAATTGACTACAATGACGTCTCAGTCTCTTTTAGTCAAGCAATACAAATTAATCAAGATAAAATATTTCTTAAAGTCACAGATAACATGAGGCGTTAATTCACACTAATAAAACTTTAATATCAGAAAATGAGTCAAGAAAGAGAATAAACAAACAATTAGAACTAAGAGTTTGTAAATACAATAAAACTCAATACAAAATTGTTGTATTCTGGTTTGAGTCAAGTTGATATAAGAAAAAGTAAAGATGGGGATTTTTGAGAGGAAAAGAAGCAGAAAAAACCTCAACAGTACCCCAGAAAACTTAAAACTGCTAGTAGTAAAACAACTTAAAAGAATATTACTACTAAGAGCTGAAACAATTATTAGATATTAAAATATAGAATAAAAATAAATACATATACAAAACCACAAGATAATTGATAAATAACTGCAGCATTTATATCAAATGTTAAACCCTTCCTTTTAATTTTCCCATAGCCAAAAATGCATCCTGTTTATTGCCATCAGGACTCCAGAAAGGCATTTAAGGAGCCCTTCTTTCCCCTGTATTTTGATTCCTCATGCTTCAATATATATAATACCATTCTTACCCACATATCACCATAGCTCCACTATTGTTATTCTGTCTGGTAAGGTCTTAGTATCTATTCTTTAGACCCTCTTTACTCCCCTGAAGTTGCCCAGTGTCCATCCATCCATACCAACAACCTTTCCAAGCGCTTCCTGAAGTGAAGTACCAATAAGAATTGTTGGATGGATCCAACATCTGAAGACGGTACTGGGTAAGGCAACATCTTACCTCTGATGCAACAATGCCCTTGAATACACAAAGACACTAGCTCCTCTGTTGAAAGAACTAGGCACAACACTAGCCCCAGTGAGCCCATAATTGCCGGAAAAAAATGGCAAGGCTGAGCGTGTTAACCGCACACTGGGCAACATGGCCCGTACTATGTTGCATGCCAGTGAACTACCTAACATCTAGTGTTCATTTGCATATTTGTCGGCAGCTCATCTCCACAACAGGATTCCCAACTCCAAGACTGGAGATAGATGCCTGCTGGCAATCCTCTACAATGTCAAGCCAAAACCGCAAGCGCTGTACCCTTTTGGGGCAAGAGTGTTAGTCCATATACCAAAGGAAAAAAATACAAAACTCAATGCACAAGCGCAGACAGGACAACTACTTGGGTACCCTGAGTCAGGTGCAGGTTGGCTATTCTGAATTCCGGCGGAAAAACAAATTGTGCATTTGGCGGCGGTGAATTTCCCAGATTTTCAAGATCTGCCAATCAAGCCCGTGCCAATAGAAGTTATGGTATCACCTACTCCTTCTGTTCAAACTGAGCTTTGCATGATTCTCAACCAGATTGTCTTACGGCTGGGTGAAGAAAAGACAGCGGAGATTGCTGAGGAAGAACATTGACAAGCACTGCCAGCATAATTGCCTAGGTTGAGTTCATCCCAGTTAAACTAGGATGCAAACAACCAATTTAAAGGAGGTTGAACTCAAACAATGAAATATAAAACCAAGGGGGGTCCCTTGGATTGATATTTCATCAGTTGATTTCAACCAAGTTTAAATTGGTTGAGTGCATCCCAGTTTAACTGGGATGACTTCATCCTAGGCAATTATGCTGGCAGTGAAGCATCACTCCTACCGGTTGAACAAGAGCATGGATTGCCAAAAACAATCAAACAGGCACTTGTGGGACCAGACAGAGGGTTGTGGCGTGCAGCAGCAGAATATGAAATGCTTAAATTTGATCAGCTGGAAGTGTGGACACCGGTTATGGCTCCAAAAGGATGCAAAGCGCTAGGGGCTAGATGGGTTTTCTCCATCAAGCAAAAACCTGATGGATCCATCAACAAATCCAGGGCATATTATGTAGCAAAGGGGTTCAACCAACAGATGGGCGTTGACTACAATGAGACCTATGCCCCCACAGCCTCACCAAACATCCTTTGTTTTTAAATCTTCTTAGTGATCTCTCATAAATACCCTATGGCAACATTTGATGTAAGCTCTGCGTACCTGGATAGTCCGATCAAAGAAACAGTTCATGTCCAGCCCCCAACCAAAATCAATTCCCTCTTGAAAGGCAAAGTAATGCTCCTTAAAAAGCCCTCTATGGCACAAAACAAGCTGCCCGTTGCTGGTGGAAGTTCTTCCAGCAAACAGTGAAGTCCCTTGGCTTTGATGCAAGACAAAGTAAACCATTGGTATACCTTTTCGAGAAAGGCAACAATTTTGTAATCATTTGGCTGCACGTTGACAACAGATTTGCGCTGTCATCAAATCAATCCCTTCTGGATGAGTTGAAGACTGGAATGCAAGAGAAGCTTGAGAATACATGGTTGAATCAAGTGGAGCAACTGGTAGGTATTGATGTTAAGATGAATGGATCTGATTTGTTTTTATCTCAATTGCTACTTGCCAACCAAATTGTCAAGTCATATGAACAACCGCCACCACCCCATTACTGCCCTCTGCCTGAAATCAATGTGGAAATGAGCACAGAAGATCCAGTAAACCAGACAAAATTCCAATCAGTAATCAGGTCCCTAATGTATTTGGCTGGAGATACTCAACCAGACATTGTGTGTGCAGTGAACCTGCTTGCAAGATTCTGTGCGGCACCTTCAACAGAACATTGGGTGGCTTTAGATTGGCTGATTGGGTGCTTGGGCAGGACAACAGAGAAGGCACTGATATTTAGGGAAGGAGAAGGGGCTATAGATCTTTGGACAGATGCAAACTGGGGAGGGGAGCACAAGAGGTCAACAACAGGGTATTTGTTGATGCACAATGGAAACAGAATTGTGTGGGGGTCAAAGAGGCAAACAGTGGTGGCCATGTCCACGTTTGAAGCGGAGTATCTGGTGTTATCTGAAGGGACACAACAGCTATGTCATTTACTGAATACTATGGAGGAAATCCTTGTTGACTCAAATTTGAAGATTCATTGCAACAATCAGGCAGCGGTCCTCATAGCCACAGATAATATGTCAAAGAAAAAAACAAAATATATGAGACAAGCATTCTACTTTGTAATGATTTAATTTGGGAATATGACATCAAGGTGAATTGGACTTTAACACACAATCAACTTGCTGATGTATTGACAAAAGGACTGGGCCCGGCAAAAATGATGACAGCGGTGAAACAATTGGGTGTTAGTGGGTAATTCAATTAATCTTGGGAGGGGGTGTGAATGTAGTGGCAGTGGTAATTGGAAGGTGCAAGATTAATTCAGTTTCATCAATAAACTATGTGCTTAGATAACATTAACCAAGTTAGTGAGAACCATAACCCTAACCTAGTTAACTGTTGTACATGTTTTATAACCTGTTCTCCCCTCAGCCCCAACTCTTCTCTCTTTCCTCACCAAGATTGGAGACCGGGACTTGCGCGTGCCAATAGCTTACCGTGATGGGACTGTTACAAACAGTACCAATTTGCTTGAGCAGCTTACAAAATGAAGTGCTAATTGTTTTGCGCCAAACAGGGCCTTAGCAATCACGTAGTTTGGTCGCATATTCTTTACAAACAGGCCAAGGTGGATCCGTCTAATAGCCTTGGGGGAGGAAGAAAAGGTACCACCCAACTATACGATTGTAGTGGGCATCTACTCTCCCCCGTGCTGGTATAACACCAGGCCATAACAATCTGAACCCAAAGGGTAGGATTTTCAAGGTAGCCATCTCTGTATAGCCCAACGGCAGAGAACCATCCTTTGACCTGCACCCCACGTCAACAGCCACCGTCTCACCAGCACACCACCAGCGGGTGCTACATCAGTCCTCCATTCAAATCCAGGTCACCGCCAAAATATTATTTCCACTTATCTTATTATTTATTAAAATATTCATTGTTTTATACTTATTACTGTATTTATATATTTATTATGAATTTACTATGTAATAATGTATTTATTATTTACACATTGCTTTTTTATGTTGCTTTATCTTATTACTATTCATTTATTGCCGTTTATTAAATGAGTAATACTATATTTTTTATTTTATGTTTATTTTTGTTCTAGTCAGGTTGTCTCTGAACTAGTAGCAAGCTGACATCAACAACAGGGTATTTTTTGATGCACAATGGAAACAGCATTGTGTGGGGGTCAAAGAGACAAACAGTGGTGGCCATGTCCATGTTTGAAGCGGAGTATCTGGTGTTATCTGAAGGGACACAACAGCTATCTCATTTACTGAATACTATTGTCAGCCTCCCTGATGCCAAGGACAAGTCCTTCTAGCTACAGGTGGTTCAAGGATAGATGGAAAGAGTACAAAGACTCTGAGTAAGGTACAAAAGGTGCAATTCCCAAAAGATATGGGGGAATTGTACCGTAAAAATTTAGAGAAAAAGGTGGTAATAATTATATTAAATAAATTTAATATAATTAAAACCAGAGGGGCCTGATAAATCAGGGGTGGTTTAATCCCTCTAAGGTATCTTGCACGTAAATGCAGAGGATTTAATGACCTGGAACACTGGGGCCTGTTGGAACAGGGGTGGTTTAATCCCAGGAATGGAAATGGGGAATATCTTCAAGAGAAAGGGTTATTACTTACTAGTAATAAACCTTGAGGGATCTTGGGGATATTCTGGGTGAAACTGGACAGTTTGGAGCGCTTGGATTGATTGATGTTGGAGCTGGATGGTCACTGTGAAGTTGTTGGGGAAGACAGGGCTAAATGTCAGCTTGCTACTAGTTCAGAGACAACCTGACTAGAACAATAAATAAATTAATAAAAAATACATATGAAAGAGATATTATTACATAAGTAATGATGTAGCAGAAATTATAAGAAACATAAGATACAGATAACATTTTAAAATATAAACATTATGAAGTAGTAATAATGCTATAAACAAATATAATAAATAAATTAATAAAATAAATAATAACTCATTAACCTTTGAGATAAGTGAGAATATTATTTCATATTCTGAAAGAGCAAGTGAAATAACCTAGGGTACCTCAGCCAAAATACCCTAGAAAACTTACTCCTTCTAATAATAAAATTAACTTAAAGAATAATCCTACTAAAGGGCTAAAATACTTACTAGATATAAACATATGTAATATGAGAGTATTCTAATAAGTAGAAGTCCCCAAAAAGCGGGATAATTACTTAAATAAACTATGTAATTATCCTTTAAACACATAAATAAAATATTAAATAACATTTGACATAAATATCACGCTGTTTTATAGTCTTTTGTATTATTAATAACTTATACAAATACATACAGTATAAGTTTAATAATATCATAACACATGAAAGACACGAAACAGGGGACAAAGAAAACATCAGAATACTTCATACAAGTCTAAAAGAACTTGTACAATTAAAATAAATGACAAGCATCTTTGTATCATGGGAAAATAATAAATGATGACACTTTTCCCAGGATGTTTTGCTTGTCAAATAATTGAATAGAGAGGTGTAAAAGCGCCCACCATGCAAGTATGACAACAACTCCCATGGTATAGAACTTTATATATGAAATAACCAAATTAAACAGAAATAAGATTCTGTATTATAATTTGATTATTTCTTTTTTATTCTATTGATCAAGTGATCAATAACATATTGTACATCAAACTAAGAGCTCTTGAAGCGCCCTCAGATGATGCCTACAGATAACTGACAGACTGTATTAATTATTGACAGCTTGTACATGTAATAATTTGATAAATTGTATCATTTATTTCTACTAAGGATAACTCCTTCCTTGTAATGTTCCCATAGCCAAAACAACACTTGATGTTTCGCCATCAGGGCTCCAGAAAGGCATTTAAGAGGCCCTTTCTTCCCCCTGTATTTTGATTCCCTAGCTTTATCATATTTACAACCAGCATTCCACCAGTCCAGCCTACTAGTGTCCTGCCTAGTAAATCAGTCCTCAAGACTCAAAGCCTCTTTCTCTCAACTCCCACTCTGTCCAGCTGTCCACCACACCTTTCCAACCGCTTCAAGCTGTCCAGTTTCCCTCTGAAAAGTCCCCACTCCTCCCCTTAAGGCCTACAGTAAGTCTTTTTCCTTCAGGAGTTGTGGCCCTTTTCAGCCACTATTATCACTGGGATCTAAACCACCCCTGCTTGCAGGCCCCAGTTTATTAAGGTCTTAAATAACCTTTGGAGGGAACTAAACCACCCCTGCTTGCAGGCCCCTCCTAAAAACCTTTAATATCGTTTATATTATTAAAAAATATATTAAAAAATCACCCAAAAACTCTTATTCCATATTGTTTTTTGCCTTGCACCTTGTGTAGCTAGAAGGATACCAGTCCTTGGCATCACAGAGCGTGACAGTATGTCTGGAACTGGACTTGGCCTTGTCATTGGCCCTGGGAGTTGATCCCCTAATCTCAAACCACAAATGCGAAGCCGTAGGAGTTTCTCTGGCCTTCAAAATATTGGAGATTGTACTCACTAACCAAACTTTTTCGAAAGCGTTCATTCTCACAGATAATAAGGGCGTACTCCAGCGCTTAGGGTCTGTTAATGAAGCCAAGCCGGGGCAATATTTATTTGATGAAATCCTTACCACCTGGTTAAAACTCTCAGCTGACTTGGACTTACACCTGGTTTGGTGCCCTGGTCACGCGGAAATACGTGGAAACAAAGTGGCCGACCTGCTTGCTAATGAGGCAGCGGCAAGGAACTCACATCCAGATCGGCAATTACCAGCAAGCTCGTCAAAAGTTCTCTCAACACTGAAAGCCCAACTCCGGCCAGACAACAAGACACTCCTGAAAAGAATTTCACCCCTCCCCATTATCCAATCTGCCATCATCAATCAATTAAGGTCAAACCACGCGCCTCTTAACCATTATTTGTTTAAGGTTAGGCGTTGCATGGACCCATCCTGCCCTCACTGCAATGGTCGAGAAACCACCACTCACTTCTTCAACCTCTGCTATCACTACAAGACACAACAAAGGGATCTCCTCAAGCAGGCCAGAAGACTCAAGGCCGTCGTAAATCCAAACAAACCCCATCTCCTTCTGAATAACCCAAAGGCGCACCCTGCCGTCTTTAACTTCGTCCGGTCTACCAAAAGACTCACCCACATTTCCTGAAGTGACTATTCTGCACTCCTCTACCCAGCTTGCTCAAACCTTCCCTCTGTTTTATTCTATGCCTTTTTGTTTTCCCTTCTTTTTGTTTTCTCTTCTCTTCTCTTCCTTCTCCTTCTCTAAGATGTGTCATGAATCACCGCGTACACCTTGCTCTAACCTAAAAAGCTGTTAGTCCTGAAACTTTAGTATCTACTTTGTATGTAGTATGACATTGAATATTCATAGTGTGCAATGCCAACGGCCAAATTACACTTAAAAAAAAAAAAAAAAAAAAAAAAAAAAAAAAAAAATAGCCTCGGGGGACCCAACTACACGATTGTAGTGGGCATCTACTCTCCCCCGTGCTGGTATAACACCAGGCCATAACAATCTGAACCCAAAGGGTAGGATTTTCAAGGTAGCCATCTCTGTATAGCCCAACGGCAGAGAACCATCCTTTGACCCGCACCCCACGTCAACAGCCACCGTCTCACCAGCACACCACCAGCGGGTGCTACATCAGTCCTCCGTTCGATACCAGGTCACGCCAACGATCCGACAATGAGGCCAATACCATTCCTGCTCGCCCTACTGTGCTGCGCATGCCTGGCAGCCCTTCCCAAATGCCCCGTGGAGCACTGCCCGGGCAGGCCCCGCGAACTGCGAACCCAGGAAATCACGCGACTCCGATCGTGCCAAGGCCCAGAGTTGTCGCACCTCTATGCTGGCGTGCAGCAGTGTGGTGCCAGGCTCACGACCTCGCCAATCATCATCTGCCAACTGTGCGGTGAGCCCGAAAGCAGCTGTGTGCATCAATGGTGTCAGGTCCGGCGCCTCAAGGCATTCTACATCTGTTCATGCGGGACCGTCATCAGTTGCAACGCCATTGGTCAGTTGCCGGACATCTGTCGTCATGACGCTGTTCGACAGATACCTATCCTGCATCAACTCTTCCCTGAGAAACCTCGCACGTAGCAAGCCACCATACGCGATGGAAGGTCTGTTGCCACGCATCGAGTGTTGGTCCTTGGGTTGCCAACCTGCTGTCCATAACTCACATGTAGTTAGTTGTTAATTCTAAAGTGCCATAATTTGGGGTCAAACATAAACCCATTCAGACAAATGCATATCCAAAATCTGGCCCCTAAAGGCTGTAACATGTATGTTTCAACCAAAACAGACATCTTTGGAAGAGAAATTGATACTGTTTTAGATCACTATGGAATCAAGTTTCTGGAACTTGGCCAATAGTTTCTTTTGAGTGGCATTTGCATGTTTGCAAAGGGGTGTTGGGTTGACAAACTCCACTCCATGCTCCCAGTGAAAAACTAAGACAAACATGTATGTACAAACCATGGTTTTTTTGAAATGTATGAGGACTGGATTGTGGATGAGGATTCCATCAAGACATTCTTGATCATGATTCTTTGCATGGAGTACAAATAACTGTAGTTTTTGAAAAGAAAGTCAAAGAAAACCAAGTAGAGTATTTTATAAAAATATACAAAAACGAAAAAGTGATAAAAAGTGTTGATGATTCTCCTTCACAACATGAGGCTCATGAGAGGGAAAATATTTTTAAGGGGGGTTTAGATTGGACCAGGGAGACAAAGGGACAAATTTGATGAGCCCAGACTTGATGTTTGTTATTACTTCAGGCAAAAGAGTCAGATTAATTAGCCTAAAGAAATATGGGCTAACAAGTGATTGAGTGTAACAAATAAGGAAAAAACTAGCATATAGATAAGTTTCCATTGTAACTTAACAATGGATGAAGATAGGTATTGAAATTTTAACAATGGATATGGATAAAAATTACATAAATGTAATGGGGATACATCAATTAATTATTGATGGAATGATGAGCAAGAATAATGCATTGTGATGGAAATGATGGTATGAGAAGGTGAAAGCCTTAGATTCATCACATCTGACCTAAAGTATGCCTTGTTCCCATTTTACCTACATTTAATTAGCAATTGCTTTATATGTTTTTGCCTTTAGACTTTTAACCTTTGTTTGTTTGAATACATATTCTGTTTCCTTGTGCAAATTTTAACCATAGTGTTCACTGGACAGTTTGTAATTAGTCAACTCATTCATGGAATAATTAAATAATTAATTCTATGCTACAGATGGCTAGGCAAGATAAACAAGGCCAGCCAACCACATCTCCAGGTAAGATTACATGAGAAAACCTTGAAAATTTTCAGTTGGTGTATCCTCCATTGCAGGCAGGATCCAGAAACCCAGAACCACAACACCAGATCAGCAGGTTTATAAGATGGGTAAAAGCTAGTAAATTTAAATGACTATGGGGATATAATTTTTTGGGAAGGGAGGGCAGTTTGAATATTCATTCTGGGCCCTTGGGGGCAAAGCAGAAGCTCTTTTTTTCCCAGTCTAGTCTTCTACTAAGCCCTAATTACCTCTATAACTGGGTTGGTTATGACAGTGCTTAGTTACATGATTCAAAAGGCCTACTTCTTTTTTCTTTTCTTTTCTTTTTTTTTTTTTTTTTTGGGGGGGGGGGGGGGGTTCAAAGACTATTCTCTTAGTTTCATGTAGAGATAGAAGCTAACATGATCCAATATGCAAAGCCACCCAAATCAACCAAGGAATGTTGAGCCAAACCTACCTAGTTTGGAACAAGTGGAAATCTGGAAATCAGTAATTTTAATTGGTAACCTGTTTGTTCAGTTTCCAATTTTGGAACTGGAAAAAAGTACTGGTCCACATTTAATAGTCCCTCTTTTTGCTAGCTTTCAGTGGTACAGTACCTCTTTCTCTTCTGACAATGGACATGGACATGTCAATCAAAACTACTCTATACACTGCCAGCACAGTTGGCTGGGTCGATGTTATCCCAGTTACACTGCAGTTACATTGGGATGCAATTCAAAAGCTTAACCAATTAAATATACCCCCAAGGGATTTATATGTCATCTGTTGGGATTATCCAAGGTGACATTGGTTGAGTGAACCCCAGTTTGACTGAGTGAACCTTAATCCAGCAAATTATGACGGCAGTGCTACTCCCACATACAACCAAGGTAATTAATTGCAACAAATCAAATTATCCCACATCAAGAAGCACCAACCAATAGTGTTTAGGGAAAAGAAAAGTCATATGTCATACTGCATCTACTTATTGGATCCAATGATGACCAAAAAAAGAGACTAAAAAAAGAAGTACAAAAAAAAAACGGACCATTGAACAAGGAGAGACTTTTATTTTTGGTAAGTATGTGGGTTGAAAAAAGGTGATACAGGGACCCAAGAAAAAATGAGGAAGGGGAAAAAGCTGGAGATCTGTGTCAGGGCACTCGAAAAGAGAGAGAGAGAGGGGAAAAAAAGATTGTTGACCAAAGAGAGTTGGAATAACAGATGAACAATGAAAGAGAGAGTGTGCGTGTGAGAGGGAAAAGAGCTTAGAGATCGAGCAAAAAATTGTCGAGTCCAGTATCCCACTCTGATTGAAGAGAAAACAGATTATCTTGCGCAAGGTCTTCGTGGATGAGGAGCTGTTCCTGGCGGACAAGGTTTTCAAGTATGTGGTGAAAGCAGGTGACCATTGGAGGATGATGGATGGATGTTTTTGAAGCGGGGGGAATAGATGAGGGCTTAGATGATGATCGAGTGGAGGGGCCATGGCTGGGTTGGGTGCGGTTGTGGAGAGAAGCGGCCGGGGGGCGAGTAGAAAGGGTCGGCCGAGACGATGTGACGGTCGAGCGAGAGACTGTGGGCCGTAACTGACGCGCCGTGCTTGGCGGTCTGGTCTGGCGCGTTAGTTTCGACGTGGGACGGGTCGGCGGCGGCGGCAGGTGTATTTCGTCCAGCATGTGGTCACCTATGAAAACGTAGTTTTGAGTATTAATACGCAGGATTTTGGTAGAATGATGGAGATCCCTGCTACCTTCATATGTTGTCATTTGGCACTCCGGTTCCCTTGTCCACAGCTCTTTCCGGCCATCTTCTTCCATTACCCGTTGAATCTGCTCATTCAGATCATTGCCCATCGTCCTAGTTGTTGACGTAGCTGAAGGGTAGCCAGCGGAAATCAAATGGTTCTGCGAATTCTGGAGAGACCCGAAAAATGTACTAAAATCTACCTGGTTCTCTTCATCTGGATATTCGACTTGTTCGACTAGATGTTCAACGTGGAAAAAAAACACAATCAGAAAATGATGAAACGCAGTGCAAAGAAGAGGACTATTGCTTACTAATGGCAGAAGGAGGACCGAACTCGACATCAGGCACATTGTCGAGGTTGAGATCAATGTGGAAAGCCGACTGGATGGGGGAGGCATGCTCTTCAAGCATCTCATCGTCTTCGTCTTCGGGCTCAGAGCCGAAGAGGGGCTGGGGAGGACGAGGGGCACGCTTAGCGGTGATTGGGGTACGATAAAGCAGCCTTAATTTGGTGTTTGGGGGGCTGAATTCCGATCTGAAGGATGCCGATTTCTTGGCCTGATGGTGTGGCGAGGGTGCACTGAGCTCAAGGCTATTAGCCGTTAAAGGAGCCTTAGTCTCCGCCTTCAGAGTTGGTGATTCTGGCGTCGAGCTTTTCTTCGGGTCCAGACCACCTGCGAGCGAGAGATGCTGGACATTCTTCTGCTTCCTGATCGTGTTCGTCTTATCTTCTAAGGGCTTGCCTAGTTTTTTACGCGTTGATGGGACCGCTAGGTTCTTGGCGAGCTTGTTCTTGTTAGCTGGGGTCGCTGAGATGGTAGGTTTGAATAATCCTGGGGGTGCTAGGAATTTGAGAAGAAATAAGTCAACTGATTCTCCTGCTCAGTCTGCGTAGAGAACAGCATGAGCAAAGCCTACCACCGTTAGTGGATGTCGTGCATGATTGGATGGAGTCGTTGTAGATCTCGAACTGTTTCGGTTTCAAGCCCACAGTCCTGTTGACCAATGCGTTTTGAGCTTTCCTGGTGGTTCTATTGATGGCTGGTGTTTTTGAGAGTAATGCTGGGATGGTTGACTGATGGACGGATGATTGAGACATTGTGATCTTTCAGAATCTCGGTTGTTGGAGGGAATAAGTCAAGAAGGAGAGAACTTGGAAGAGAGTGACGAGTGGTCAAGAGGATAGCAAGAATCCTCAGCCGAGGAGGGCTTTGTTGTTAGTGGATTATGGGATTAGAAGATATTATTATACATTTATTATAAATACATATTACTACTAACTTACTTTCTCACCAACTCAAATAAATTGTTTGTTTTTTGTTTTTTAAGTGTAAATTTCACCTTTGGCATTACACACCATGAATAGGTAATAGCAGACTACATAAAAAGTAGAAATCAGAGATTGGGGATACTATTGGTCTGCTTAGTAAAATCGAAACACACACGGTAATCAAGACTGAAACCAGGAAAAGAAACAATGGAATAGAAAATAAAATCAAAAGGAAAAGATATGAAAAGGAAGAGGAAGGGGAGAGGGACATGAGGTGGTTTTTGAATGAGGGTTCTTTAGGAGAGATAACTGAATCTCTTGGATGTGTTGATAAACTCAAAGATTGCGGGGTGGGCCTTTTGTTTTGTGAAGGAGGAGGTGAGGTTTGTTTGAGGGGAACCTCCACTGAGCCTTTCTGGCCCGTTTGAGCAGAGTTCTGCAAATTTGTTTGCATTGTGGACAGAGTTTGAGGAAGTGGCTTGTAGTTTCTCTTCCATTGCAATGCAGACAGGTGGTGTCAAGTTGCCTTACAACTTTGAAGAGGTAATTTTTGAGAGGAGCATGGCCTGAAAAAAGTTGATTGATGATAGCTGATTGAATTATTGGGAGGGAAGAGCAGCACTTCTGCATCCCCTTGATGGGTGGTTGTTGGAGTTGTCTCTTCAGTGTTGTGACTTGTTTAGAAGAAATAGCAGGGAGATGTTGGTCAGGGGTTGAGTTTCTTTGTTTTTCTTCTTGAGCTAAAAAATCAGCCACCTCATTTCCACATATGCCTCCATTCCTGGGGCACCAAACCATAGGAATTGGTCAGTTAGTGGGGAGGTTTCTCCAGACCTCCATAATTTTGCCAAAAAAGTACTGCCCCAGTTTGGAAGTGCTGCAGAATTTCATGTGTTGTAAGAACACCATGTTATCTGTGAGGATGAAAATACCAGCCAAAGATCCTGTTAGAGCAGATTCAGAATCTTGAAGGCCAAAAGGATTCCCAACACCTCACATTCATCATTTGAGAATAAAGAGCTAACCCCTAGGGCAGCAGAGACAGCCAAATCAAGGTTTGGGTAGACTGCTGTGCTGGCACCCCCCTTGACTTTGTCAAAAGATCCATCAGTGTGTATGTTTTCCATCACTAATTGTGATGTTATATAGTTAATATCCCATCAATAAATAGGTAATGTCTTCCATTACTAAGTTTTAATGTTTTTAAAATCCATTGTTAAGTGACAATGCTCTCTTGTTCCATTGTTAATTTAAAATGCCACCTTCCATATGTTAATTAGTTATTAATATTACATTATCTAGCTCAACCACATGGTAAACTCCCTGTAGTAGTCTACTTAAACTGATAAATTGTCAGTGGGAATCAGTCATCAAGTTTGAGTCCAAAAATTACACACCTTCTTTGTGCTCCTTGTTCCAATCAGTTCTACCAAGATCCCTCTCTTTAGTCTACAACTCTGAAGGTAAAATCTTAACACAAAGCAGCAAGGTTATTGGTCTTGTCAGATAATCATTTGAGTGTTGCAGTGTTAGCATGTGTGGCCCAAACAGGGGAACCATACAATACCCTGGGCACAAGCACCACATTCATCAGATGTGCTGTCAGCCTCTGTGATGCCAAGGAGTAATCCTTCTAGCTACACAAGGTGCAAAATAAAATATAAAGAGCAAAATAAAGCTCTGGGAGGATTTATAAAAAGTAATACCAATAAGGATATGAGGTATGAGGGGTAAAAGATGATTAATTATATTAAATAAATTTAATATAATTAAAAATATGAGGGGCCTGATAAATCAGGGGTGGTTTAATCCCTCAAAGGTATCTTTTGCAAGCAGAGGATTTAAGTACCTGAACACACTGGGGCCTGTAAACAGGGGTGGTTTAAATCCCAGATAAAAGATGGGGGGAGAATCTCAAGAGAAAGGTTTATCTACTTACTAGTAATAAATTACCTTTACAGACTTGAGGTTCTTCAAGGGGGAAATTGGGCAGTTGAAAGCGCTTGAAAAGGGTGTTGGAAGAGCTGGGTGGACACTGGGCGATTTCAGGAAAGTAAGAAGGGTCTAAAGAGCAGATACTAGGACCTTACCAGACAGAATAACAATTGTAAAGCTATGTAAGTGGGTAAAGGTTGTAGTATATATATTAAAGCATGAGGAGACAAAATACAGGGGGGACAAGGGCTCCTTAAATGCCTTTCTGGAGCCCTGATGGCGAAACACAGGATGTATTTTTGGCTATGGGAACATTTAAAAGGAAGGGGTTAAGATTTAATACAAATGTATGTAGTTGTTTAATCAAATTTCCATATGTACAGGCTGTCTACTATGGGTACAGCCTGTCTAAGCTCTTTTGCTGGCATCTTGAGGCGCTTCTTAACCTCTGAAAAGGGTTGTTAGATGTGTTGATCAAAGGTTTTAATTATATGTCTAAATGTATTGATTAAATGTCACATGTACCTGTTGATCACATTTGTCAGAGTTTAATTGTTTTGTATTGTGTACAATGTGAAATACATGTATTTGTTTGTTCTGTGGGCGCTTCAAGAGCTTCTTGTTTGATCCCTGTCATGCAGGCTCTTTGGGAATGCATGACTGCAGAGATCTGTCAATCAATAATTTCCCACTAAGGATGTAATACATTTATTTTGAACAGTTGTTTAATTATTATTTTCAGAGGGTTCTCATGTTATTTCCTTCCTCTTGTTTGTGGTCTTTGTCCCTCTGAATCATCCTTAGTGTACCTAGTATGTAATAAAATAAAATAAATAAATAAATAGATACTATAGTATATTACTAGTATTATGTACTTATATTATTAATGTTATATGTATTTATTTTATTATATTTTTAGTTAAATACATTGTTATTTCTTGGTTTTGTACATGTATTTATGGTTTTTATTCTGTATTTTAATGTATAATAATTATTTCAGCGCTTTAGTGGTAATATTCTTTCAAGTTGTTTTACTACTAGAAGGTTTAAGTTATCTGGGGTACTTTGGCTGAAGTACCCTAGGTTATTTTACACGCTCTTTAAGATTATGAAATAATTTTTCTATTTATCTTATTATTTATTAACATATTCATTGTTTTATACTTAATATTGTATTTGTTTATTTATTATTAATTTACTATGTAATAATGTATTTATTATTTACATATTACTTTTTTATGTTGCTTTATCTTATTATTATTCATTTATTACTCTTTGTTAAATGATTAATACTATATTTTTTATTTTACGTTTCTTTTTGTTCTAGTCAGGTTGTCTCTGAACTAGTAGCAAGCTGACATGTGCACGGTCTTTTTCCCAAAGCTGGAATTTCCTAAAGGGTTCAGCTGCTTGATTATTGCCAATGCCTTCTGTTCTAAGAGATTAAAAATTGCCTTTATTTTCCAGTATAATACCAATGGATTCTGTTTGGGTGAGAGTGTAATGGGGTGGTTTTGGATTTTTTGGTGCAAGGGTGGTGATGTTGTGGTTGTAGACAGAGTCCGTTTTAGCTGTTAAATATCTTAGTTTTTCTGTTCCCCTCCTCCCCCCCCCCACCTGTCCAATGTGCAGCTGAACTGTCATGTCTCTAAGTCTGTAACACTCAGTGCCCTCAACTCCATGGATGATCCTGGCCAAGTCCCCTGAAGCAATTGATTGCTATTAATTGGATGTGGAATGAATATTTCCTTTCTTTAGTCAATTCCCTCAAGCAAAACCATTGGTGGACAATGCTTCCAGATCCTGCCAAGGGGAGCTTTACCAAGTTCGTTGCTTCACCAGAAGGAAAGAGGGTGGTGATTTCCTCCCTCTAAGGAACCAAGAGGGGGGGGGGGTCATCAACAACAAGGGACATTAAGCCAAGTTAGTTTTGGTGACTTGTTTTCCAATTGATTTGTCTGGTTTCTGGTTTGACTTTGGTTGCAGATTTTTCAGATACCCATAAGTCACAAAAATTGAATTTCAAGCTGCCATAGATTGGATCCACCCCAAGAATTCTGCAGGGATAGATGGGATTGCCAATGAGACAATTAAGTCCCTATCTACAATGCTCATCTCCCATCTGAATTCAGTATACAATTCTTGCCTGACCAAGAGAGTTTTCCCTGTGCCCTGGAAGTGTGCCATGACAGCCATCATTTGATAACACAGAAAAAAGGACTATACCAACCCAGCAGCCTATAGACCCTAGCCGCCACCAAATCCTCAGAGGCTCAGGCCCTGTTAGTTGAGGAAGGGCAGAGGTCACTCCATTGGGGTGATACCCATGGAGCCATCTTTGACCAAGCCAAAGAGCAGGTCCTGTGGCTCACCAAACACATTGCCCTCAAAGATTTTTGTACCTTTCACACTCACCTTCTTAAACCTGATTCAGAGGTTGGTTTTGATGGACCAAAAACTTCTTTTCAATAGGAAGTTCAGGGAAATCAAGGAAAAAGAAACCAAAACAATTAATATGCTCAAGGATATTGGAAAATCAAAGTGAGGGACTTGGGAAACAGATTGGACATTTTTGATAAAATGCATCCTTTTCTGATAGTTGACCTATGGAGACTCTCTGTGGGAAATTGAGGCAAAAAATGGGAAGTTTTCTGCTTTAACAAGCAATGTGGACCGGCTAAGCGGGATCTTCACTTTGGGTGAATTAAAATCCACCTTGTTGAACTTCATCAAAGAGAGCTATGATCCCCTTGCTGCACCAAGGAATCATTAAGACCTGTTTTTCCTTCTTTACAGTAAAATTATCTTCTTGAAAACTGAAAACCTGATCAATTTTTTGATTCTGGCTAGTTGATTGGACTCCTTTTCCCGCTTCCCAGATTCCGCTAGGGAAGGCCTGTCATTGACATCAATTGACACTGCACTTGCAATGGACCCAGAAATTGTCAAAATCCCCTTTGACTTTACAAGATCATCCCCAAGGCAGATCAATTATCTCAACAAAGGCATTTCCAAGGACACGGCTTTGAATTCTGTTAAGTCTTTAGTTTCTTCCCTTTCTGAGAACCTTGGGGCTCTCTTTATCTTCAGTGAAGGGTCTTTTCATCCAGAAACAGGAGGGGAGGGGGCGGCAGTTTTCCCAGTGCATCAATTTTTTCATGCCTAATCATTGGGTGATTTCAAAGTAGTGTCCTGGAAGCTATCTGATTGGCAAGAGAATTGTTCAAGAAACTAGGTCACTGGTTGCTCTAAATGCATATTTTAAGAGACAACCAGGGGGTGATTTGCTGCACCAAAAATCCAGGTCTTCACAAGCCAGCCCAAGGCCTATTTGAGGAAATCATCTACTCCCTGGGATTGATTGATTGACCACCTAGTCAAAATTTTCTTTTGCTGGTGCCCAGGTTATCGGGAAATCCTTGGAAATGAGTTGGCAGACCTACTTTCTAAAGATGCTTTCAAAAAATGGATTGGGTGGGGCCTTTGGGAACCCCTTTTCTGTGAATTTATTTGGCATTGAAACATTTGAACATGGTCCAATGAGTGATTCCCAGGGTGCTGATTCCATCATGCACTTTGGGGGAGTTGGGATTGACATGTATGAACCAGAGGAAGTTGCTGATGGTACTGGTTTCATTGGGGGGAGCTGTTGGGGACAGTGCACATGGAGGCTGATTGGAGGTTTCAGAGGTTTCTGACACACTTGAAAAGTTCATGTTGGGGGGGGGGCATGTTCATTGGGTTAAAGAACATACCTGGTTGCATCAGAAATGCATATGGATTTGCAAGGACACCAGGGTGGACTTGGCTTGGTTGGATCTCTTCCAACAATTAACAAGCCATGCAGAAACATCAAATGCAGCTGAATAAAATATTAACATACAATTTCTTTGGCCCTCACTGCTGCACAAGTAATCTTTGCAAACCACATGTAAATAATTAACCCATGGCATATTCAGACCATCCTCTCAAAGTACTCAAAACCTATAGGATTATTACTTTTGGTTCATGGCATCCAGCTCAGTTTTGATTGAAGAATCTTTTTCCTGGCCTGAACACTTTACCCTTGTGCATGAAAGTGGCTGCTTTCTCTTCTGTTGAGTGAAATGCAATGACATATCTCATTTTGCATATGCATAATAATGTGTACACATGGAGGGTGAATCAAAATCATGCCTGAAATCAGAAAAGTCTCTGTACAGCAGCTTTCCAATTATTTTGTTTGTCATCAAGTCATCTCAGGTTAAAGCATTCAACTCAATCAATAAATAAGCTAGAAAGCCTTTGTGAAGAAAAACTAGCTTGTCAGGTAAAGGATCAAATTTACCTCATGATTGACCTCAAACAAATAACTCACAAGAATTTCTCATTAGCCTAGTTACTCAAGATATTGAATAAGAAAGTGTTTCAGGAGGAGTTTAATCAACATAATCAAATAGGAGTCTTAGCATATTTTATCACTTTGTTTTTCCTTTTGTTTTTGTTATTTGGCTAAATCACCAAATCCTGTTGTTCTTTCTTTTAGTTTTGTTGTTCTTGCTTGTTGGATATGCTCAAAGTTTTTGTAAAAGTGTCTTCAGTTCATCAGTATAGAATGCATCTTTATTTCTGTTAGTTTCTCTTTCACACTTTTTTTGTTGTGTTGTTTGTGGTTGGTTAAACTTACTGTTTTTTTCATTGTTTCTTAGTCTACCACCTACAACTACTAGCTGAAATAAAATAAGATTTACAATAAAGAGTTCTTGATAAAACTTCACATTGTCAGCACCCAGCCATGCGCACAAACTGAGAAAAATTATGGCAGGCTTCTGCTGTTAAAAATATTTTCATTTAGGCTAATAACCATATTCTGGTCTGGGTAATTGTCGACCTTTATGGCATGAAATTTTGAGAAGAAAAAATCCAAATCGTGCGTAGGCTGGTCAGTAATTACCTAAAAACCGTAGAAAAGTTTGCTGATACACATCCAGCCATCTTTGGCGAAATAGATAACCAACAAGCCAAGGGATCTTACAAAACACTCTACAAAGAGGTTTCCTGCATGTTCTCTGAGAATATAGTAGCTTGTGTGGCAGTCAATTGTTTACAAGCACATTTGATTTTTTTTTCTTTTTCTTTTTACGTTTAGTGGATATTATAAGTGTGTTTATTCATAACAGTTATGGGATGCATACAGACATGGCACTACATGGTGGAAATCAGGTGCAACAGATACAGGGGGGATGGGGGGACAAGCCATGTCACTGTCAAACCACGCGGGAAGAACAAAATAAAACTATTAGTGTTCAAGATACAACGTCAAAAGTAAATTAAATAAAATGATATCTTGATTCTTGGAGGACGCGAAGGTGGTTATAAATGTTTAGTGGACTGTCTTTGAAAGGCAAGCTTGAAACCCAGTCATGGGCATGTGAGGATATTAATGATGGTTCAGTACATTTGAAGGCCAATAAATAATAATAATCGTCCGAAGGATGGAATCAGGCCTTATCTAGATGAGGCGCAACTGGACGTCATGAAATTGTTAGGACGGGACAGAATAGAGTTTGGAAGAAGTAGTAATCTGGAAGGAAAGAGTCGAATCAAAGCTGGTTGAATGTGGTTTGTGTGTCTACGGAGCCAAACAGTAATTTTTCTTCGATAAACATGAAGAGGATTGTTTCTTGAAGGAATAGCTAGAGATCTTGTCTTCAGGGCTGGCGGTGTGGCTAGCTTTGTTATCAAATTCTGGCTCGAAAGGAGAAGATGAAGAGGATGTAGTTTCTCCGTCTTCCTCATCCGGAAATTCTAGGGGCACCATCACATTCGAATAAAGTATGTTGAGGTCCTCTTCATCTTCATCATGACTCTCATCACTATCATCTTCGTCACTGTCCTTCTCTGAGAATCCTTCGAGCGCCCGACCAAAAAACTTATGAGCCTTGTTGAGGCCGTCCTTGAAGAACGTCACACTGTTCGTGTAAGAGGGGGACTTTTGTTCGAAAACAGAATGTGAGCGATTTCGGGAATCGCGTGCTGACATGGATTTAGCGTGGTCGTGTATTTTGGGCGTGTATCCCGCTGTTGTTGGGGACAAGCTGCCAGAAAGTGCTTTAGAATCTAGGGGTGAAAATTCATCAGGTCGGGTGGAGGAGATGATAGCTTGCTGGAGGAGTGGACTCCCCGGCCCTCGATTGCTACTGTTGACGTGTATTTTCAAAGCATGAGGGAGAGGCATCAATGGGTGAGAAGAGTTTTAACAAAGCGCACTTTCACATCCTATGTAGGAGGACTCAACAATGAAGAGAGGCGGTATCGAATTTTACGGGTAAACGAGCCATGCTTATTGTAGGCTTGATCGAGGATATCTGGTGGTTGTGGGCACGCCAGCCTAACCGTTGTTGAAGTACTCAGAAATTCACGCGGAAAAGAAGAAGGTACACTCAAGGTATCTGTTGGGACTTGGGTAGAGGCAGTTGCTGGCGAAGGAGCGCCGGCAGCCGTCAGGGTAGTTCCGTTGATTCGTAAGATGGGGGTAGACTTTGCTTTCCTCAAGTCGCGTGAGGACGCGTCATGCATCGGTGATGACGAAGTGTTCGGCGGAACGTCTGTTGCGTAGTCAAAGGAGTTTAACGCGTTTTAAGGTATCAGCGTGCAGAACGAAGAGTGGATAACAAGAGCTGTCTTAATAAACTGACTGACTTTGACTAGGGCCCACTCGGGTAAAAAGAAACAGCATTCTGGCAAGTTGTTCAAGATTGTCCACGCGTTTGGTCGTTCAGTTTCAAGGCCTTGTTGGGTATCCTGAAGGGAGTCAATACGGCTTGGGTACGGTATAGTGGCTGGTCAATCAAAACGGGTAGATTAAATAACCTTTTTTTAGTTTACAAGAGGGGAGATATAATGTAAAGTTGATTTGAAGAATGACAGAACAAATCTGACAAAAGAGTGAATGCTAAAGTTGGCTGCCTCGAGCTCCGAAGGTGCTTTAAGACCAGGAATGGGGTGGAACAACGCGAACTGGCAAGATCAGGTTAGCCCAATTAAATTATGCACTTAGTGTATTGAACACTGACAAGCTACTTGGCGGATGGAGAAGAAGGTTGAATTAAGTCGATTCAAATGATAGCCATGCAGCTCAGCTCCCGATACAGACCGCGGACAAAGCTGACCGCAAGAGGCAGCGTGTTAATCCTTTGGAAATTGTCAGTCCGCGATCTAGCCCCCAGGTAACTGATGTGAGAGTGGTCTGAGCTCTGAATTAAGAGCTCACAAAATACAGCTTTACCCTCTCACTAGTGGCCACATTCAGGCATTTGAGACAGGTTTTGCGTTGTTGGAGCTCGGAACAAGGCGAGGATAAGCTGTAACCTGGTGGAACACAAGTGAACTACTTCATATGTCTGGCGAACATAAGAGCATTTCCATTGCGGTCGTTAAAACGGATCCCTATCCGGCATTGAGGGACGCGAACCCGGGAAACACCGCTCAACGCGCCCTTCCGCATTCTATGGGTTTTACATTCGGTATCAAATTTAATAGCGGTCACCCCTTTGTTGCATCACCCCTTAGAAACCTTAGGCATACCTCTTTTGGTTAAAGCTCTTCATGTGCGGGGCTCCCTGCAATATTACATCTGCTTCATACTTTAAGTCTGCAATGTCAAACTAAATCTGCAACAAATTGTGAAGATTCTTGCCAAGAGCATCTGCAACAGGGGGATGGATTTTCAAGTCTTGATTAAGCTGCAGGGAAATTTTCACCTAGGTTGATGGAGAGTGGGCACTTAATAGGCCATCTTCAAGTTGTTTGCAAAGGGCGCCTAGTGGGACCCTTCTCCAAGACTTGCAGGCAGCTTAGAGCTGCTTGCGCTGCTTGGAGTGCGCCTTGGTACATCAAAATAGGGTTTTATTTAGGGTCCTTGTTAAACAACTCCCAGGAATTGGAAAAATGACTCCCAAATTCCCGGGACATCAATTCAACCACCTGAGGACTGCTTTTCAGGGTCCTCAGGTGGTCTGGGGTTTTTTTCTCCAGAATGACTGTCAAAAGGCCATTTGGAGAAACAACCCCTGGAATATATAGAATATATAAATTTTGCCCCCCCCCAGGCAATGACATCACCAAATCCCAACTGGGATTTGGTGATGTCATCCCACCTCAACGGCCAGGTTTCTCCCAGCCATCAAGGTTGGATTTGACCTCAACTCATGGCTGGGTTGCTCCCAGCCATGAGGTCAAATACAACCTCATGGCCAGGTTTCTCCCCACCATGAGGCGCTATACAACCTTGACGGTGGCTGGGCCACTGTTGAGGTTCAAAATATATACATCCTATATATTCTGGGGTTCATTTCTCCAAACAGCCTTTCTAAAAGGTTTATGAAAGCTAAGAGTATATTGTAAGTCAGATAATTGTGAATAAAACTTGTAAATACAATATAAGTAGTGTAGAGGAAAAATAGAAGAAAGATGATAGAGTGAAAGAATGGCTTCTTACCTAAGAGCAGATCACTGTTGATACTACTAAGGTAGACAACTATAATATAGTTGATGATGCAATTGGCTAGATGCCTCTGGTTGACAGTTTCTAATGTTTACAATCTGGTGGCCAGAAGTCATTTACTTGCTTTTGCACTTATGGACTCTGCAGAAAGTTTACTCACCTTTGCTATTGGGGTGAGTAATCCTGTTGCTAGGCCTGATGGTTTTTTTTATTGAGAGTAATTTGATGAAGTGTTGTTATTGCATATTCATTGTTACATGTACGCGTGGCATACACATTTAAAAGCTTGTTCACTCGTCAAGTTTTCTGTTTCTCTTGCCTTCTCGGATTCTCTTTCACCATTGAGTACTGTCAGGACAATTTCAAATTCAAATCTCTCAAGTCTCAAGAAGGCCAAAGAGAAAGAAATAATCAACATTCAGGTAAATAAGAGTTATTGTTTCAACTATCAACAAGAAACTCAGTTACTCATCAAATTCATTTGAATCAACAACAATAGATTTGAAAGTTGAAGACATTAGTGGTTCAGGAGGAGTTTAATCAAGAAATCTATAAATTGGAGTTGTAGCGTTTGTTTTTCTGTCTAGTCTCATATAATAGTATTTGTTAGATTAAAATACTGAAATCAAGTGTTCTTCAGACTTTATTGTTCTAGTTAGTTGTTGTAATCAAGTTTTTTGTCTACAATTGTGGTTTCAGTTCCTAGCATAGATTGCTTCTTTATCCTGTTTGTATATTTTTTCTTTCTAGTTGTTGGCTTTCTCTCATTTGACTTACTCATCAGATATGTTTGTTTTCTTATGGTTTTGTGTTTAGTTTCTTTACTACTACTGGCTGAAATAAATATAGATTTGCAACAAAGAGTGATTTCAAACCTTCACATTTTTGTTGCTGGAATTGATACTGTTTATTCATGAGACTAAATTCAGTTTTATTCCTAGCATCATTTGATTGAACTAGTATTAGTTACCTTTCTGGTAGTTTGCTTTGCTTATCTAGATGGGCATTGATAAACGCACACCCCTGGCGCATGCCCACGCTAGGGGCACACCAAACCCAATTGGTGTGTTTGGAAAAAACACCAAGGTTTGTCCCGCCCATGGCCAATCCTTGGCCTGCTGTCCAAACACACCAACAGGGCGGCACACCCATAGGCTATACCCATAGCCTATGGGGTATCCATTGGCATTCCCGCGGGCACACCAATGGATGAAGTCAGAGATGTCCAACTTGGAAATCTCAGGCTTTGAGGTTATACAGCCTCATGGCCAGGGAGGAACTCCTCCCTGGCCATGAGGCTATACAACCTCATTTTTGTGGAGGAAAGTCAATTTCTGTAATAATATTCTAGGATATATTATTATTTTTAGAGTATTGATACAATATTTTATTATAATTTACAGTAAATTCAGTCTTTAGGATACTCTGAAGTATCAGTAAATTCAGTCTTTAGGATACTCTGGAGTATCTGTAAATTCAGTCTTTAGGATACTCTGGAGTATTGCTAGGGCTGAGAGTGGGGGGGGGGGGTAAATGAGGGCTGTAGGTACTAGGGGTTGTGGACCACTGGAGTGAGTTGGGTGGGCAGTGATTTGGGTCCAGAGGGGGTACGGCTGGTGCTTGGGCTGAAGGAGGTAGGGTAGGGGCAGGTGTTGGAGGGGGTGGGGCTGCATCTGGATAATGATGGTGGCCTCCATGTCCAAAATCAGGTTGACTGGGTGGATAACTGGGAATATCTGACATTCCACCTTCAAACATGGGTGGTTTCTTGCATGAGATTTACTCTCACTTGGGTTCCCCAGTGCCTTCTTGGGTCCCAAAAGCAGGGAGACCATGAGTCTGCTTGGCAGTTTTCCGTAGATAGTACCAATGATTGTACCAACTGGGTGTGAAAATTTCTTGTTGTTGGCCAATATTGATGTGTGTGGTTTTTTCTTGCAGTTCCTTGCATAATGGCTGTCCCCCCCCCACAATTCCAGCACTTAACGGATGTCAGCTTGCTACTAGTTCAGAGACAACCTAACTAGAACAAAATAAACATAAAATAAAAAAACATAGTATTAATCATTTAACAAAGAGTAATAAATGAATAATAATAAGATAAAGCAACATAAAAAAGTAATATGTAAATAATAAATACATTATTACATAGTAAATTAATAATAAATAAACAAATACAATATTAAGTATAACACAATGAATATGTTAATAAATAATAAGATCAATGGAAATATTATTTCATAATCTTAAAGAGCGTGTAAAATAACCTAGGGTACTTCAGCCAAAGTACCCCAGATAACTTAAAAACTTCTAGTAGTAAAACACCTTGAAAGAATATTACCACTAAAGCACTGAATTAATTATTATACATTAAAATACAGAATAAAAACCATAAATACATGTACAAAACCACAAAATAACAATGTATTTAAATAAGAACATAATAAAATAAATACATATGACATTAATAATAGGGGGTATCAAATATGACGAAATCCACAATTATCTAATCAACTGGTTTTGAAAATGCACCATTTTTACAAACCATTGATATCTATATAAAACGGTTCAGAATTCCCAAAAGTGAAATTTTGTGTAAAAACCTAATTCACTGGTTTCAATTGTGGATTTAGTCATATTTGACACCCCCTAATATAAGTATATAATACTAGTAATATACTATATTATCTATTTATTTATTTTATTCAATTAAATACTAAGTACACTAAGGATGATTCAGAGGGAAAAAGAACACAAACCAGAGGAAGGAAATAACATGAGAACCTTCTGAAAATAACAATTGAACCACTGTTCAAAATAAATGTATTACATCCTTAGTGGGAAATTATTGATTGACAGATCTCTGCAGTCATGCATTCCCAAAGAGCCTGCATGACAGGAATCAAACAAGAAGCTCTTGAAGCGCCCACAGAACAAACAAATACATGTATTTCACATTGTACACAATACAAAACAATTAAACTCTGACAAATGTGATCAACAGGTACATGTGATATTTAATCAATACATTTTGACATATAGTTAAAACCTTTGATCAAAACATCTAACAAACCTTTTCAGAGGTTAAGAAGCGCCTCAAGATGCCAGCAAAAGAGCTTAGACAGGCTGTACCCATAGTAGACAGCCTGTACATATGGAAATTTGATTAAACAACTACATACATTTGTATTAAATCTTAACCCCTTCCTTACAAATGTTCCCATAGCCAAAGATAAATCCTATGTTTCGCCATCAGAACTCCAGAAAGGCATTTAAGGAGCCCTTGTTCCCCCTGTATTTTGCCTCCTCATGCTTTAACATATATACTACAACCTTTACCCACTTACATAGCTTTACAATTGTTATTCTGTCTGGTAAGGTCCTAGAATCTGTCTCTTAGCCCCTTCTTACTCCCCTGAAATTGCCTAGTGTCCACCCAGCTCTTCCAACACCCTTTTCAAGTGCTTCCAACTGCCCAATTTTCCCCTGGAAGAACCTCAAGTCTGTAAAGGTAATTTATTACTAGTAAGTAGATAAACCTTTCTCTTGAGATTCTCCCCCATCTTTTATCTGGGATTTGAAACACCCCTGTTTACAGGCCCCAGTGTGTTCAGGTACCTAAATCCTCTGCTTGCAAGAGACCTTTGAGGGATTAAACACCCCTGATTTATCAGGCCCCTCATAATTTTAATTATATTAAATTTATTTAATATAATTAATTATCTTTTACCCCGCATACCTCATATCCTTATTGGCATTACCTTTTATAAAATCCTCCCAAGAGCTTTCTTTGCTCTTTATATCTTTTTTTCACCTTGTGTAGCTAGAAGGAGTACTCCTTGGCATCACAGAGGCTGACAACGGAAGTCATAGCATAGAAATCAAGTGCATTGACCCACTCATCTTGATCCACGGTTGACAGAAACACATTGAAATCAAATTCATCATCAGTATTGGCTGACAATGCAAGAGCTTTTTGAGCGGTATTGGCCGTAAAACCAACAGGCAAGGTGGATGTCCCATGGGACAGGGGCGTTGATAAACGCACTCCAATGGGCGCACGCCCACGCCCATCGCACGCCAATAAAAAAAAAGGCGTGTTGCCCGCACACCTTTTTTTTATCGGCGTGCGGGCTGCACGCCCATTGGCGTGCGACACTTCAGGCGTGCGGTTGCACGCCCTGCCCGTTCAGAAAAGGGTGTGCAGTTCGCACGCCCTTCCTATGTATATAGGCAGGGGCGTGCCCCTACCTATATACATAGAATCGGTGTGCCGGCTTGCACGCCAATTCTATGTATATAGGTAGGGGCACGCCCCTGCCTATATACATGCTGATGTCATGCGTACACAAGAATGTACGCATGACATCAGCTCCGGTCAAGGAATACAGCCTCCTCGACCGGAGGGATTCCCTACCAGTCGAGGAGGGTATACAGCCTCCTCAACCGGGAGGGATCCCTCCCGGTTGAGGGGCTTGCAGTCCTCCCCGGCAGGCGTGCGGCTGCACGCCCATCCTTGGGGGTGTTGCACGCCTGTAGATGGGCGTGCAAACTTCACGCCCATCTACAGGCGTGCCCAAGCCCAAGGATGGGCGTGCAGCCCTCACGCCAATAGAAAAAAGGTGTGCGGGTTGCACACCTTTTTTTCTAAGGGTGTGCGTGGGCGTGGGCGTGCATTTATCAATGCCCATGGGACAGCGTGTACTGCTTCTTGAATATGTTGAATAGATGCATGAGGGATCAGAACTAGGACATGCAGAGTGTGGTTCTTGCTGAAAGACCAGTTCAACATGTTGTTCAAATGTCTGCTTGTAAGGAGACAAAGATTTCATGATTGCTGATTGAAGCAGAAAACCAAGAAAGCCATCCAAGTGCATTCTGGTGTTGAGAAATTTCAGGTTGGTGTACATGTCTTGGAGAAAAGACACTATTCCTCCAGTGGGGCAGATGGATCAATCAAAAAAATTATTACCCATTGCCAAACATTCATTTGAGCGGCTTGTTAAATGGACTGAAATTTTAACTTGATACTGTCAAGGGATTATTCAATATGACAGAGATAAAAAAAAGGTCCAAGGAAGAAATGTGAAGGGTTGGATGGAGATTGATAAAGAAACAGTATTTGGGAGATAGTCCATGAAAGAAGTGGAAACAAGATGCAGGAAGTATTGATGTTATAGTTAATTTTTGGTTGTTTGTGATTAGTTTATTTATTGATGATGAAATAGAGAGGTAAGAAAATATATATATTTAAAAAAATAGATCTTCAACCCAACTCTTGTTGTGTGGTGTTGAAGTTACAACCGTAGCTCTAACTTCAACAGATGGCTAGTATATTTAGCCCTTTGAAAAGTTTTAGATTCAGATATCAAAATAAAAAATAAAAAAACAGTGTTCAATGATGAATGAGATATAAATCAAAAAAGGTGACAATGATAGAGGGAAAAAAATGTCTTGAATATTGACGATGATTAGTCAATCAATACCATCTAGCTACTGATGAGGGAAGATAGGTGTTTTAACCAAGAGGTTTTTGTAGTGAAAAAAGGAAAAAAAAAAAACCATCCAAGGCTCATAACCTGTTGTGATGGAGACAATGAGATGTGGTCAATCAATAGATTGTATTTCTCTTCCCTCCCATTGGACTTTTTAGTCTTATGGGATAGATTGGGGAATGCAGAGAGTCACAAGATGTGTAACCCCCTACTGGGTTACAACAGCAACATCAGATTGAGATCTAGAGTTCCAGCAATGTACTTCCAATAGTGAACTACCTGTCTCCAGTGAAGAATTCCTAGTAAATTGTCAAAGCTTGCAAGTATTGAGACTGCTGTTGCTAGGTCCGGTCTGGTTCTACATGCAAGATAGTTGAGAATGCCTGTATGAGATTGATAATTTTTTGTCTGATTGTTGAACTCAGCCCTTTCTGCTTCTGTGTCCAGCAGTAGTTGTGCTGAAACCAAAAGAGGAGTTTGCACTGGTCAACAAGTTTTCATTCCTGCTAGCTGCAGTCCTTTCTTGATAAGCTTCTGTTTCAATCACTTGATAGAGTCCTTGTTGTTGGAATTCTGTCTCCTCATCCCCAAAAGACCATTAAAATATGAATGATAATTGATATGATCAGTTGGACTGACTCTTTTTGTTGTTGACTCACAATACTATTTTCCAATAACTTAACACACACATGTAGACTTTGATCCCTGTTGTAGTAGTTATTTTTTATTGACTTAGTAAGACTCACATTAAATTGATCTTTTCCCATCTTCTTACATTGATATTTATTATTCTTTATTCTTTATTATTCATTATCTATTATTCAGTTATCAACCACAAATTGACCACTTGTAACTAGTCTATAAATACATAGCCAAGTACAAGCAATAACAAACCATCAGTTCTCCTCAGTTTAAACAGTCCCCATTCTGAGTATCCCTTGAGTCTGTTCAACAATCTTCTCCCCCTTAATCACTTCTAATTTTATCACTTGTCAATTTTCAGATCCATGCCGAGTATGTCTTGTTTGTGGGCTGAAGCTTTTGGAAATCTCTGAAGAAAAAGATTCTCAAAGACTTCCACTTTTCCAACAACAACCAGGTCATGGACATGGAAGAAAACAACTGAGTGTTTTTTTTTGTGAATGAACAGACAAGTGTCACGCTCTGTGATGCCAAGGACTGATAGCCTTCTAGCTACACAAGGTGCAAGACTCAAAATAATATGGAATAAATTATTTTAGAGGATTTTAATCTTTTTATTAATATTAAAAGATTATAAATTTAATTGGGAGGGGCCTGCAAGCAGGGGTGTTTTGGGTGCCCTCCAAAGGTGTTTGTGATAATGCACAGAAACTTTGTAAACTTTTACACTGGGGCCTGCAAGCAGGGGTGTTTAAGTGCCCAGTAAAATAGTGGCTAAGAAAGGGCCACAACTCCTAGTGAAACAAGACTTACTGTAGGCTTTAAGAGGAGGAGGGGGGCTTTCTTAACGTAAAATGGACAGCTGGAAGCGGTTTGGAAAGGTGGGCTTGATGGCTGGACAGAGTTGGGGTTTAGGAAAAGAGGCTTTGAAGTCTTGAAGACTGATTTACTGGGCAGGACACTAGTATACTGGACTGGTGGAATGCTGGTTGTAAATATGATAAAGCTGGGGAATCAAAATACAGGGGGAAGAAAGGGCCTCTTAAATGCCTTTCTGGAGCCCTGATGGCGAAACACCAAGTGTTATTTTGGCTATGGGAACACTACAAGGAAGGAGTTATCCTTAGTAGAAATAAATGATGTAATTTATCAAATTATTACATGTACAGGCTGTCAATAATTAATACAGTCTGTCAGTCATCTGTGGACATCATCTGAGGGCGCTTCAAGAGCTCTTAGTTTGATGTACAACATGTATTGATCACTTGATCAATAGAATAAAAAAGAAATAATCAAATTATAGTACAGAATCTTATTTCTGTTTAATTTGGTTATTTCATATGTAAAGTTCTGTACCATGAGAGTTCTTGTCATACTTTCATGGAGGGCGCTTTTACAGCTCTCCATTCAATTATTTGACATGCAAACCTCCTGGGAAAAGTGTCAACATTTATTATTTTCCCGTGATTAAAGGAGCTTGTCATTTATTTTAATTGTACAAGTTCTTTTAGAATTGTTTGAAGTATTCTGATGTTTTCTTTATCCCCTGTTTCGTGTCTTTCATGTGTTATGATATTATTCAACTTATACTGTATGTATTTGTATAAGTTCATAATAATACAAAGACTATAAAACAGTGTAGTATTTATGTCAAATGTTATTTAATATTTTATTTATGTGTTTAAAGGATATTTACATAGTTTATTTAAGTAATTATCCCGTATTTTGAGGACTTCTACTTATTAGAATACTCTCATATTACATATGTTTATACATAGTAAGTATTTTAGCGCTTAGTAGGAGTATTCTTTAAGTTAATTTTATTATTAGAAGGAGTAAGTTTTCTAGGGTACTTTGGCTGAGGTACCCTAGGTTATTTTACTTGCTCTTTCAGAATATGAAATAATATTCTCACTTATCCCAAAGGTTAATGAGTTATTACTTATTTTATTATTATTTTATTTATTATATTTCTTTGTTGCATTATTACTACGTAATAATGTTTATATTTTAAAATGTTATCTTTTTCTTATGTTTATTATAATTTATGTTACATTATTACTTATGTAATAATGTCTCTTTCATATGTATTTTATTAATTACTTATTACTTTATTTATTGTTCTACTCAGGTTGTCTCTGAACTAGTAGCAAGCTGACAACAAGGGTCTTCTGTTGACTGTGTATAGTTGATCTTGTCATAACCGAGTGGTAAGAGTTTTGTACCAATTTCCTGGAGCCTTTGTCAAACCGTATAGTGTTTTTAGGGATGTAGGAACAGTGTGTTTGTCAGCTTGCTACCAGTTCAGAGACAACCTGACTAGAACAAATAGAAACAAAATAAAACAAATTATTACTCATTTAATAAAAGGAAATAAATGAATGATAATAAGATGAAAAAACATAAAAAAGTAATATGTAAATAATAAACACATTATTATAGGGCATTGATAAAAAAAACCCAGTTTTTCCTTGTTTACACCCGGTTTTCTGCGCAATTGCGGCTGTGCAGTGCACCTGGTTTTCCGCGCGGGCACCCAGTTTTTTTTTAATTTTTAATTTTTATGCAAATAGCATGCGGAGGGTGGCATTTGATGCGTGCAACCTCCCCAATCATCCTCATTCAACATTTTAGTTAAAAAAACAAATCAAATAAATAAGTAAAATAAACAAAAATAAACAAAAATAAACAAAAATAAACAAAATGAAATAAAATAAAATAAAATAAAATAAAATAAAATAAAATAAAATAAAATAAAATAAAATAAAATAAAATAAAATAAAATAAAATAAAATAAAATAAAATAAAATAAAATAAAATAAAATAAAATAAGGGCATTAATAAAAAAACCCAGTTTTTCCGCGTTTACACCCGGTTTTCTGCGCAGCTGCGGCTGCGCAGTGCACCCGGTTTTCCGCGCAGGCACCCGGTTTTTTTTAATTTTTAATTTTTATGCAAATAGCATATGGAGGGCGGCATTTGATGCGCATGACCCCAAAACAAATAAAATAAATAAATAGAACAAGGAAAATAAACAAAATAATATAATATAAAATGATAGAATAGATAGAATAAATAGAATAAATGAAATGAATAAATTAAATAAATAAATTAAAAGCAAGAGACATAATTGCAAGTTAATGATTTATGAATAACACAACCTCCCCAAGCATCCTCATTCAATATTTTATTTAAAAAAAATAAAATAAATAAGTAAAATAAGTAAAATAAACAAAACAAAACAATATAAAATAAAATAAAATAAAATAAAATAAAATAAAACAAAATAAATGGAATAAATGAAGGGCATTAATAAAAAAAACCCGGTTTTTCCGCGTTTACACCCGGTTTTACGCAGCGGCGACGTCCAAATTGCTGCGCAGTGCACCCGGTTTTCCGCATTTACACCCGGTTTTTTTATTTAATTTTTTGCGGGCGGATTTTCATTATTTTTCAAAATTTTAAAT
Organism: Puccinia hordei; assembly: GCA_007896445.1. Lineage (NCBI taxonomy): Eukaryota > Fungi > Basidiomycota > Pucciniomycetes > Pucciniales > Pucciniaceae > Puccinia > Puccinia hordei. The sequence goes on from RDRW01000048.1 coordinate 770,921, forward strand.
TTATTTATTATACTTACAGGGGTGTAAAATTTTATGGTAATTTTTATTTTGCAAAAAAACTATGTCTTCTATTTTTTTTGGCCAATCCACCCGGTTTTTTTTGGATTTAATTTTTTGCGGGCAGAGTTTCATTATTTTTCAATGTTTTAAATTTATTTATCATACTTGGAGGGGTTTAGAACTTTATGGTAATTTTTATTTCTCAAAAAAACTATGCCTTCTATTTTCTTTGGCCAATCCACCCGGTTTTTAATTTAATTTTTTGCAGGCGGATTTTCATTATTTTTCAAAGTTTTAAATTTATTTATCATACTTACAGGGGTTTAGAATTTGATGGTAATTTTTCATTTTGCAAGAAAACTATGTCTTCTATTTTTTTTGGCCAATCCACCTGGTTTTTTCATAAAAAATCCTCACAGCTTAATTTCCAGGATTTCTCAACATTTTAAACTTTGTTAAAGCACTTTAAGGGGTGTAGAATTTAATTCGACTAACAGTTTTCTTTTTAAATCACTGGTTGGATTTTTATGATTTTTGGACTCAATTTATTTCCAAACACCTTCACGTCTGTCTTTCAAGATATTCAGGGAGTTTTTAAATGGATTCATACACTTTAGAGGGTGAAGAATTCATTGGAAACAAATACTGATTATAAAATTAACTTCTTAGAATATATTCTTTTCAAATTACTCAGTGTCCATCCAGCCATCCCAACAACCTTTCCAAGCGCTTCCAACTGTCTAATTTCCCCATTGAAGAACCTCAAGACTCTTAAGGTATTCTTACTAGTAAGTAAATAACCCTTTCTCTTGAGATTCTCTGCCGTCTTTATTCTGGGATTTAAACCATCCCTGTATTCAGGACCCAGTGTTTTCAGGTACTTAAATCCTCTGCTTTGCAAGATACCTTTGAGGGATTAAACCACCCCTGATTTATCAGGCCCCTCATATTTTTAATTATATTCAATTTATTTAATGTAATTAATTATCTTCTTCTTATTAATACCCCTTATTCCTCATATCAATATTGGAATTACCCTTTTATAAATCATCCCAGAGCTTTTTGCTTTTTTCTTTTTGCTCTTTATTTTTATATTTTTGCACCTTGTGTAGCTAGAAGGTGTACTCCTTGGCATCACAGAGGCTGACAGTGTTTATATTGAAACCTTCAGGTGTTTTAATTTATAGCTCTTCTTTCAAGGGTGCAAATAAAAATGCACTTTTTACATCAAACTTACAAATGGGGAACTGCTTATTCAATGCTAGAGTTAATATAATTAATACATTACAATTGTGAAATGGCATAATTGAATATTCAATGTCATTACAGGTCACTTGACATCAAACTTCTGTTGAGGATTATTTTCTGACAGATGTTGCAACATGTTTTGCCACTGAGGAGATGGCTTTTACCCAGGGGAATACATTGGAGGATATGTTGGTGGATTTCATGAGGGATTTTAAGTAGTATGATGTTTGAATGGGTTTATTCAGCAGGGAGAGGGTGACTGAAACCCAATGAGTGGCAGGTATTGAGCGTGGGGTGCTGTAATTGCAAACACAGGTCAGTTCATAGCACCTGCTCTTATTGCCTTCCACTTCCAACAGGCTGGATGTTTCATTCCCAGCCCCTTTTTGCATGTTGCATGTCACAGGTTGGGGACCCCGTGGCACTTGGGTTTGGGGACCAGAGTGTTTGTTGCGTTGTAAGAAGTGTGTGTGGGTATTATTTAAAGAGGTTTTTCTTGGAAAAGCTACTGAAGAGGCAGATCTGTTCAGTCGGGATCTGTAGATGGCAACAAAGTTGATTGTAAAGAATCCAAGTATGTGAATATTTGGATTAAACTAAAATCATTCGTAGATTGGATAGAGAGAAAGAAACACTATACTGTAAATACATCTCTTTTATAGTATGTGTTTATGTAAGCAGATTATGAAATATTATTTATTGTCGAAAAAGAAAGTACATGCTTGTCGAGAATGTCATTTATGACATAAGTGTAGTGATGAATAATCATTTATGTAAATGATTATGTAAATGACTACAACAGATTGGACTCGTTCACACTGTTCGATAACTTAGGCCCCGTTTGGGAGCAGTGATGTGATGTAATAATCACCCCTTTTGTATAACCGGGCCTCACAGAGGCCCATATTGTATCACACACATGTTTGGCAGTTTTCAAAAGTTGTGATGTACATCACAACTTTTGGCATCACTGCTCATAACCCCCGCCAAATCCGAAATACTACCCCTGGGGGTGTATTTGGAGTTATATCCGTAGTCCCCCTCTCAACAGTAAAATACATACAAATTTCAATCGACTTCAACACTTTCCAACACAACCTCAATGCCACCATTCAACCCCTCCTTCTCTAACTGGTCCGAGTCTCATAGATCCACCCTCACCGATCTCGATATGGAGGAAGACTCAACTCAAAGTCAGCCACCGCAAAGCCTTACCCCTGAGACCACATCCAATTCGGCTTCAGAGAGATTACTGTCTTGTTAATCTTCAGTTTTGGACTGAGGGACAACACTTGCTGGCATTTCGGTGTTGCTTTGCCAAACGGTTCTGGGGGGCTATGTGTGATCTGTATGACTTGACTAGTTGAAGCCAAACAGTCGAGTCATATACAAAAAATCAAAAATGCGAGTTATACACATCACCTTATGTAAGCGGGCGACATTATATCACATCACTGCTCCCAAACGGGGCCTTATTACTCGTGTCAGCTGTTACGGATCACTTTGTAGATGCGTTTTGACGGTTCTGCTACAACCTGTCCTATCAAGTCCGGTTGAACACATGATGTAATATTTATTTCTTGAATGTTAGGACCGGAATTATAGGATATTCGATCAGACTCCGAAATGCACTCCTCTCTGCAGGTGTGCTGCCTTCATCAAAACTTCACCAGTAGTCTTAGCCACCAATCACATATTCGAGTTGCAAGTAACGTCAATGAAGCTTACTCAGTCACGCTGGCTCATCATCCATACTGTTCATCTTTCGTGGCTTGTTGCCCAGGCGAAAGGTGCCCCCCAAGGCATATCGGATTGGTTTGGCTGTGAGTGAGCATTGTAATCTTACATCTAGTCCTGCGTCAATCTAGTTGTTCATTTGACTCGAGTTTCTTTCTTGTTATTGCGTTAAGGCGGGAAGGCATCACCGAATACCGCACACAATCCAAGAGAGTCGAAAGTAGAGGGACTCACAGAAAATCTGCTTCCGTATAAACAACTGTCGGAGATTCCATGGGAAACTTCCGAAGTTTTATCCGGAAACTCTTTCGCGCAGCGCCTGAACCCCGAGTCCCGGAAATATCAGAAAACTCAAGTTGACGCCCTTTCTGACCAGGGTCAAGGTGCAAAGTCAATCGATGCTGCCAAGTTATCCGGGAGTAATGGTAAGACATTTTTGTATTCCTTCCGTTTTTCAAGTCAGCATCAATCTCACCTCTCCTTTCTTGGCGCTTAGGCAATGGGGAGGGTGAGCATCAGCTCCACTCACCAAGCACGGGGGAAAGCGATGAAGGTTCTTTCTCCGAATCGGATATCTCAAATTCGGCTGGACAGTACTATTTGGGAGCGGGACCCCATTCCGAATTCAACAGACTCGTCGGTCAACTGGAAAAGGCTCTTGAAGAACTGGAGAGCAGAGGTAAATCAACATTTTCACAACTCGTTCAGAGAGAGAAAATTGCCCCTATAATAGAGAAATGCAAGTTACCCATTTGGACTGGTGAACTTGATTCCTGGAAAGAGGGCCTGAAGACTGGGCTATCACAACTGAATGCATTCATCGTCCCACCGGGACGGCATCAAGTAAATGATATGATTAAACTGCTTGAGAGTGTGCCCCCTGAACAACATTTTCGGGACAAGCAATATCAACTTTACCAGGCTGTCATCAAAATGCTTGATGAGCACCAACAGAAGGTTGATGAATACAACAAGAAGCTTGCCAAAGACAGACAGAAGAAAATCAGTAAATTGTTTCGACGTAGTTTTTCATCTTGCTGAATAGTCAAAAGTACATACAAGGTTATCAACATTGTCAGCCTGCTCCTAATTCAGAGACATCCTGACTATGGCAAAGTATATGAATATTATTAAACTGGAACATAAGAAACAGAATCTACATATAACTTCTACACCTTAATGAAAACTTGGAATAATTATTTCAGATTATGAATCTACATGTGAATTAACCCCAGGGGAGCAGATAAAATGAGACAAAAATCCAGAGCTTGGGTAATTTAGAACCAAGCCAGCAGAGGAAACTCTGGGGCTAAAAGCAACAAATAAGCCCTCTAAAGATGAAAGAGACTGCTAGCTTGAGAGGAAAAAAAAGTGCTCACTCTGCAAGAAGTTGTATGAGTGACCTCAGGGGCCAGAAATAGAAGAACTGATGGTTTGATTTCTATCTAGCTAGGGGATATAACAACAGGGGACAAGTTGTGGGACCAATGAATATTCTTCTGGAATGAATAAATGAGTGACAGGTGAGGAAAAAGAGCAAGGAACAAAGGTATGAGAGAAGAGAAATAGTGAAATTTCAAGAGTAGCTCACAACAGACATTCCTGAATTATTACTCCTTCACATCCCTTTGCAGGCCTTTTTTTACCTCAATTAGAATCTACATACCTCTAGATGTATGCTAGTACAATATGTAATTAAGGTTGATAAAGTTTGAGAATGATGCATAAATCAGGTTTAAATCAGCAGTTCCAAAGTTACATGTACATAGCACCTGTAATAAAAGCCATAAACCAACACCATGGCCATATGTTTTCCCAGCAAGACAAAGTCAGCCCAAGCTGTTGATTTTAAAGGGCCTTACTGTTTAAAAAGGATGGAAGAAAAGAGAATAATTGCTAAGATTTAAGCTCTTCAGGAAAAGTCAATGAGGATACTTTCTTGATTAACCTGAGAAAGGACCAAGGAGCTGGGGAAACTTGATGGTTGAACTTCAAAATGCTCAAACTCGATGATTCTTAATTTCATCAATGAGACTGACTCAAATAGACAACTAGAGAGCCCCCTCAGCAAGATCCACAAGGGGGCCTAACATTCAGGACATGAACAACACTGAACATGAGACAAGACAGGACATGACATGTAACTAGACCCAACAGGAGAGTGACAGGGAACTGGAAAAGGGAACTGGGAACTGGGAACTGGGAACAAGGCCACTTGGCCATACAGGAGAAAACAAGGCCGCTTGGCCTGTCAAGATGAAGGATTAGAGACATGTGAGCTGACTGAAAGGTCATAATTCTGACAATAATCAACTTACTGAGAAAAATGAAACAATTTGGGCTTTGTGACACATTTAGCCAAGCACTACAGTAACCAAACCAGTTTTACAGGTAACTAGGGCTTAGTGGGAGCTTGGACTGGGAAAAAGAGAGCTTCTGCTTTGCCCCCAAGGGCCCAGAATGTATATTCAAACAGCCTTTACTTCCCACAAACATATTTCCCCATCTTCATTTACATTGAGCAGCTTTTAACAACCTTATCAATCGGTCAGCCTGTTATATAGTCCAGTTCCTGCTCATTTTTGCCTTGAATTTCAATCAACCACCACTCAGTGTTTCCAGTACTCATCCAAAAAATGTTACCCAACTCTTTTAGTGCCTCAAGAAAAGTCTTACTCCTCCTGAAGTTATCTTTCCTGGAAATAACATAGTAGGTCTCATTTCTTTTATATATTCCAGTAGTATACTACTGTCTGGGCATACTCTTTTACCAAAAAGACCAGAACTTTGGAGGGTACCACAAACCACCCCTGCAGCTCAGGCCCCTCCCTTGATAAAAAATTCATTGTTTTTATTAAAACCTGTTCTTTTAAACCATTAATTGCCCATTTCACCTTGACACATACCCTTGTGTTACTGCTTATTTTTGCTTGCACCCAGTGTAGCTAGAAAGATCCCTGCTATTCATGCTTTAGTGTAGTGTAACACAGTGTGGTTTAGCACAGAATTTCTAATTCTAAAACACCAGAGGGAAAAATTATCACTGTGCTATTTTTTCTTTCTTAAAAAAAGAAAGTGTAGCACAACTTAGGATCAAAGTTGTGACATTGATAACTTGGTAGATAATTTCTCTTACCAGAAGCTTGAATCTGTTATTTTTATTTTTTTATTTCCAGATCAAATATTGGCTGGATGATGCCACAGAACTAAGGAAAGAATTAAGGATGATTGGCTGCTTTGTGGATATCCTAGTTAAAATTCTATGCACACCACAACCAATTTAGAATGGGTTGATCTCAACTGATGAAACAAAAACACGAGGGGGTTTATGGGGTGAGATCCAGCAAGGTTGAATTAGATGAGTGCGTCCCAGCTTAACTTGCTTAACCTCAACCTAGTAGCCAATTATTCTCGAGGTGTGATTTGGGGGGGTTGGGATGAGATGATATACTGGCAAGTGGCCTCCTTTTTCCATTTGAAATGCTCAAATGACCAGGGTCACTCACTTGTTTTGTTACATTGGGGTTTGAAATCAAATTGGCTGTCTCAAGTTTACATTCACAAGTCTTTCCTGTGCTTGCAGGGTGTAAGCATCCTCCTAGTTTCAGAGAGGGAAAATAATGTTAAGGTTCTCAGGTAACATGTATCAGCCAAATGGCTGCAGTACCTTGAAGATTTGTGAAGCCAATGTGATCAGTTCCTACATCCTGAAAAATTTCCACATAGATCCTGAAAACTTTCCACAAGTGATCAAAAGTTCAAAATTCCACAGACACCTATCAATTTTTGAAAGAAAAAAAAACACCCCAATTGTGTTAGACATCTACAATCTTCCTGCAGGATTCAGTACCAGGCTGTAGATTTTCTGGTCTTGTTGAGCTACTAGACACTGCAATAAAGCCACAGTTGACATGGTTTTTGGTCTTAAATGACAGGCAAAAATAATTATACTACACCTCGACAAATCAACATCAACTACTAACTCTTGCTGGCGCGAACGTTTGGGTTAAGATTGAGTCTCAGGATGGATGTTACCTGTGAGTTGAGATGTTTCTCTGACCAATCAGGATGTGTGGGATGTATTTATTTATGTATGTACATGTGTAACTGACATCAGCCAATATCAGCCAAGCCCTTGCTTGCCCCGCCAGTCTCTCTCCCCACTAGAACCACCACAGCCAACCAACAATCCATAGCAATCCAACTTAACCGCCATGGCCTCTTCAGTCCGATCAGTCAGCCTCTTGCGATCCTCTGCCAAGCAGTTCCTGCCCACCAGTCTCACCCCCCGGGCCCGACCGAGTGGCTTCCGACCATCCTTCTACTCCACCCCGGCCGCCGGTGCAACCCAATCATCCTCCTCCCCACCCCCACCTCCGCCGCCCCATGCCGAGTCGAAATCATCCAAGGCCCCATTGATTGCCGGTCTCGCCCTCGGTGGAATCGGCTTGGCTTACTACTTCTACGCCCTCGACTCCCAATCCGATCTCAACAAGAGATACACCACCCCCAAATCCGCTAACAGTAACCTCAACTTCCAGGCGGTCTATAACGATATCGCTGCTATCTTGGAGGATAGCGACTACGACGATGGCTCATACGCCCCCGTCCTCGTCCGTCTCGCCTGGCACGCCTCCGGGACTTACGACAAGGAGTCCAAGACTGGTGGGAGCAACGGAGCCTCAATGCGATTTGCGGTCAGTCCCCTATCGTCTCGAGAACTTTTTTTTTTTTTCGGCCTCGTGACTGATGATCTCTTCTTACTCATCATTGGGGGCGAATCTAGCCCGAAAGCAACCATGGCGCGAACGCGGGTCTAAATGTGGCTCGGGATAAGCTCGAGCCGATCTACAAGAAGTACGCTCGCTCAGGACTCACTTATTCGGACCTCTGGACGCTTGCCGGGGTGGCAGCGATCCAGGAGATTGGCGGCCCCAAGATCCCTTGGCGCCCGGGTCGACAGGACGGGGTGGGACCCGAGAGCTGTTCCCCGGATGGTCGGCTCCCCGATGGAGACAAGGACCAAGACCATGTGCGAAAGATCTTCTACCGCATGGGCTTTGACGACCAGGTCAGTCTCTCCCTCCTCTCGTCCCTCCCTCACGCTCATTAACCCCCGAGCCCATCACAGGAAATCGTCGCCCTTCTCGGCGCCCATGCCCTCGGTAGATGTCACACCGACCGCTCAGGCTTCGAAGGCCCTTGGACTTTCTCCCCTACCACCTTCTCCAACGATTACTACCGTCTCCTCTTCGACGAGAAGTGGCAGCCTCGCAAATGGACCGGTCCTCCCCAATACGAGGACAAGAAGACCAAGAGCTTGATGATGTTGACGACAGACATGTGTATTATCATGGACAAGAGCTTCCGTAACTGGGCCAAAAAGTCCGTCTTCTTTCTCCCCCCCCCCCTCCCACAAATCAAGAAGACAAAACTCTCAAGAACTGATTGGTTTTTTTTTCTCTTCTTAGGTATGCTACCGACGAGAAAGTGTTCTTTGACGACTTCTCCAAGGCGTTTAGTAAGCTTATCGAACTCGGTGTTCCTGAAGAAAACTTTTCTGGGAAAGCCCCCATGAGCTTGAAGACGTTGGATGAACAAGGCATCCAAGTCAATTAAATCTCTTCCCGCATCAATACCCCTTCCGTTCTCTCTGCCTCTTCTGTCTGCTCTAGAGACACCCCCCCAAAAAAAAAAAAAAAAACGGTTACATTCGCACTCTTGGTCTCTCTTGTGTCTTCCGCTTGATCTAGATATGCTGTCACCTGACTGAAATTTACGCCTCAAATGAAAGTGTCAAGATGTGTCTTTTTTCCTTCTTCTACATATCCAGGAAATGTTGTGAGCTTGGCAAATCATGTTGAGGACAAAGTAATATGGCTGAGTCAGAGGACAAAATATATCAGTTCACTGAGCCGTATCTGCTGTCAACTCTCAAGAGACCATCCTGAGGTCTAAGGTAAGGGACCTTTCACTGTTCATGGTTGCGACGTACCGATGACTCGCCAGAGCTGGCCTCTGTGAAATGGTTGCAGGCAGACCCAAGAATTACACATATATCCATATAAGGTGTTGATCTGATCAGGCTATCTTTCATAAACCACAAAATAAAAAAATGAAAAGGAATCGTTATTCGTCTCAATCAAGTCGCAGCTCACCGTCTTAAAAGAGGATGATTCTACGTTTACTGTACATAGAGTAGCCCTGTTCATGTAGCAGTATTTTGTGATCGATCGTTCAGTTTGAAAGGCGGCTTCAATGGTAATATAAGTTCAACCGGACTGGACTGGAAATCTAAATCTAATTCCAAATCCAAAAAAAAATAAAAAAAATAAAAATTGTTAAATGCCGTAAGGGCCCAATTACAAGCGCCCAATCATAAACCGCTTTTTTTTTTTTTTTGGGATTTTTTTTTTTTGAACATAAAAATGAGTTTTTGAAATTTCAAAACATGCCCCAAAACAGTTACTAAAAGCCTTTTGAACATTTTTGCAATTATAAACCCAATCCGGGCCAGCTGCACTGGCTTGGAGCCGGTCCCGGGTGCTCGGGCCTCGCCCCCCACTTCAGGAGTTGATGTTCTGATTCAGATCTTGTTGTGGATTTATTTTGGTATCCATCCCACCTCGTCCTCAAATCCGACACTGGATTAGACCTTGGATAACACATCTGAGTTGCTATACAGGCATGCAGTTCCACTGAACGCGTACCAGCACAATACGCTCTGACCATGATCACCAATTGTTATTGCAGGGAATATGCTCCCCCCTCCGATTGACCCATTGCAGCTCCAAATGTATGCCATGTGGCAATGGCACCACCAACAAGGCCGCCGCGAATCCGTCTACATCGGTGCCCCGCAAATTGGCTTCAAGAGACCTAATCTGTGGGAGCCTTGGAATGATAACCGTATCCCTCCCATAGGATTTATGGAGTACTTTGGCATGTTGCTGGACAACTTCTTGTGGCTTTCAGACGATTTAGGAGGAAGATGTCTTGCGCCAATGTGACCCGCTGAGTGTGGAATCCCAAGTGACTGTAGGCTTGGATCGGCTTGGTCATGGGGCCACTGATGTCAAAATTCCGCATGTGTCTAAAATTGGCAAACAAACAGCGGATAAGGCTTCCGGTTGGTTCATCATGGCAGTTCTAAGAGTCCTCAGGAAACATGCTATAGGGTAAGACATTCCTGCCCCCTATTATGTTGCATACATACATGTGATTAGACAATTTGACACAACTATCCCCTTGAGCTGGCCGGCTCTGGACCACATTGACCAGTGGAATTTGATAAGCAAGTCTTTTGAATCAGCTCATGGGATTCCACACATTGTGGGCGCGATCAACGGGACTCACATACCCCTGGCTGCCCCCCCCCCCCGGCCATGACATATGGAAAGCTTACATAAACCAGAAGGGCTGGGCAATCACTTGTGTTCCAGTGTGTGGTAGATGGCAAGCGGAACTTCTGTAATGTGAGTTCAGTGTGTATTTATCATCTTTTCCTTCCTGATAGTATATATACTCAATTGGAGTATAATAATCAGGTCAGTGGTGGGGGGCCTGGATCAATGAATGATACACGTGTCTTGAGGCTATTGGTCTTAGGGCAAACCCTCCTGCCATCTAGAAACATGCCACCAATAATACTGCAGGGGTTTCATACTCATTGGTGATGCAGGTTACCCGGAATAAAAGAATTGGAATAACTAGAATATTGATTTCTTTGTTAGATCATGTATTGTGAGGGTATGAGAGAAATACAAGTATAGTAATAACGAGTTATTACCTAGAAGCAGAGCGAGGATAGTGAGACTTTGTTTTGTTTTTCTTTTCTGGTTTTTATTCTAGAGTTGAGTAGTACGATTTGAGAGAGACAGAATTGAGAGGAAGAAGAAACTATAAAGATAAAATTAGCATCAAGTATCCCTGTTGCATTGAGACAACATGGTCTTACTTGTGCCTTGTTGATGAGTCTTAACGATTCCTTATGCGACGGCTTCTGTACAGTTTTATGTTGCGACAGTCTGATATCAACAACATGTCGTTGGTTAGCACGCTGTTGCTAATCTCTCTCTAATGTTCTAGTCTACAAGTGGTGCTTACGTTGGTACTGTTTCCTAACGTATTAACTTGAGCTTTAAGTTTCTATACGAGTCAATGACCTCCGTATCTGCATGAGTAATATATCTCAGTTAGTTCTTGCCCAGTCACTTCCTCTTAGATCTCTTCGAGCTTACCGTTGGTTATGCTTGACGAGATCTGTTCTAGGAGTGCGGATGGGGTTCTGAGTCTGAGTCGTTCTGCTAAGGTTTTTGGCTCGACTGGTTCTATGTCCCCTATGTCTTCTTGAGTCAACCAATACAAAATATCAGTGTTGTCTCTTTATTTCTAGGTTAGGGTTTTGGGTCTAAGCTGCAAGCGGGCTTACCTCTTCTTGCAGCTGGGTCTAATCTCAGCAGCTTGCTTGGAGGGCCTAGCTGCGAGTCTGAGTTGGCTTTATTCTTACACGGAAAACAGGGACATCCTACTTCCTTATCCATCAGAATTCACCTAAAGAGATTTGATGTTCAACTACATGCAATCTTTGAACCAAAAAACTGTTGAACAAAACTTTGGTTGATTAAAGAATTGGATTCACATCCTCTTGATGCCCCAGATGACCAGGCCCATTTGAGCATGCAACAATTCCTTTGTATCTATTATACTTCATAATCTACTCAACCACTAAGGCACACTCAACCTCCAGGACTGGGACCACCGGATTAGTGAGGAGGCTCAGTACAGCCAATTGATTCCTTGAGATCATGTCAGTGAGAGTGTAGGCCCACCCCAGGATCTACAACATGAGCTCATGCCATCAATGTGGAATTGTAGGGACCTGTTTGATTTATCCTAGCTGATCAGGTATTGGGAGGTAGATACTGATCTGTGAAATTTGAACAAGATCCATTGATGGAATCCTATCTATCAATTGTAATGGAACTACACCATAATCATTTGCATACTACAAAACAATAGATGGAATTTACAAAATAAGACATTAAGAATTTGAGTTACTTCTCCTTCAAAGGTTCCCCATGAGTGCTAGCATTGTGGTCTTTTAGGTTTGACAAGATTTCTCAAGTCACTCCTGATTAGCCTTTTATTGGTGGGCCTCATCCAAAGGAAATCGCATGGCCTCCTGGCTTTCAGCCTTGTGATTTTCATCTTGTTGATGCTCACAAGATTCCGCAATGTCTCAGTCAAGTCAGAGCTGAATGTGTGCCACATTGTGCTTGCTTTTAGCCTTGGCCAATGTGTCCTGTCAAGGCTGCTCCTTATAGGCTGTCAGCTTGCTACTATGACAGAGCAACCTGTCACAAGTTCCCCACAAAATTATTATAAAAAAATATAGAATATCAAATAATATTTAGAATATTATTTGATATTCTGAATCTACACTAAATTTAACCTAGGGTACCTCACTCACAGGTACCCCTAATTCCCACTCCTTCACTATGTAAATTAGCAAAGAAGAATTAGCAAGTACCTTTTAAATAAAAAGTACTTGCCGTAATTAAATGCTTATATATATATATACATATGCTTAAACCCCATTTCCAGTCACGGAAATGAGGTGTTGTGTAAATTAGGAGAGATAGTGTAAATACACCGTGTTTTACTCAAACCCCGCGTACCGCAGTCCGCAGAACTTGAAGTTCAACCCGCGTGTCTGAAAGCCCGCGCCAAAGTTAGGATACAAGCCCCCGCGCAAGCATTAAGCCCCTTACAGACTCTCAGCTTGGCACGCGGACTCCACAGTCACTCAGGTACACCCAAATCAGTAAAAACACGCCCCAGTGACCTCATTACATATGTTACATATGCAATAAAGGTTACTGGGGATTAAATAACTAATTATACTAGATTGTATTATTATTTATACATATAATTAAAATATACTGACTGAACAAACAGTACAAACAATACTGTGGCTTATTATATAAAATACAAATAAGCCACTAGTATTAAATCTATAACAACCAGTACTGATGTACTACAGACTGTAAGACAATATAAATATAAAAATACATTAATAAAATCAATTGGTGACGTGTATTCAAAGCAAGGGCTGCTGAAGCGTCACCAAGAAAGCAAAAAAGGCCAAAATGTGGTCCAAAGATCCCACAAGTTGGCCAATAATACCTACAGGGTCCCCAGGGGGAACTCTAGACTATTTAAGGAGCTCTTCAACCGCCCAAAGAAGGCTCCTCATGCTTCCCAATACCCACTAACAACCTTACCCACTTCTTATTAGATATATACATCTTTATAACACAGTCTGGTAAGCTTCTTAGTAGTTATTCTTTAGCCCTGTCTTCCCCAACAACTTCACAGTGCCCATCAAGCTCCACCATCCATCCATCCAAGCGCTTCAAACTGTCCAGTTTCACCCAGAATATCCCCAAGATCCCTCAAGGTTTATTACTAGTAAGTAATAACCCTTTTCTTGAAGATATTCCCCCATTTCCATTCCTGGGATTAAACCACCCCTGTTCCAACAGGCCCCAGTGTTCCAGGTACCTAAATCCTCTGCATTGATTTGTAAGATACCTTAGAGGGATCTAAACCACCCCTGATTTATCAGGCCCCTCTGGTTTTTAATTATATTAAATTTATTTAATATAATTATTAACCTATTTTTCTCTCAATTTTTACGTCACAATTCCCCCATATCTTTTGGGAATTGTCACATTGTACCTTACCCAGAGTTAATATACTCTTTCCATATATTCTTGCACCACCTGTAGCTAGAAGGACTTGTCCTTGGCATCAGGGAGGCTGACATAGGCTGTGTGCCCCTCTGGCTCCCGGCGTTCATTGCGTTTGGCCTCCTCCATTTTCTGGCGCTCAACCATGGCCTCACGGCGCTCCTCAAGCTGGTCCTCTCCCAATCAGCTGCGTTCATCATGCATCCATTGAGATTATCAAATTGGGCCTTTTCCATCATAGCCTTCATGGCCATGAAATTGGGGGATTCTTTCCTTTTAGTCTCTTCATTTTGGCCCCGGCAACAAGGGATAGTAGTCAATTTTGCTTGGGGGCGCCCATTCCATGATTTTGGTACCAGGGTTGGCGTGCTTGTCAGTTGGAGCGTCAACAAGATGAAGATTGAAAGGCTGAACACCAGGAGGCCATGCAATCACGTTTGGATGGGGCCTGCTGATACAAGGCTAATCAGGAGCAACTTGAGAAATCTTGTTAAACCTGCAAGACCACAAAGCTAGCACTCATGGAGAACCTTGGAAGGAAAAGTAACTCAAGTTCTTGTTGTCTTATTTTGTAAATTTCATCTATTCTTTTGTAGTATGTAAATAATTATGGTGTATTTAAATTACAATTGATAGATAGGATTCCATCAATGGATCTTGTTCAAATTTCACAAATAAGTATCTACCTCCCAATACCTGATCATATATGATCAAACTTGACACAGAAAGTTGTGGAGCAGGAACCTACAATTCCACATTGACAGTGTGGGTGCATTTATATACAGGTGGTGCAGAACTGAGGCTGAGCCCACAACTGGTGGCTCAGAGGCAGACTGAGGAAGGGGGTATGCACTGAATTTCACCAGAAATTATGCAGGGAAAGCACAAGGGTGCAAGATGTGACATGTCTATAGTTGGCACAGGCAATTGGTTGAGCGGACAAAGGCCACTTCAGTCACCAGGAAAAAAAAGTTGGCACCTCTATCACCAGGAAAAAACAATGATCACTTGATGACAAGTGAAATTCTGCAACTTTGGTTGCAGCTCCAAAGCTGCTCCAATCCTACTCTTCCTGTATATTTGATTCTCACTGGTGGTTTAATTCAACAGCTCCTATTCTACTGGCTAAGATGACACTTCACCGATTCAGCTCAGTTTAAACTGATTCTGCTCAGTTCCCACTGATTCTACTTAGGTTCCACTGATTCTGCTCAGTTTCTGCTGATTCTGAACAGTTTAAAATGATTCTTCTCAGTTTCCACTGATTTTGCTCAGTTTTGACTGATTCTCTGCATTTTCCACATCCTGCTCAGTTTTAACTGATTCTGCTCATTTTTACTGATTCTGCTCATTTTTTACTGATTCTACTCATTTTTCACAGATTCTGCTCAGTTTCACTAATTCTGCTCATTTTTCACTGATTCTGCTCAGTTTTCACTGATTCTGCTCAGTTTTCACTGGTTTCATTTTTTTCTGTTGCTCATCAGTTTTCCCTGGCTGAGCTCAGGAGTTGCTATAGCAAAGCTAAGTGCAAAATCTGGCACAGATGAGTGTTCAGTCTGGCACAGCTTATAAGTCTTCACTCCAGAATAGCTCAATATTTCCCCTGGGGAAGCTCAGTTTTCACTCTGGTAGCTCAGCTTTAACCCTAGTGTAGCTCAGTGTTCAGTTTGGTGCAGTTCAGTGTTCAATCTGGTGCAGCTCAGACATGACTTTTGGGCAGAAGGAAGGCACATCAATGAGGGTGGGAATGAAGTTTCCACTGAGCTATGTACCAATTTTGATCAAAGCTGAGCAGTGCTGAGCAGCTACCCAACACTTATATGCACAGAAGGCAAAAAGAGCTGTTGTGAGCAGGCACAGCCTCTGGTTGTGCAAGGTAGAGAAATGAATCCCCAATTTTGTTTTAAATTGATTCAAGGAGTAGCAGTGGATAGATGGAGTATAGATGAGTGAAGTTGTCCAAATGTCACTTTCCATCAAGTGATCATTAATTTTTCCTGGTGTATGGAGGTGACTTCTCTGTATCCCTGACTTATCCCAGCTCTATCTTTTATGTATCCTTGGTGCGCACAAATGTTATCTACCTTCCTATCTTATCTGTATCATCAAAATATGATCCTCATTCAGAGGAGAATCTTTATGTAGTTCTTTAAAAAAAATTCCCAAGATTCAAGTTTTATAGAAATTTCTGAGTCAAGGAAAGTTTGCATTCAAAAAAAAATTCAATCAATGATAGATCTGTGAAAAATTCAATGAATGATTGTTTCTAAAATATGAGTTATTGTTTGAGATTTTATGAGAAATTCATTTGACCATGTTTGATGTATATCACAGTCCTTGTGAAGCTTGATTGTATAAATCTTAAAAATAAGCTCCTCATAGTTTAAATGTGCAAACATCACCCCAAGATCTGCATCCACCACCACCACTTTCACCACATTGAAAGCTAAAATTGGAATATGAACATAAATTAAAACCCAAAGAAATAGTAAGTAGATTGATAAGGTGAAATTCAAGGTTCCAAAAATAGTCTTTGAAACATGGCTAACACAACTTCCTTGTGGTATCCAACTCTGCTACAATTATTGGAAAGTCATTTAACTACAATTGATATTTTATTTTGTATAAATTTGATATTTTGGGATTAAAACTGGAATCAAAACCAATCTTGATAATCAAAATTAAATAAAAAAAACATGATTCAAAAGCAATTTATTGCAAAATTTAAGTTGAAAAATTCAACTTCCCTGTTGAGAAAGAACATAATTCTTATTCAATCCCCCTTGTATAGTGTGAAACTGTGCTTTGGTAATAATAATTGTTTTGTATCATCATTGATTCAATCTAAATCCAATGTGGCATTGTTTTGTGAAATGTTTTCAGTTCCTACATATCCATAAGTTTCAGAAAAATAGTCATATAATATTCTTGTTCCTTCATCAGATTATTTTTAATTATTGAAAGTGCAATTTGAACTAAGAACATAAGCTTAAAAATATCCTATCCACAAGCATCTGTGGAAAGTGGTCCTTGAATTCTGTGAAAATTAAACAAAATATTCTCCCATTAATTCTGGTGCCACATTGAACATTCATAAATATGGTATAGAAGTTTTGTTAAAATCAAATTGAATGCCCTAGTTGGAATCAGGAAACCCTTTCCAGGTGAGGATCATTTTTTTTCCTCATGTATAAATACATCCATTTGAGAATCACAATTTGAACCTCCTAATAAGTTCATATAGACTCTATCTCTCATTTCTGTCCCAATACATTCTAACCTAACACACAAGTTTAATTTAGACACAACAAGATTTCAGGTGGGGATTAATTTCTTTTTGCATGCTCTCTTGAAATCTATTTAACATATCTTTGAGTCCTAGAGGAATTGTAAGAGAAAATATTTTTCTGATCCTACTGAAATTTGTAAATTTAATTACACGAGAATCTCCAAATATCCACAAAAACAGGTTAAATCAATTACTTGGAAGCTTCCCCCATGGAAAAGCCCTGTTGGGCATCAAATCTCCTGTCTAATTTCATGGTGTTGTTGAAATATATACACCATCCTTTTTCTGTGTTACTGCTCTGAATCCCAGATTATCTTTAGATTATACTTTAGATACTTTTCAAAAACCATGTCCAGTCCTCCAGTGAGTTATCAAAAATTACTGAGAAAGAGAAATAAATTGAAAATCATAATGATTGGCTTGATGATATATTCCTTACCATATCTCTTGCTGTTTCATTCTGGGAGCCTTATGATATCACCTCCTATCATCATTCCCTTTTTTTCCAACAAGACCCCAGGTTCCTTATTATCAAAGAAAGGTTGACACTGGAACCTGGTTTGCATCAAGAAGACTCCAGTGCAATTCTGATGAAAAATTAAAGGACTTACAGATATTTATTTCCTAGGAAGAGCACCTCAACAAAATCTGTATTAAAAGATGTATCACTTTGGGAAAAGTTAAGGGGTCATCTGGTAACACCAAGTTGCCATTTTTCAACATATATGTGATGTCTATTGTAGAACTGGATGAAATAACCTGGAAAAATATAACTTCCCCTGTATCTATACCTACAAAGAAGGATAAATTGAAAGGTGAAGAACAACAAAAGGAAGCCATCGCAAGTGTAAAGGCATCAAGAAGGTATTCCCCTGATTCCTTGAAAAACTGTCTGGTTCCACATTCTAATAATCACTTCTGGTAACTTGAAGCAGACCCAAATATCAATTGAATATTATCCAGATACCAGTTGTGTCAGCCCTAGAGATACTCCAGAGTATCCTAAGCACTGACTAAACTACAAAATACAATAAAAATAATGTATTACTAATGTAAATAATAAAATATCATAAAATATTATTATATCAATCAACTCAGAATGTAAAATTAAGTGGGGTAGCTCACTCAAACCACCACTAAATTCCTACTCCTTCTAGTACTTTATCATATGATAAAGACACTTGAAGAAAAATGGAATAAAAGTATAAATTATTGATTAAGAAATTATTGTCATAAAAGCTGAGAGACAATAAACTTATTTGCATAAATATAAGAATAATAAAATTATGCTTATAAGAAAGAAATTACCTAAGTGCGTGATAATTTCCCAGTATTGTTCTATTAAATGAATTGGCCCATGATGCGATTGGTTATACACACATGTCATGAGGTCATGGGGACATAGAAAATACTGTGCTCAATTCAATACAATTCCCATTACATCATGGTACATTTGAATTGTAATACATTAGAGCAGAATTTAGAATAAACATTCTAGAACCTTCCTCAAGGAATCTCTAGAATATAAAAGGAGGCCATTTCTGGCCTAGGATTGGTTCCTCAGCATATTCCCCCAGTACCATATTTGTAAGTACTCTGAATATTCTCCTCCTACTTTTAGAGTAGTGTTATCCCCTTTATCCAACCCACCTTATTTACTGGACTAGTTATCAAGCTATCTTAGAACATCCCCATCTTAGACCTTGGACTATTCCTTAGAAAGCAGTTGCTGCAAGACTACCACCTCTGACAGTAGCCAATCAGCTCAAGTGCTTGCCAGCTGCTTAGTAACAATTTATATTGTTACACTCTCAAAAAGACAGAAAGATAGCCAAACCTATATGGTTAGCTGTTAGTCTTCTCCTGATTGACTTAGTTGTATATCAAAGGGACAATTCCAAAGGAGTTTTAGGTTATCCTCTGTGCATAGTTTGGACACTATAGAGAGAATAAGACTTGTGATTATTCTGATAACCTTTCAGCACAGTGATAGTACCTGGCTTTTTATAGACATTAAGCCAGTGTTTCATACACATAGCTGACAAGTGGGGGCCTCATCCAACTTCCCTTGACAAACCAGTACGTGAAATTTTTCTATAAGAAAATTTCTAGATACTTCCAAACTTAATATTGAACAGTTCTTCTATTGGGAGCAATTCTCATAAGCTGCACACTGCAATATTATAGGATTAGTTAAGAAATTATTCATTAAATTGAAAGAATAATTCTTAAATATTTGCCACATTTCTAACAAGAAATTTTAAAACAAAAAGTCGAAAAATAAAATATTATATTGCAAATTATTCAGTGACATTACTGAAGAAGAAATTCTTAGACATTTTTTTTCTTCCAAGAGTTTTTTTTATTTTTTCAACTCTAAAAATTCTGATTTCACTCGAAAACAGAAATGGCTGTGAGAAAAAACAGTCTAATTCACCAATACTAGCCGGTTCACAGAAAAAGCAGGGAAACATAAGTGACATTCACATTCCCATCACATCACCGCGCTCGGGGATTCGGGTGTGAAACCCGCAAACTAATAGAAATTACATCATTGAAGTCATTGTAGAATTCTCAACAGAAACCTTCAACAACGACTATGCATTAGGTTTTTCCTGATGAAGTTTTGGAATACACCATGAAATCATCTCAACGTACAGATTTACAAATAAAATAAAATGTTGTATAACCGCCGGTTCTACATCTTCCCAAACATATAATGTGTAAATATTGATGTATTAGCGATTGATTTGGAACTTTCGTGAACGGTACATGCATTATATGTCATAATTCATCATGCTTATTCTTGTTTGAAAGAGAGAACCCATGACAACTGTTGAAATAGAATTGATTCTGGAATATTCTACTAGCAAATAGTGAGTCTAAAACGGCTGATAAGCTCGCTTCAATTTTTTTACAGACAACCTCTGAGATCTATTGAGGTGAATTGACAATTTGAAATACATATTTACAAATGTTACAATTCAGTCTACCAACCCAAGTCCTTACTGATGGCTCGGCTTCCCTAGGCTAACGCTTGATTGGGTGCAACCTCACTTGCATGGTGTTAGTATTATTGCAGACCTCTCCATGTTGTTGCTAGCTTCTATAACGCTACTTATAGCTCCTAAGCCCCGCAAGCCTTATTCTGTCATGTATCAGTTTTCCACCAATCCGCAACACAAAACCAATGCACAAATGCAATTTTTTAGTGTGGACTTGAAAGTCAGTCGTGCCATAAAATTCCACGCGAAAATAATAGCTTTTTCGTCATGAATACAGTATTGTTAATGTTATAGTTGAATTCACAAAGAAAACATCATTGACATCAACAACGACCTTGACAAACATTCTAGAATTTTCTCAAAACACACAGAAAAGACCATACCACTAGAACGCAGTCGGTTCCTCCGGAGCTAGCGAGTCCAACAGCAGTAGATGAAGCAAATAAGACTGCCCGCAATTCGACGCAACAAAAGCGTCAAAAGAGCTCCTGATTAATAGTTATCAGGTCCGATATCTACAAACAAGTTTCTTGAACTTGGTTGGCACCATAATTCGCGAGCCCAATGCAACTGATGCGAAGGAAGACAGCCAAGCCGGCAACATGAACAAGCATTCAATGCAATACTGGCGGCAAAGGCCCTTTTACAAAGAAAACATTGCATACAAGCAGAACATCGACCAGAAGATGGTAGAAACATAACGGAGGCTGAAGGAAGATAGAAAGAATTGGACAAGACATGATTGGTTTTAAAGAAGGAGTAATCCAACTATTGCCCCATTTTACTGTCCTCTGATTCAAGCATAGACGTAGATAATTGTATCAAAAATTTAATTCATCGATTGGAGTTAAACTCAGAAGTTAAAACATATGATACATCCATAACTAAAGACATCAGAGATGAACTAGATAAATTTCACATCGAAAGTGATGCTGCATCTGAAGAACATATAGAAAACATTATGAATGTTATGGAAATAACATAAAACATGCAATTAAATATTAGTGAAAAAACCGGTGCATTGGAAAACAGTTTGAACACTAAAATAGATCATATGGAAGGAAGATTTTTTCAATCTATAAGTGAGAGAATGGAAGAGATGAATGCCAAGATTAAAATCAATGATGTGCCAAATACACAAACAAACATCATAGATATGGATAACTCCATAAAACAACAAGTACTTCCAACACCAGTAAGGACAAATACATTTAATATTCCAGATCAATTAAAAGGATCAGAGAATAAAGATATTCTACCTCATCTTCTGAGTAGCCAAAAAAACTAAACCAGCTAGAAGTAGAGGTTACAAAACATGAAATTTAATTTCTTGGTGATTTTTCAGTATCAAGAATGTGAGATTCTTTTAGATATTGGAGCCTTTGATCAATAGTATTATTATCTAAAAATAAATTCAGAAAATCTTCCCAAATTATGCAAATAAATTTATATCAATAGGATCATTGACATTAAATAGTACCAGCAACACTATGAAAAAATTGGGAATGTTCCCTTGTACAATGATAATACTACACCCATCTGGTTGTGTAAGGATACACAACCAATTCATAGTGGTAGAATATTAAGTGAGGAATTATTCCATACTTGGAAACAACTACCTGACTGTATATGGCGTGGAAATTCCCAATAGCAGAGAGAGATACTTTACTATAGAAAATGATAGCAAAAAGAAGCAATTCCTTTTCAAACCAAAGAAAAAGTGGGAATCAACCAACTTTCAGGGAACCCAGCGGTTGAAGAGTTCACCCAGACACAACTCAGTGACAGTAAAACATGTGAAGAACTTACAAATTCACAAAAATCACAGTTGATTAATATATTATTTGAACACAAGAATGTGGTTTCTTCTGATCAAGAACCTCTTGGAACAATAGTGAGGCATAGATATCACACTTAATATGGATAGACCATAACCACCCCTACTCAGAAGACCAGCCTTCCCAGCTAGCACAAGAGCAAGGACAGAGTTAGATAAAAAGATGGAGGATCTAGTAAGACAATTTTATTAGGAAAATTGGCCACTATGACAAAGTAGAGATCACTCAACCATTAATTATAACATGGCACAATAATAAGTCTAGGATGGCAGGTGATTTCTGTGCACTAAACAACTACACAGTCCCTGATAGATACCCTATACCTAGAATATCAGAAGCATTAACCAACCTAGCCCAAGCCAAGTATATTACTAGCATGGATGCACTAAAGGGATTTCATAAAAACAAAGTAACAGAGAGAACTAGAAGATATCTCAGAATTATCACCCATAAAGGAGTGTATGAGTACCTTAGAAGGCCATTTGGGATAAAGAATGCCCCATCCCACTTTCAGAGAATGATGAACTCTATATTCTTTGCAGAATTAGCAGAAGGATGGTTAATAGTTTACATAGATGATATTATAATTTGTTCATCTACATGGGAGGAACACTTAGATAGAATATCTGTAATACTTACAAAACTGATTAAAGTGAACATGAAGATTTCACTCAAAAAGTGTGCATTTGGGTTCAGAGAACTGAAAGCTCTAGGACATGTAGTGTCAGGAATATCATTATGTGTAGATCAGAATAAAGTAGCAGCAGTGATGAACAAACCCATACCATCTAATAAGAAAGAAATGCAAAGTTTTTTAGGATTTGCTAGTTATTATAGACAACACCTGAAAGGGTACGCAGCTATAGCAAAATGCCTATATGAAATATGCTCAAATGACTCCTGCTTTGAGATGACACATGAAAGAGTAGTAGCATATAAAACAATAAGAGAACATTTGACAAATGCACCACTACTCCTGATGCCTGATTTCAAGAGACCTTTTAGACTGTACGTAGATGCGTCAATGGAAGGATTAGGAGCAGCACTACATCAACTCCAAATAATAGAGGACATACCTAAAGAAGGACCTATATGCTTCATATCTAGACAACTGAAAGACTCAGAAAGAAGGTATGGAGCTAGTCAGTTAGAGTGCCTATGCTTGGTATGGGCACTAGAAAAATTGCACTATTATTTGGATGGAAGCGTGTTTGAAGTCATAACTGACTGTACAGCCCTTAAATCCCTGTTGAATATGAAAACCCCAAATAGACACATGCTCAGGTGGCAAATATC
Source organism: Puccinia hordei (assembly GCA_007896445.1). Classification (NCBI taxonomy): domain Eukaryota; kingdom Fungi; phylum Basidiomycota; class Pucciniomycetes; order Pucciniales; family Pucciniaceae; genus Puccinia; species Puccinia hordei. Next base: position 794,091 of record RDRW01000048.1, read on the forward strand.
AATACAAGAGTATAGAGGAAATATGAAAATTATACATAAAGAAGGAGCATTACATAAGAATGCTGATGGTCTTAGTAGATGGTCACTACCCAATACCCCAGATAACCCAGCATGGGTACCAGAAGAATCAGAAGAGCTACCTATTATGGGAATCAGTATCACAGACCTAGATGAAGAGTTCTTTGAAAATATTAGACAAACATACAAAGAAGACAAAAATTGTGCACTACTAGTACAAATCCTCAAATCTGACCAAAAAGATGAGGAACTAATTAATGCACTAGATACAGAATGGAAAAAATCATATCAAGCAGGAAGGTTTCACTTATTTGATGGTATCATTTACCATAGGACCAAACATACATGTGTAATGACAGTCACAGACAGGACTATAATAAACAAAATACTCCATGAGTGCCATGACTCAAATTTTTCTGGACATCTATCTGAAGATAGAACATTAGAAAGAATTAAAGACACAATATGGTGGCCAACATGGAAGGATGACGTACATCTATACTGCTCTACATGTGATAAATGCTAGAAAGCTAATAAAGCCACAGGAAAAAGGTTTGGACATATGATGTAAATCAAAGAACCATCAATGCCATGGGAAACAGTAAATATGGACTGGGTAACAGGATTACCACCTGGAGGAAAGAAAAATTATAATGCATGTCTAGTTATTTTAGATAGGTTTAGTAAAACACCTATATTTTTACCTTGTCATAAAGATGATTCTGCCATGGACACAGCCATGATGATATGGGAAAAAGTTATATCATGGACAGGATTGTTTAAGAATATTATTAGTGATAGAGACCCTAAATTTACTTCAGAACTATGGACTGGTCTATACAAATTATTTGGGACTAAACTTTCATTCTCAACAGCTTATCACCCACAGACAGATGGACTAGCAGAGAGAATGATTCAGACACTGGAAGACATGCTTAGAAGATTTTGTGCATATGGCTTAGAATTTAAAGATTCTGATGGGTTTACACATGACTGGGTCACACTCCTCCCAGCCCTAGAGCTAGCTTATAGAACTTCTATTCAATCTTCCACAGGAAAAACACCTTCCTTACTAGAGAAAGGATGGAATCCTAGATTACCCCAAGACAGCCAAAGGAAAGATTTGATAGATATACATCCTACAGCAGCCAGTTTTAAAACAATGTTAGACAAAGCAAGAAATCATGCACATAGATGCATTGAAGATGCATTTGAGTATAACAAAGACAGATGGGATAAGAAACATAAAGCTCCCTCCTTTAAAATAGGAGATCTGGTACTCATTTCAACAGTTAACTTTAGAAATATTAAAGGACCTAAGAAATTACAAAATGCCTTTGTAGGACCATTTGTTATTAAAGCACTGCATGGAGACAATGCAGTAGAAGTAGAATTAATGGGAGAACTGCAGAAAAAGCACCCTACTTTTCCAGTTAGTCTACTTAAACCCGTATGAAGAAACAGATAAGGAATTATTTCCCTTAAGAAAAGAGATACCAGATACAGACATACCACCAATGGAACAACCTAAAAATAAAGAGGTGAAGAAAATACTTAAAGAAAAAATCATGAGAGGAGTTAAAGATAAGCTTTACCTAGTAAGATAGAAAAATCCTATTCATGAGGATGAATGGCTTGCTGCTAAAGATATACCCAACACAGAAAAATTCCTCAGGAGACACAGACACACCAAGAATTAATTATCCAAAATAATTAATCCTTTTTTGGTGGTAGGGAATGTCAGCCCTAGAGATACTCCAGAGTATCCTAAGCACTGACTAAACTACAAAATACAATAAAAATAATGTATTACTAATGTAAATAATAAAATATCATAAAATATTATTATATCAATCAACTCAGAATGTAAAATTAAGTGGGGTAGCTCACTCAAACCACCACTAAATTCCTACTCCTTCTAGTACTTTATCATATGATAAAGACACTTGAAGAAAAATGGAATAAAAGTATAAATTATTGATTAAGAAATTATTGTCATAAAAGCTGAGAGACAATAAACTTATTTGCATAAATATAAGAATAATAAAATTATGCTTATAAGAAAGAAATTACCTAAGTGCGTGATAATTTCCCAGTATTGTTCTATTAAATGAATTGGCCCATGATGCGATTGGTTATACACACATGTCATGAGGTCATGGGGACATAGAAAATACTGTGCTCAATTCAATACAATTCCCATTACATCATGGTACATTTGAATTGTAATACATTAGAGCAGAATTTAGAATAAACATTCTAGAACCTTCCTCAAGGAATCTCTAGAATATAAAAGGAGGCCATTTCTGGCCTAGGATTGGTTCCTCAGCATATTCCCCCAGTACCATATTTGTAAGTACTCTGAATATTCTCCTCCTACTTTTAGAGTAGTGTTATCCCCTTTATCCAACCCACCTTATTTACTGGACTAGTTATCAAGCTATCTTAGAACATCCCCATCTTAGACCTTGGACTATTCCTTAGAAAGCAGTTGCTGCAAGACTACCACCTCTGACAGTAGCCAATCAGCTCAAGTGCTTGCCAGCTGCTTAGTAACAATTTATATTGTTACACTCTCAAAAAGACAGAAAGATAGCCAAACCTATATGGTTAGCTGTTAGTCTTCTCCTGATTGACTTAGTTGTATATCAAAGGGACAATTCCAAAGGAGTTTTAGGTTATCCTCTGTGCATAGTTTGGACACTATAGAGAGAATAAGACTTGTGATTATTCTGATAACCTTTCAGCACAGTGATAGTACCTGGCTTTTTATAGACATTACACATAGCTGACAAGTTGTTTTCCCAGCTCTTGTAGTTATGGATTACCTTGTCAGCTTCCATCTGTCATTTTGTAATATCAATTTTGGGTAGAAATGATTAACATGATTTGAAAAATCTAATTCTTGTTCAATGAATAATCAATCAACTGGATTCAAACCAAACACTTTTGCCATATTCTATGATTTTATGTGGAATCCCAATCTTACTTACCCAATGACTCATAAGCCAGCCAGGTGTTGTAGATTAAGCACGCCAGTCTCAAAAAGAACCCTTAATTTCCCTTTCTGTCCTACACATAAAATGTTTTAGTCCAACCATCTTCAAGCCCGCCAGGCTTAATATCAATGAATTTTGGATTCAAACCAAACACTTCTAATGTATTCTATGATTTTATGTGGGACCCCAATCATACTTACCTAGTGAATCACAAGCCCGCCAGGAATGTCTTTTTTAGATTAAGCCCGCCAGGCTTAAAAAAACCCCTGTGCTTCCTTGTTGGCCTACACTTGATTTTTTTAGTCCAAGCATCCTTAAGCCCGCAGGGCTTAATATAAATCAATCTGGATTCAAACCAAACAATTGGTCTATATATTCTATGATTTTATGTGGTTCCCCATGCTTACTTAATTGGTGAGCCATAAACCCATCAGGATTTTCTGATTTAGATTAAGCCCGCCGGGCTGAAAAGCTAACTGAGCTTGTAATTTTTGGCCTGACCCTCGAATTTTTTTAGTCCAACCATCCTTAAGCCCGCCGGGCTTGATCACTGAGATGAAGCCCTAGATCATGATTCTAATTTCATGCAACAGTAAAGCGGCAATGTCAGATTTTCCAGGACTTTTTGAAGAGATATTGATCAAGGGGCAATAAAGAGGATGTGGCAAGAAAGTCTGGATACTAAAACCTGAGTAAGGAGAAAACAAAGAGATCCAGTCTGCCAGATTGCATGGCAGAAAAGAACTCATCCTACAAGAGAGATTGACCTTGAGGAAATGCGTAAAGACAAACAGATATTTTGATTTCTATCTAAACATTAGGTTTATAATCTACAGCAACTTCGGGGTCAGATTTTAGGACAGAAGATAGTGGATTACATGCAAATTCAATCTTGATGGAGAAAATTGAGTTACATGAATTGAAAGGAGTGATAGATATGGGAACAGAGAAAACAAGGAGATAAGTGAATGATAAAATTCCAACACATTTAGTGAAAATTGAACTCAACTGCAAGGTTTTTTCATCTGGTTTTGACCTGCATGAAAGGATATTGAATAACCACATGCAATCTGCACACTTCTTGCATAAAGAACCACCCACAAAAATACTTATTTTTGGTTTGATTAAAATTCAATGATTGTTTGTGTAAGGCAGCTCAAATATTGCATTCAAATAAATGATTGGACATTTTCAAGGAGAGAGCTTCTCTTTGCATGTGGGATTTGCACTAGCCTTGCGGGAGGCAGGTTATATCACCGCCAAGCCACGTAGTTGGTAGAGACCACATGAAAAAATGATAAATCCAACCCTGCAGTATGATATCTTTAAAAACTAGATACATATGAGTGAATTTAGGTAGGCAGACATCAGACATAAAACCTGTGGATCCCTCTGCTATCCCTTGCATCAAGGGATTGATATATGTTGGATAAAAAGCGGGGGCAGCATGGTGAAATACAATTACCTTGTGTTCCCTGAAGCATATCCCTCTCAGGTTCATAAATTATGATCAACTCTGACCAGAAGTTTGTAATTAAACTTTGAAAGGTTATGTGGGTAATACATTGCAACTTTGGTTCACAGAAAACCACCTGAAAAACGTATCCATTCAATTCACTCAGCTTAGATGATAAATTACAAGATATAACTTCCATGGTATTCCACTTGAGGTTTAATTCCCCCCAGAACCAACTCTACTAGAGTAAACATCAAGATTCTGACCTCTTTTGAATTTTGAAGGACTGCTAAAAAAGAGGAACAATCTGAGTTATTTCATGTATGATCCATTATTGTTAAGCTTTTAATATATTCCAAGGAATGATGAAATCATATGATATTTATAGATGATTTCACTATTGGTGGGTGTTAGTTGGCAACTAAAACACAACATCATGAATTTAACCTTATAGGTGAAACCCCCAGGAAGGTTGTCAGCTTGCTACTAGTTCAGAGACAACCTGACTAGAACAAAAATAAATATAGAATAAAAAATATAGTATTAATCATTTAACAAAAAGTAATAAATGAATAATAATAAGATAAATCAGCATAAAAAAGTAATATTTAAATAATAAATACATTATTACATAGTAAATTAATAATAAATAAACAAATACAATATTAAGTATAAAACAATGAATATGTTAATAAATAATAACATAAGTGGAAATATTATTTCATAATCTTGAAGAGCGTGTAAAATAACCTAGGGTACTTCAGCCAAAGTACCCCAGATAACTTAAAACTTTTAGTAGTAAAACAACTTGAAAGAATATTACCACTAAAGCGCTGAAATAATTATTATACATTAAAATACAGAATAAAAACCATAAATACATATACAAAACCACGAAATAACAATGTATTTAAATAAAAACATTATAAAATAAACACATATGACATTAATAATATAAGTATATAATACTAGTAATATACTATAGTATTTATTTATTTAATTTAATTACATACTAGGGACACTAAGGATGATTCAGAGGGACAAAGACCACGAACAAGAGGAAGGAAATAACATGAGACCCTTCTGAAAATAATAATGGAACAGCTGTTCAAAATAAATGTATTACATCCTTAGTGGGAAATTATTGATTGACAGATCTCTGCAGTCATACATTCCCAAAGAGCCTGCATGACAGGTATCAAACAAGAAGCTCTTGAAGCGCCCACAGAAAAAACAAACAGATGTATTTCACATTGTATACAACACACATCTTTTAAACTCTGACAAGTGTGATCAACAAGTGCATATGTCATGTAATCAAAGACTTATTGACATGTAATTAAAAACTTGGATTAAAACATCTAACAAACCTTGTCAGAGGTTCAGAAGCGCCTCAAGATGCTAGTAACAGAGCATAGACAGGCTGTACCAATTGTAGACAGCCTGTACATATGGAAATTTGATTAAACAAATACATACATTTATATTAAATCTTAACCCCTTCCTTTTAAATGTTCCCATAGCAAAAAATACATCCTGTGTTTCGCCATCAGGGCTCCAGAAAGGCATTTAAGGCGCCCTTGTTCCCCCTGTATTTTGAATCATCATGCTTTTACATATATACTACAACCTTTGCCCACTTACATAGCTTTGCAATTGTTATTCTGTCTGGTAAGGTCCTAGTATCTGTCTCTTAGCCCCTTCTTACTCCCCTGAAATTTCCCAGTGTCCACCCATCTCTTCCAACACCCTTTCCAAGCGCTTCCAACTGCCCAATTTCCCCCTGGAAGAACCTCAAGTCTGTAAAGGTAATTTATTACTAGTAAGTAGATAAACCTTTCTCTTGAGATTCTCCCACCATCTTTTATCTGGGATTTAAAACACCCCTGTTTACAGGCCCCAGTGTGTTCAGGTACCTAAATCCTCTGCTTGCAAGATACCTTTGAGGGATTAAACACCCCTGATTTATCAGGCCCCTCATATTTTTAATTATATTAAATTTATTTAATATAATTAATCATTTTTTACCGCACATACCTCATATCCTTATTGGTATTACCTCTTATAAATCCTCCCAGAGCTTTATATTGCTCTTTATCTTTTATTTTGCACCTTGTGTAGATAGAAGGATTACTCCTTGGCATCACAGAGGCTGACAAAGGTCAATCACAGAGGAATTTAAAATACCTCAAATCAATTGTATATGTGATCAGCAGATTAATTGCGCTGGATGAAACATTGTGATTGAACATATGCTCAGTTACTTTGATTTTAATATGAAAACTTTAGAGTTGGTCATTTGTATCATGAAATTCTTATTTAATCCATTTGAACCCATAATGTCAGCCTCTGTGATGCCAAGGAGTACTCCTTCTAGCTACACAGGGTGCAAAAATAGATGGTAAAGAGCAGAAAGCTCTGGGATAAAATATAAGAGGGTAATTCCCAAGAGGATATGTGGAATGTGGGGATTTTAAGAAGAATATATAATTAATTATATTAAAAATATTTAATATAATTAAAAATATGAGGGGCCTGATAAATCAGGGGTTGTTGAATCCCTCAAAGGTATCTTGCAAGGCTCACTTAATTGAACCGGTGGACTGGTTTGATGACGTGAGCACGTCCCCACACGCCAATTGTTGGCATGTGGGAACGCTTGTCGGCCGACCAGCAGGAGTTCCTCCTGGCCGACGAGGTTGTATAACCTTGTCGGCCAGGAGGAAGTCCTCCCGGCCAACAAGGTTATACAACCTCGTTGGCCAAGAGGAAGTCCTCCCAGCCAACAAGGTTACACAACCTTGTCAGCCAGGAGGAAGTCCTCCTGGATGACGTTGGTGTGCGTTTATCAACACCCAAAATACCTACATATTATAATTAGGTTTGAATCAATCCAGATCAAATTTTTAGTACACCATATCCCATTCATTAGGATTTTTTTATTTCAAATTTTCAACCCAGGCTAAGTTAGCAAATCTCAACCCAGAATCACCAGTGATAATTTGACTGGCATTTATTCTTTTCCATGTTTCCTCCTGGATTGTAAGTTTGAAATCAGCAGGTATGGTCCATTTTTCTCATGTTTTTTTACTTGTCATGAGCCGTATCGCGGGCCTGCCCGCACTAAAGCCCGCACCACATGTAGATAGTCTATCACATACATGTCACAGACAGACCACTATATAGTCTGTCGGGACGAGGATCCACATCTCTTCCTCATCCTGCAATCTACATTATAGGATCCCGAAACCCCAGAAACCCCAGAACCCAGAGCCTTCCTCTCCACAGATCAGACCATAACATATTGCAGGATCTAACACTACGGAGACAAAGGCAAGAAACCAACACCCAGACACCTGAACAAAACCAGACAGACAACCCGAACGATCCCAACTCCACCCGCACCCAAAAGATGGATGAAGTAGAGCAACTCCGACGACAGCTTGAGGAGATGACTCAAGCAAGGGAGAACGAACAATCCTGCCGAAGAGCGGCCGAAGCACAACGGGACCAACCATCCCGACCAACCGGTTCCACCCCAACCCGCGGACCAAAGATCGCATGCCCCGACAAGTTCGATGGTGAACGCGGGACGAAGGCAGAAACGTTCACCCGCCAAGTGGCGATTTATACATCGGTCAACAGCGCCATGTTCCCTGACGACAGGACAAAGCTGTTATTTGCCGCGTCCTACCTTACCGGACCCGCCGCCGTGTGGTCCGCCCCGTACATCGACCTAGTCACGGAGGGAGCGGACTTCTCGTACGACGGGTGGACGAAGGATTTCGGAACAATGTATTTCGACTCCAAGAAGAAAGGGAAGGCGGAACGGGCGTTACGAACGCTGCGACAGACGAGGACAGTGGCCGACTACACCCACACATTCCTCACCCACGCTACTGCCACCGGATGGGAGGTCCCGACCCTCATCAGCCAATACCGACAGGGCTTAAAACGGGACATTCGGACGGCACTAGTGCTGGCCCGCACCACTTTCACCACTGTCAATGAGGCAGCGGGTCTAGCCATGGAGCTTGATTCGGAGATGCACGGGGCGGAAACGACCACTGGAATTGTGAAGACCCAGCCAGATCCCGACGCCATGGACACATCTGCGATCAGCGGTCGACTGTCCGAGGACGAGAAGGCCCGCATGATGCGGGAAGGACTTTGCTTCCGCTGCGGGACGCGAGGACATATCTCTCGGGAGTGTCCAAACAAGAAAGGGAAAGGACGGACACCCGCCTCAGTCTTTGCACTTGAGGACCAGATCCGACAGCTAGCCGATGGATTGGCGGCGCTCAAAACGGAGGGACAGACGGACAAGGTGAACAAGGGACGGGCCAATAAGTCAAAAAATGGAGACGCTCAGGAATGAAGGTTGTGCCCTTCCCGAGCGTAGCGGTGTTGTCATGCAGTATTGGTGCTAGTCAGACATTACATGTAAATGAAATTGATCCCCGATGTTTCCTTTCATGCACCATCACAACTCCCAGAGCCACACCCCAAAGCCCCTATCCCCCCCTATCCTTCCTCATAGACTCCGGAGCAACCCACAACGTTCTGAGTGAATCGTACGCATCCCGATGGGGACTCCTCGAGGCCGCTTCGGCCTCGGGGCGAACCGTCTTCGGATTTGACGGGTCCGCAAGCAGAGCAACCCATGAGATAGACCTAATGTTGAACGACAAACCCCGCCCGTCCCGATTCATCATTACACGACTGAAAGACTTGTATGATGGGATCCTAGGGATGCCCTGGATCCGCCGATATGGACACCGAATCAATTGGACAAACCGTACCCTATGGACCCCGGACATTGCGGCCGCTTCGGCGGTTTTGTCTATTCCGAAAAACACCCCAACCGGCGAGTCGGGGAAAGCTAGGAAGATTGACAAGGGGGTGTGTGTTTTAAACACAATAACGCCCCCGCAATGTGAGTTTGACATCCCTATCCCCCACATCATTTCCGAAACGGCTGGCAAGCTTGTACACCCTGTAGATAGACCCCAGAAGCCCACATGGAATCCCGAAACCCAACACCCCAACCACGTACCCAATGAAACCGTATCCAACCAAACTTGTGCTACTGCGGCAGCAGTATCGTCCTACCCGCCAACATCCCCGCAGAAGGTCGAAAGGCCCATGGGGAAAGCTAGGATTAGTGACGAGGGGGTGTGTGCTTACAGCACAATAACACCCCCGCAATGTGAGTTTGACAACCCCCCATCCCATACTTTACTGCCCGAGACAGCTGGCAAGCTTGTACGCCTTGTAGATAGATTCGCACGCCCCGCCAGGAACCCCAAGACTCAACACTCTGACCAGGTACCCGATGAAATTATTGCTACTGCCAAGGCAGTATCATCCTCTCCGCCAACATCCCCGCATACAGTCTATAGGCCCATGGGGAAAGCTAGGATTAGTGACGAGGGGATGTGTGCTGTTAGCACAATAACACCCCCGCAATGTGAGTCTGATAGATCTCCCCCGCATTTGAACCCCAAAACAGCTGGCAAGCCTCTTTCCCCCCTAGGACATACCCCCACAGTGATCAGCACGGCCAAAACATTGTGGTCGACATTGGCCCGATTGGCAGCAAAAGGGAAAGCCACGACTGCGGAGCGGACCACGGATGAATTGGTACCGCGATGCTACCACTGACACCTTGACATGTTCCGGAAATCAAGCGCCATGAGACTTCCCCCGCGAAGAAAGTATGACTTCCGCGTAGATCTGATCCCAGGAGCCACCCCACAGGCCGGAAGAATCATCCCGCTATCCCCAGCAGAGAACCAGGCACTTGATATTATGATTGCCGAAGGACTGACGAGCGGGACCATTCGACGGACCACATCCCTGTGGGCAGCACCAGTACTATTCACTGGAAAGAAGGACGGTAACCTGCGACCCTGTTTTGACTACAGGAGACTCAACGCGGTAACGGTGAAGAACAAGTACCCGCTCCCACTGACAATGGACTTAGTTGACAGCCTTTTGGATGCGGACACATTCACAAAGCTCGACCTCCGCAACGCATATGGAAACCTCAGAGTTGCGGAAGGCGACGAAGATAAGCTGGCTTTCATCTGCAGAGCAGGTCAATTTGCCCCGCTTACCATGCCCTTCGGTCCCACGGGAGCGCCAGGATACTTCCAATACTTCATGCAAGACATCCTCCTCGGACGGATTGGGAAAGACACCGCTGCATACCTAGATGAAATCATGATCTACACACGGAAAGGGTCGGACCATGCGGAAGTGGTGGGCAGTATACTGGACACATTGAGCAAGCACCAATTGTGGCTGAAACCCGAAAAGTGTGAATTTTCAAGGCCGGAAGTAGAATACCTAGGATTATTGATATCATGCAACCGGATCAGAATGGACCCCACAAAGGTGCAAGCAGTAACCGACTGGCCCGCACCAAAGAACGTCACCAAACTTCAACGATTCATTGGGTTTGCTAATTTTTACCGCCGATTCATCGACCATTTCTCAGGAAAGACCAGACCACTTCACAACCTGACAAGAGTAGAGACCCCCTTCGTGTGGGACGCCAAGTGCAACTCTGCATTTGAATCCCTCAAAACCGCCTTCTCATCCGCCCCGATCCTGAAAATCGCGGACCCGTACAAGCCGTTTGTACTCGAATGTGATTGCTCTGATTTCGCGCTCGGCGCGGTACTGTCCCAGGTTTGCACCAAGGACCAGGAACTTCACCCAGTAGCTTACCTGTCCCGATCCCTTGTACAGGCGGAAGGCAACTATGAGATCTTTGACAAAGAGTTACTGGCTATTGTGGCTGCCTTCAAGGAGTGGCGGCAATACCTGGAGGGGAACCCACACCGCTTGACGGCAATTGTATACACCGATCACCGTAATTTGGAAAGCTTCATGACAACCAAGCAGCTCACAAGAAGACAGGCAAGATGGGCGGAGACCATGGGATGTTTTGACTTCGAGATCATATTCCGACCAGGACGCCAATCGACAAAACCCAACGCCCTATCCTGCAGACCGGACCTTGCCCCAGCACCGGGAGAAAAGCTGACATTTGGTCAGCTTTTAAAGCCAGGTAACATCACCGAGCGGACTTTTGAGGAGCTTGCGGAATGTGCGGAATTGGACAGCTGGTTTCTGGACGAATCGATTCAAATGGATGATGGGGAACATTGGTTTGAGGTGGACGTGATGGGGACTGATTTGGAAGATGCGGGAACGGACGACCTAGTGTTGTCTGACGCCGAAATCATTGCCAGGATTAGAGAACTGACCCCACATGATCCAAAATTGGCTGACTGGATTAAGCTGTTACAGAAACCGACAGGGCACCACAACAGGTATGCAGAAGCCGACGGGGTACTCTACGACAAGGGACGGATAGTGGTACCAGCGGACTCGGCATTGCGAACGATACTCCTCAAAAGTCGACACGACACAAAGTCCGCAGGCCACCCAGGCAGATCCCGCACGTTGGCATTAGTACGGAGAAGTTTTGTGTGGAGTGGAATGAAGAGATTTGTAAACCAGTACGTAGACGGATGTGATTCATGCCAAAGAGTCAAATCTAGCACTTGACGGCCGTTCGGAACATTAGAACCCCTCCCAATCCCCGCAGGCCCATGGACGGACATTAGCTATGATTTGATCACTGATCTCCCTGAATCCCGCTTGAGTGACAGCATACTGACAGTAGTAGACCGACTGACCAAGATGGCCCACTTCATCCCATGCAAGAAAACCATGAACGCGGAACAACTAGCGGAACTGATGGCAGAACACGTATGGAAACTCCATGGAACCCCCAAGACAATTGTCTTGGACCGGGGAAGTATTTTTATCTCCCAAATCACACGTGAATTGAGCTCCCGCATGGGGATTAGACTACAGCCATCCACAGCGTACCACCCAAGGACAGATGGACAATCCGAAATCGCCAACAAGGCAGTCGAGCAATACCTACGGCACTTTGTTTGCTACCAACAGAACGATTGGGCCCCACTCCTCCCAATGGCCGAATTTGCTTACAATAACAACGACCACACCTCGACAGGAGTTTCCCCGTTCAAAGCCAACTACGGATTCAACCCGGCATATAGCAGAACCCCCTCAACAGAACAATGCATCCCCGCAGTAGAGGAACGACTCCGCAAACTTGCGGAGGTCCAAGGAGAACTCAAGCATTGCTTAGAAGAGGCGCAAGAAACAATGAAAGGCCAATTTGACAAGAAAACATGGGAAACACCGGAATGGGACGTGGGGGACGAAGTATGGCTAGACGGACGCAACATTTCAACGACCCGCCCCAGCCCAAAATTGGAACATAGATGGCTGGGACCTTTCTCTATCTGTAAAAGAATCTCAAGATCCGCGTATAAGCTAACACTCCCTATATCCATGCGGGGGGTACACCCCGTATTTCACGTATCAATACTCCGCAAACACAGACCCAACGAAATTGTGGAATGACAGAAGGAAGACCCGGAACCAATTACAGCGGACGGCGGGGATGAGTGGGAAGTCAAAGAGGTACTGGACTGTAGAAGACGACGCGGGAAGACCCAATACCTGGTCAGCTGGAAGGGATTTGGAACGGAAGACAACTCATGGGAACCGGCGGAAAACTTGAAGAATTGCAAGGAACTGGTAGCGGGATTTAATTCAAGATTTCCGAATGCGGGAACCGCTCATCGGCGGAGGCGGAGAAGGAAGTGAGGAACAAAATTGATAAGAGGTGGAATTTTTTTCTTTTTTTCTTGATTGGCGAATGAGTGGAGGATTTAGCATTAAAAGGGGGATAATGTCATGAGCCGTATCGCGGGCCTGCCCGCACTAAAGCCCACACCACATGTAGATAGTCTATCACATACATGTCACAGACAGACCACTATATAGTCTGTCAGGACGAGGATCCACATCTCTTCCTCATCCTGCAATCTACATTATAGGATCCCAAAACCCCAGAAACCCCAGAACCCAGAGCCTTCCTCTCCACAGATCAGACCATAACATTACTTAACACTTCTAAATTCTTATCAATCTATGTTTGGAATAAAACCAATCAGTGTTAGATTTTTTTTTTAAAAAAAATAGGGGGTCAAACATGGCCAAATCCGCTTTTAAAACCAGGCAGTTATCCAATTTCATTTTTTTATCCAGTGGATTTCAAAAGGGTGTAGGGAAAGGACTAGCATGTTTTGTAAATGGTGGATTTTTTGAAAAAAGTAAATTACAGAATGGTGGATTTGGACATGTCTGATACCCCCTATTCAACCATCTTCAATAGGCCTTGAGTCCTGAGTCAGTGTAAGGTTCCTTCTGAAAGCATCTTGAAATTAGAAAATGGATATAAATTTTTAATAAACATACTTTAGAAATAGTCCTTTCATATTGGGGATTCACAGACATGGTCAGAATACATTAGTATCTACTCTCTATTTTATTTTTCCTGGCAGCTGAATGATTACTGCTTTCCACCCCAATTCACTCTTCAAAATATTTTTGTGGGTTGTGTTTCCTACATAAAATTTGTTTTCCTGGGTGAGACTGTCTGAATTTTATTATCATCAGTGAATATACAAAAATTGTCAGCTTGCTACTATGACAGAGCAACCTGTCACAAGTTTCCTACAAAAATTATTATAAAAAATATGTAATATCAAATAATAGTTAGAATATTATTTGATATTCTGAATCTACACTAAAATTAACCTAGGGTACCTCACTCACAGGTACCCCTAATTCTCACTCCTTCACTATGTAAATTAGCATACAAGAATTAGCAAGTACCTTTAATAAAAAGGCACTTGCATCAATTAAAAATGCTTATATATGTAAATACATATGCTTAAACCCCATTTCCAGTCACGGAAATGAGGTGTTATGTAAATTAGGGGAGATAGTGTAAATACACCGTGTTTTACTCAAACCCCACGTACCGCAGTCCGCAGAGCTTGAAGTTCAACCCGCGTGACTGAAAGCCCGCGCCAAAGTTGGGATATAAGCCCCCGCGCAAGCCTTAGACCCCTTACAGGCTCTCAGCTGGCACGCGGACTCCACAGTCACTCAGGTACACCCAAATCAGTAAAAACACGCCCCAGTGACCTCATTACATATGTTACATATGCAATAAAGGTTACTGGGGATTAAATAATTAATTATATTAGAGTGTATTATTATTTATACATATAAATAAAAATATACTGACTGAACAAACAGTATAAACAATTCTGTGGCTTATTATAAAATACAAATAAGCCACTAGTATTAAATCTATAACAACCAGTACTGATGTACTACAGACTGTAAGACAATATAAATATAAAAATACATCAATAAATCAATTGGTGACGTTTATTCAAAGCAGAGGCTGCTGAAGCGTCACCAAGAAAGCAAAAATGGCCAAAATGTGGTCCAAAGATCCCACAAGTTGGCCAATAATACCTACAGGGTCCCCAGGGGGAACCCAAGACTATTTAAAGAGCTCTTCAACCGCCCAAAGAAGGCTCCTCATGCTTCCCAATACCCACTAACAACCTTACCCACTTCTTATTAGATATATACATCTTTATAACACAGTCTGGTAAGCTTCTTAGTAGTTATTCTTTAGCCCTGTCTTCCCCAACAACTTCACAGTGCCCATCAAGCTCCACCATCCATCCATCCAAGCGCTTCAAACTGTCCAGTTTCACCCAGAATATCCCCAAGATCCCTCAAGGTTTATTACTAGTAAGTAATAACCCTTTTCTTGAAGATATTCCCCCATTTCCATTCCTGGGATTAAACCACCCCTGTTCCAACAGGCCCCAGTGTTCCAGGTACCTAAATCCTCTGCATTTATTTGTAAGATACCTTAGAGGGATCTAAACCACCCCTGATTTATCAGGCCCCTCTGGTTTTTAATTATATTAAATTTATTTAATATAATTATTAACCTATTTTTCTCTCAATTTTTACGTCACAATTCCCCCATATCTTTTGTGAATTGTAACATTGTACCTTACCCAGAGTTAATATACTCTTTCCATATATTCTTGCACCACCTGTAGCTAGAAGGACTTGTCCTTGGCATCAGGGAGGCTGACAAAAATTTCCCCGTTGAGAAGATCAGATATATCTGATTTACATGATACCCAAAGCATGACAAAAAGATAATTAGTATAACAAACCCATATTTACTCATCAATCAAGCCAAATTACATGAGGATGTTTTTATTTTTGAATAAAATTCAAGCTCATGAAAGGCCATAATAATTTCTGGAGGGTGTAAGTGACCATCACGTCAAAATTACATGTTCAGGATTCTCCCAAGTAATATAATTATGTCAAAATTACACATCATCAAGATTCTCCCAGATATATTAATTGATCATCATTGAGATAATTCAAAATCTATACCAACAAGTATGCACATATGCCAAGGGTTCTAGAAGAGTGATAATAGAACAGCAAGCACAAAGAAGAGCAGGGTACAGATCTTCATAAATCAGGGTTCAAATGTGAATATATTTTTAAATAAAGATAAATTTCTTGATAAAGGAGAATATATGTCAGGGCGTTTCTCTGAGGTGAAAGAGCTCTGAATGGAAGATAGTAGATACAGCTCTAAGACTATGTAGTCTGAGCTCTACTCTACCGGCTCTGCAGGAGGATGGAACCACACCTCCTGATGGAGGGGCTGTTGACTTCGTATCAACTGGAGTCTGTAAAGACTCTTTGACTAGAGAGATGAGATATAGATGAAAGATGATACTCAAGCTTACATAGTATGGGTGAGGTCAAGTAGGGGATGGATGGGAATATAGAGATAAATGGAAAAAGAGAAACTAAAGGCCCCAATCACAGTGTTTGAGTTGGTGTCAAAACTACAAAATAGTGGGCTTGGTATAGTTATTTCTGAGGAATCCTCCGAGTTTGGAGAGTTCCTCTTACTTATACTAATTCAATCTGTTGATCACTTGCTGCGTTTGCACAGTCTATCTTCTGCTTAATTAGCTACGCAACTCAGTGATGCCCACTGGCTGTATTGGGACATCTGCAGCACTTGTAGTGCTGCTCTGTCTGCTGGTTGTGCTGTCTGATATAGCAGCCGGCTGACAATATATATGTCTATTATCATTGGAATTCTTACTTGGAAGTTTTACAAATAACCTGAATCAAATATTATGTTATTAGTATGCATTTTGAATTCATTTATTTGCAAGAGACTTTTTTTTAATTGTTTGATCCATTCTTATAATGGATAAGGATGAAGATTTTCATCTGGAATTTTTATTTTGTGAAGTTCATAAGGAATTGGCTTACCATTTGAAAGGTTATTAATTAAATATATGGAAATAATTCAACTTTGGAGGAGTCATTTGGAAAACAATACCTTATTGATACATGCTGTAGCAGTGGGGGATACATTCTAGATACAGTGTTGATATTTTCCGGTTGGGTAAGAGATAATCAAAGGCACCTCCATAGAGGTTCCAACTTTTTTTTTCCTGGTGAGTATGCCCAAAGAAGGCGGGATTGGGTGGAGCCACGGGGCTCGGGGAACTTGGGAAGAAAACAGAGTGGGGGAAGAAGAAGCGGGGCGGACACAGGGACAGGGGTCAACAGGGTGTAGTAGTTGGGGTCATGCTGCGGTGCAATGCAGAATTAGGGAGATAGGCAAGTAGGGTTCCAGAGGAGGTCCCTGGGATTACGGGACACAACCGGGGGGCAGAAGTTGTATAAATAGAGTTGTAATATTAGAGGGGAGAGGAGGATTTTATCTTATCATTGAACTAGGTAGCTACCATCATCATTGCATAAGAAATATCTTATACACAACAACTTTTAGAATCTTCAGTGCACATGGGCAAGTGGAAAGAAACAGTAGAAGACATGGAGAACTGAGAAGGGCATCACCAGGAAGGCAAAAGCAAGCGGAAAAGTCCACTTGCTAAGTAACAGTGTTGCAGGGAATCCAGTTAGTCATCTACTAACCACTGTTCATCCCGCAGCAGAAATCAAAGAACCACCAGAACCAACCAGGAAGAAGGATACTTGGAGTCTTTCATCAGGGGCTCAAGACAGAACATACCATTTCTGTTGCCGGGGTCATCCTTATTTCCACAACGGCATCAGTTCATCTTTTAGATCCTGAGGTGGGTGTACACTCTCACTGACATTATCTCAAGGAATTAATTGGACGTCCTGAGCCTCACAGTGCACCTTGGCAGTTGAGTAGATTATGAAGTATCATAGATAAAAAGGAATTGCTGCGTGCTGAAATAGACCTGGCCATCTGGGGCATCAAGAGGATGCAAATCCAATTTTTTAATCAACTGACGTTTTTTTCAACAATTACGCAGGTCAATGATTGCATTTAGTTGAAAATCAAATTTCTTTGGGTGAATTATGATGGATAAGGAAGTAGGATGTCCCCGGTTTCTGACCTGCATCACCAATGAGTATGAAACCCCTGCAGTATCATTGGTGGCATGTTGCTAGATGGTAGGAGGGTTTTCCGTAAGACCAATAGCCTCAAGAAATGTTTATCATTCATTGATCCAGGCCTTCTCCAATTGAGTATATATACTATCAGGAAGGAGAAGATAATAAATAAACACTGAAATCACATTACAGAAGTTCCCCTTTCCATCTACCACACATTGGAACACAAGTGATTCCCAGCCCTTCTGGTTTATGTAACCTTTCAACATGTCATGGGGGGGGGGGAAGCCAGGGGTAAGTGAGTCCCATTGATAGTGCCTAAAATGTGTGGAATCCCATGATTTGATTCAAAATACTTGCTTATCAAATTCCACTGGTCAATGAGGTCCAGAGCCAGTGTGAGCCTGGGTCTCTAAAGTGAAAACAGGACACAAGGATTGGGGGCAACATTTATATTTCGAAAGATAAAGAAAACAAATTTTAAGGGGTAGAGGGAGAAAGGGAAGAAAATGAAGTGATTATTTTTGATTCATCTTTTATTTGAATAATCTGAGTGCTCTTATTAATGATAATCAAAAACCTGGAAAATTTTGAAAGCTGCGCCAGAGTCTTTGAGAAATGCAACAGCCTCTTCACACAATGGAAACGTGGAAGGAATTTAAGAATAAAAAGTGTATCAGCCCAGTTTTTTACGACTATGATCAAGCTGGATAGTCAAGGTTCTTTGGAGGGAAACCTATGGGGTTTATTTCAAGGAAAAACCACGGAAAAAGATTGAAGTAAAGCTTGAAGATCTTTAGAGGTGATTCAGGTAGATCTGATCTGATGTTTGATGCTTGATTTGATCTTCTTTTCTGGTTGAGGATGAAGGAGAAAGGGAAAAGGGGAAAAGGGATACAGAGAAGGACTACTTTCACTGGTGAAGTACTGGGTGAAAGAGGCATTTGATTGGTTAGAGTGGTGAGCTGTGTCAGCCTGGGTATGAAACTAACCGTGGTTAAGGGTTGTAAATGAGGTAGGTTGATGGTTTAAAGTGGTTTGGGTAAGTTAAATATCCTGTAAAAAAGGATATTCCTCAATCAGTAAGTCTTGTCTGAGAGGCTTGCTCTAATTTCTCTAATTAGGTGCATCCAAATCAATACAAATTATTAATAGGCATCCAAGGAGAGACTCAACTTGGGTTTGTGGTTTCTACCTTATTGAAGGTAGGTTTTGGCCAATTCTTGAGTTAATAAACCATAGTGCCTCTGTTTACTGAAACTCAAGGATCCAGCCCCTGTAGCATCACCAGGGGCATCACCAGAGGGACCCAAAAAATACCAAAGCACCCACAGGTTGGCCTTTGGTTGGGGATGATATAAAAGCTTTACAATACCCATTGGACATTTACCCACATTCAAAACTTGTGATAAATTGTTAAATTGCCAGGTAGGGTCCTTAGTAGTTATTTTTAAGCCCTGAATTCTCTCAAGAAAACATAGCAGTGTTCATAAAGAATTCCTAATTAACTTTTTAAGTGCTTACAACCCAAACCTGTCTACAGGCCCAAGTGTTTCAAGGTGCCTAAATACTCTGAATTCCAAACAAGACATTGCAGGGATTAAATCACCTTATCAGGCCTCTAGTTTGAATTTTATTGATATATTTATCACCTTTTTCTTTCAATCTTTTCATCAAAATTCCCAATACATTGTTAGAATTATCCCCATTAAATTTTATCTTAGAGTTTCAAGCTCAAAATTTTCTTCTTTTTAACTATGTTTAGCTTGAAGGACTATTCATTGAAATAACCTAGGCTGACAATATTTCACACCTGTAAGAAGTAGCATGCATTAATTGGCATAGCCTTATCAACTGCTAACAATTTTTTCATGGATGATGCTTCTCCTGTGTATTTTTTCACCACAAAAGTTGTATAGACAAATCCCCTGAAATAGGAATTAATGTACATTAAAAAACAACTGCTGGTATGATTGGATCAGCCTGTCAGTTGGAGTCCATTTAGCAATTATTCTCCACAATGTTTTCCAAAAATTCTTGCTCCGATCACCAGGAAAAATAAAATGTCACCTGACACCCGGTGACATCAAGAAACAATGGCTGTAGCTTTGTTCTAGCTCTGGTTCTACCCCAGCTAGGAAACAATGGCCCCTTTGTGTCCTACAAGGGGCTGTACATGAGACCAACTGTACTACTGATGGGTAGCTCATTGAACCTAGGCTGATGTCACCTGTAGTCTAGTGACAATTTATTTTTCCTGGTGGATGACCCAAATAAGACCAATCCTTCCTCCAATGACCAAAATAAGAACAATCCCCAATTTAATTTCAATCAATCACTCTTCTTCCAAAAAATCCACGAAAAATTGTATAAGTTAAAAAATGCGCATTTATGTGAATGAAAGTAATTATTTTGGGGGTTTGTTTTTTTCAATTATTGACAATAGAATGAAAAAACATGAAACAATTAGGATAACACAATTTAAGAACTCGTACTTCCTTGAGGTCAAGAATACAATAGGATAACTTGTGTGAGCTAGAAAAGATGAGAGGCTTAGAACTCGCTATTCTTGAGAATCTACCAGTTTGATGAATGGTCAGCTCCTGAGGTCTTGGCCTCGCTAGCGTCACTAGGACGCCCGTCCAAACTCAGCCCTTCAGAAGTATGACTGGAACCCTGCGATTCTGATTCGGTACAATCCGGAGGTTTAGCTATGATTTTCTGTCCGATTTTCGTAATATCAAGTCTTATTTGGCCTGAATTTTTCAAGTCGGCTGTTGTGAAGTTAGGTAGACAATTAGTTTTTCAGGATTCATGATTATCCAGAAATTTTCACTCGGGGTTAGCTTACATTCTGGCAACTTGGCTTTCGTAGCCTTAATCAAATTTGCTTTCCAATACAATCTTCCTGAAGTAGGAATGTGACTGCCCGAATCTATTATTAATATATCATAAAGATGGTCAGTGTTGAAGCGTTTTTCATCAACAGGCTTTCTAGATGTCCAGCTTGGGATAGTTGCACACCTGGCCCCAAACCCAATGTGTCTACACATTCTCGCACTTCTGTGGGAAGTAATTTTAGAGTGTGATTTTCGTCCTTGGCATACATTGTTTCAGGTTGATTTGCTTCAGTAGCCTCTTGCAACGGTGTAGTAAATACCACGGTGAAGCGTTCAGGTTTGAAGTGTTCATCATCAGGAAGTTTTCTCAAAGTTTGATACGTAAGTAAGTGATTGGCTTACCGCGCAGGAATCCTGAATCATAGCGCTCCCTATCCTCAACATCATGTTCTGGTACAGTGTCAAAGCATTCATTATCAGCAAGGTGTTTCTACATATCCAAGTGTTCTACTCACGCCAAGCGCCTGATCTGCCACTGATCTCCCCGGACTGAGCACCACTCCATTGTGGCCGTCTGCTTGATATTAAAGGGGTCAAGTGCATGTCATTTAGTGGTTCTATAGGTTGATCAAGTGAATTTTTACAGCTAATTCCTCCGCCTGGCCAAGTGAAT
Source organism: Puccinia hordei (assembly GCA_007896445.1). Lineage (NCBI taxonomy): Eukaryota > Fungi > Basidiomycota > Pucciniomycetes > Pucciniales > Pucciniaceae > Puccinia > Puccinia hordei. The sequence goes on from RDRW01000048.1 coordinate 815,505, forward strand.
AATGCAAATCGGTCAGTTGGATTTTGGGGCTAAATTTTGAAATTTCTGCCTGATGGATAATTCTGATGGACACTGACAGTTAAACCAACGAAAATATCTAGATTTGCCCTTTGCGGGGGCACCATTCAGCAGATCACATTGCAAAGATAGATGAACAGCCAGGACAATGAGAGGTCGGATTGAAATAGCAAGCTTCATTGTTTCAACTTCAAATATTATAAGGATCAGCTTTGCTTTGCTGGAACTCAAAAGATATTTGAAAAATGTGGAGTATGTGCAGACTCTAATCGATCATGGCCGCGTGTTAGAAATGTGGACTATATATACTTGAGAGTTGTGGCCTCAGTTTAAAAAGGTTTGAGCGGTTCCATCGGGAAGTCAGAGTTTTTTTTCTATGCTACTGACCTAGAGGAAATGTTGTACCGGAGAATTCAAGAGCAGGAATTCAATATACTCAGGTTTTGTCTCGGGCCAAGGTGTGCTACGCGGTGCTAAGTGACAGTGTTGAGGTTGAATAATCATGTCTCGCTGACATAAATTACACATACATACATATACTACCTATGAAGGTTGGCTACATAAATAGTAGCTAGAGTCAACTGTTTGCTGTAGTGACTCGAAGGGGTAATCGGTATGGATTGTCGGTAGGTGTGGCCCGGAGGAGACAGATGTAGTCTCCTCCGGCCGGCTGAGCCGCAGCCGAGTCAACCATAGGTCACAACACCCTCGGCAAGGCTCCAAGACACCTGCCAGGGAGGTTGGAACTACATACAAGCTGAGAGGATAAAACACTAGAAACGGAAAAAAGAGAAAAACAACAATGAGGGCACATGAGGGTGTTTGGAAGAGGATGAAATATTGAAAGTTAAGAAACAAAACCAAGACTGATGATATATGAAACCATTACCGTCATCAAAAATTTCATAGCCCCCATCATTAATTATAATCTTCACAGCCACAATTATCAAAACCATCAGACCCATCAAAATTGTCTCCACAATCAAAATTATTGTTGAATACATCCTCAATATTATTGTGGGCTTCAAAATTGTTGTTGAAATCATCAATATTGGGGTACCCACCCCCATTGCTTCCAAAACCTCAATCAACACCAAGGTCTTCATTGTAGTCAGAGTGGTTGGAATCTTCAAACCCTCTAATTGCATCTGAGATGTTGTGTGGATGTTCATGTGACTCGTGAGTTGTTATATACTGTCTGAAAGCCTCAATCCAAGCCACCGGTCCTTGGTGTTGAAGGTCTTCAAACTCATCAGCAGAAAAGGTGTTGGCCCAGTGATCAACGTCTCTTTCACGGTAATTCTTCATATTGAAGACAGGTTCTTGAACCTGGGGATTTTCAGGTTCCTGCTTGTCCTCTAGAAGTTGAGGGTTTTTCTGATATTCATCATCTTGTTTGTTCTCTAGAAGATGGGGGCCTGACTGATCTGGAGCATCGTCCTTCAAATATTTGTTGTACTTGCTCAAACACTGGTTTGTTGAATCATGTGCATCTAGCTGTATTGGAACTGAGTTCAGGCTGAAGATTGGGACTGCTTGGTTGTTGGGCCGGACATCTAAAGGTATTTCTGGTTGAATGTCTGGTTTAGAGCTCATAGCATTATTCACTCGGGTATGTGCGCGTTGCTTCAATGTATAGACGGGCAGACAAGTGGGACTTGATTTTCTTGGTTGTTGAAGTACAGGTTCCAAGTGTTTCTCGCGCCAAGACTTAGAGCGACGGGTCAGGCATCCTCTGCAGACTGCTGTATTCAACACATTGGGACGCAAACTAGGCTGTAGTCCAACTTGATCAAACGGGCGATGAGGTCAATCAATTGGTCCTATTGGCGGCACAGCAGGTAAAAGTCCTAAAACAAGGTTTAAATCATCCAGGAACAGCCAAATGCAACCAAAAGCAGCATGTGCGCCGGGTTCCATTGATCTTGAGCACCTGAGAAGGAGGTTGGGGAATAAAGCTGAAAAGGATAAGAAGTAAAAAAAATATTAAGGTCAATCCGGAATGAGTCTTTGGAAAAGTTTGATGTGTATACCGGAATGGATTCTTTGGTGATCAAAAAGGAATATTCCGGGATAAAAACGTTGGTGAGAGGTCTTCAGTGAAGCTGGTAACGCAGGCTCATAACCTGTAGTGACTCAAAGGGGTAATTGGTATGGATTGTTGGTAGGTTTTTCCCAGAGGAGACAGATGTAGTCTCCTCCGGCCGGCTGAGCTGCAGCCGAGTCAACCATGTGACCTAGGTTACAACATTTGCTTCAGACTCACCCCCACTCTGAAATACACAAATACGTATTTTCAGCCACCAAGATATTACATATAACATGTAACACTTGAAAATGCAAGCTGAAATAATTAATAATAATTAATAATATTAATATTAATATTTATTTTATTTTATTTATTTATTTATTTTTTACTAGACTTTCTGATTATAACAGAAATTATACTTAACTGTTTCAACAATTGGTATAATAGTCTAACAGTTAAGAACAAGCTTATGAATATTTGACTGATACATAAGGCTCTGTGTTCACGCCACACTCATGACCACATGTAGAAAATAGTAATAAAATTATTTAAATTATATCTATTTTTTATCAAAAATAGAAGGAAATTAAATTAAAGAAAATCCTTGGAAAATAAATTTTCAAAAACACAATAAATGGATAAAGAACCATTTATTGGTATAGCTTTTTCCATGACAATCCTGGAAAATCCTGGCATAACCCATAGTAATATATACTATAAGATTACATATGTATTTAAATAAATAACTTATGTAGTATGTATTATATACATAATTACATGTGATATTAAATCAATGATCACTCAGGGCAAGCGCTTTTTCAAGCTCTGGTCCCTAGATAATTTATTCACAAGTATTTCTTAGTGAAATATTTATTTATTACTGAAATAAATATTTCCCACTAAGTATAGTTAGTGTGAAATAATCATGGGGTCATTCCAACTAGAAATGAAAACATATTTCACATCTGATCACGAACAGGGTGATCACTTGTAAGCCCTGCTCCTCACAGGCTTACACAAACCTGTCACAAGATTATATATTGGTATTTAGTCTCATCTTCCCCCTTTACCTAGACAGCAGAGATCCTTCTCTCCTGTCTAGGTAAGTACCATGTTCTCTGTCCTCTTCTCAACCCCTTTCCTCTTTTCCTTTCATGTGTACATACTGATTGAGAGATCCTTCTCTCCTGTCTAGACTGAAATTCATCCCACTTTGGTACTAGAACCTTCCAGAGGCTCTTAGCCTGGTTCCTCTGTGCCACATTTCCGAAAGCTTCTTCAATAAAGAACAGTGAAGGGACTCAACCCTTACATCACTTCCCCCTGGTGATCTTACTCTGATCACTGCTTTCAATAAGCATGTGAAAAGAATTAATATTTTATTATTTAAGAGGAGGTTTTCTTCACTAAATTGCAGACAACCTCCCCATCAATTTTAACCCATACTTAGATAACTCATTATAAGCTACCAAGGCGCTCACCTTCTCCTGTAAGTAAGGAGGACTGGCCTTTTTTCCCTTATAATTATCTTATTAGTTAAAATTCCTCAACAAACTCCCCCCAATAAATTAATATTAATTAATTCTATTGGAAGAACCGTTCATATTCTGGTTAACCCTTCTGTGGAGCTTTCTTTCCAACAGAATTCTGGTAGCAGGAATTTAGAACCTGTTTATTTGTTACTTAAGTGTCTTTACACTATAGTAAATATTTTATCAAGCTTATAATCCTTTATTTACACTTTAAAAGTGTAAAATCTTCTTTAATTCCTCTCTGTACACGCCACAATCAGTGGAATAGAGTACAGGAAGTTGACACGTATTACACAGATATGTATTATATACTCCACTATTGATGGGACTTGTTAGGGCAGAACCAAGTTGACCAAAACATCATGTTCCTCATTTTTTTCATTTTTTGAGTGTGATTTTGCCGGTGGCATTGGACACTGTGAATATTCAAAATTGGACTACATACAAAGTAGAGGTGACAAAATTTTCAGGCTTTTAGCTGCTAGTGCAGTTAAGACAAAACAGTATGTGGCAATCAGTAACAGGTTGGAGAAAAAGAAAGTTTTGGATGAAGTAGAGAAAACAAAACAAGGATAAATGTGGGGGAAAGAAAGATAAACACAGAAGGATCAGATGAGAGAGCAGAAACACAACGAGTCAGGTATTGTCAGCTTGCTACTATGACAGAGCAACCTGTCACAAGCATTGAAAAATTTAAACAAAATCACAAATAAATATAAAATATATTATATCAAATAATAGTTAGAATATTATTTGATATTCTAAATCTACGCTAAAATTAACCTAGGGTGCATCACTTACAGGTACCCCTAATTATCACTCCTTGACTGGGTAATTCTGTATTAAATTATTAGCAAGTACCTTTTGAGATAAAAGGTACTTACTTGTGTTTATGTTTATACATATTCACATATATGCTTAAACCCCATTTCCAGTCATGGAAATGAGGTGTTGTGGTGTGGCACACGGACACCAGAGTCACTAAAATAAATACAAGAAGCAAAAAAAAGCGCCCTAGTATCTTCATTACATATGCATTGAAGATTACTAGGGACTAGAAAACTGAAAGCCCCCGTCTCTTATGTGACGTGGGGTAGAATCTCGAACTTGTATAAAATACTGATATTCAGTATGTAGTTTGATTTAAAGGTCTCACTATAGCTTATACAGCCAGTGGAAATAAGAAATTCTACGCTTTTTACAGCGGAAGAGCTAGCACCTTTGTGTAACAAAGGAAAGCGGCTATGTAAAGCTCAGCGCTAATTGCTTCAACTGCTCCCTGTGAGTAGGAGAGGACTTCTAGTCACTTGAATAAAGATTCTAGTGACTAGGAAAGATGATAAGGGATAAAGAAAAAGGAAGATTTGGTTGATTATAATATAAACCCCACTCACTAAATAATAGTAAGGTAAGCAGGTTTGTATGGTAATAATCTGGGGGAAATTCCCTTTAGAAGGAAATCTCAGCCCCTTAAATATTACACAATATGTTATCCCCAATGTAATAACTCAAGGAGTTTTTATTATCTGGGGTAATTCATGATAATAGTCTCCTTGAAGGAGATATAACTAAATTGTAATAAAGTATGGTAAATTCATGAAGAGATATTAATATCTCCTTAAATTAGAATTTCTTGATAATAGTTAGTTTATAAATATTAGATAAAATAAGTATAAAATTATGAGTCATATGGGAATTGAACTTATAAACTTAAAATAATTTACTTTGTTCATTTTATTCCCTTTTTTGTAAACACAAGTCCTTAACCATTGGGTTATGTGACTTGTATTATGTTGGAGACATGTGGGCTTATTGTCTCAATGTCTGACAAAAACATATTTACATATTATCTTATATTATTTCATATATTATGTTATATGATTTTATACAATAAAAAAAATTACAGTAAGTATTAAAAACAACAGTTCAAAATAAATACTGTGGCTTATTATAGATAAAAATAAGCCACAGATACTAATAATATACTATATAAATACTAAATATAGTACAAGAATGTAATTAAATAACAAATATAAAATACCAAATATCTAACCTGGTGACTTATACACTAAGCCCAAGCCTCTGAAGCGTCACCAGGAAGGCCAATACATGGTTGAATCACTCACAGGTTGGCCATTAACACCTACAGGGTCCCCAGAGGGAGCTCAAGACTATTTAAGAAGCTCTTCAACCGCCCAAATAAGGCTCCTCATGCTTTCCAATACCCACTAAAGTACTTACCCACCATTTACTTTAGACATAAATCTTAATAAACAGTCTGGTAAGCTCCTTAGGAGTTATTCATTAGCCCTGTCTTCCAAAACAACACTACAGTGAACACCCAGTTCTACACTCCACCAATAAAAGCGCCCAAAACTGTCCTGTTTCACCCTGAATATCCTCAAGTTCCCCCTAGGATTATTACTAGTAAGTAATAACCCTTTTCTTGAATATATTCCCCCATTCCTTTCCTGGGATTTAAATCACCCCTTTTTCAGCAGGACCAAGTGTTACAGGTACCTAAATCCTCTGCATTATTTGCAAGATACCTTAGAGGGATCTAAACCACTCCTGATTTATCAGGCCCCTCTGGTTTTAATTATATTAAATTTATTTAATATAATTGTTACCATTTTTTCTCTATTGTTTATGTCACAATCCCCCTGATTCTTTGGGAATTAGACTTGTTATCCATCACCCAGAGTTATTACACTCTTTTTTTACCTTATTCTTTGCACCACGTGTAGCTAGAAGGACTTATCCCTGGCATCACGTAGTATGAAATCTGTGCCTGTTTTTGTTTTATTACTCAGAAATATAAACCAGAAAACCTCAATGGATGTTGTGATAGTTAAACAATCAGTTGATAAGAAATAATATTTGTTGTGAGTACTAATAGACCTAATGATTATAGGTAGTATTTAGTTGTAGTTTTTGATAATGGACAAGATAAGACTGGTTGACTAAGAAAAGAGGAGATTGATTAGTGATGATTGATTGATAAATGAAATGTGATGGTTGAATTTCTCACCAAGTTGGAAGCTAAAAAGGCTGTCCAAACTTAAAGCTTCATTGATGATTTGAAGGTTTCTTGATTATTTGAGAGTATCTTGATCTTGATCTTGCTGATGGTTGACTTTGGATGAGTTGAGTGGAGAAGTGAAGAAAGTATTGAAGTTAAAATTGAAGTCTTTTTGTGTGCAAGTTTTTGAGTGGTATCACAACAATGTCACAAGGTCTCAACATGTAGGCTGACAGGTAGGCAGTGTTATAGGGAGGTTTAATCAAATTGTTTGGACAATTGGATGAATTGAAAAATGGTGGGGTGTGATTTGGGATTGTGTAGAATAAGGTGGGGTTGATTTTTGTCCACTGCTGCTTTGCTTTTACATTATTTTTTGATGAGGATCTTGTGCTGGAGTTTGTAATGAGGGCACAATTCAACAAAATGAGCAGTTGTATCCCTCCCCTCACAGTGAGGGCCAGTGTCTAGAAAACAGTTGGCTTTGAAAAGGTAGTGGTTGAGGGGGGAATTTCTGGAACATAATTGATTGATAATGGCCTCAAGGTTACAAAGTTATTCAAGACTTTTGGTATTATTCATTCATTTGTAATAAAAAAAATTGTTTTTATGGTTCCAAGTGGTTACAGGTGTTACAAATGTAAAATAAGGAATTTTTCAATTAACATTATTAATGCTGTTATTTAGTGTATAGAATGACTCTATTGATATATAATGACTATATTGATATATAATAGGGGGTATCAAATATGACCAAATCCACAATTAAAACCAGTGAATTAGGTTTTTCCACAAAATTTCACTTTTGAGAATTCTGAACCATTTTATATACATCCCAATGGTTTTTAAAAATGGTAGATTTTCAAAACCAGTTGATTAGATAATTGGGGATTTGGTCATATTTGATACCCCCTAATGACTATATTGATATATAATGACTATATTAAGAGTGAAATAATGTATATTTGTCATGTGCTAATATACCTATCTCTAAATTCATAATGTTTCTTTATTCTATTGTATTATGGCAATTTGGCTCTGACATAGTAGCCAGCTGACATGTTGTTTCAGAATGAATTGATGTGGCAGAGGGTGGGGAGGAGAGGAGAGGGATTATTCAAGAAAACACAGATCTAAGTTTTCTTACATAATCTGTCAGCTTGCTACTATGACAGAGCAACCTGTCACAAGTTTCCTACAAAAAGTATTATAAAAAATATGTAATATCAAATAATAGTTAGAATATTATTTGATATTCTGAATCTACACTAAAATTAACCTAGGGTACCTCACTCACAGGTACCCCTAATTCTCACTCCTTCACTATGTAAATTAGCATACAAGAATTAGCAAGTACCTTTAATAAAAAGGCACTTGCATCAATTAAAAATGCTTATATATGTAAATACATATGCTTAAACCCCATTTCCAGTCACGGAAATGAGGTGTTATGTAAATTAGGGGAGATAGTGTAAATACACCGTGTTTTACTCAAACCCCGCGTACCGCAGTCCGCAGAGCTTGAAGTTCAACCCGCGTGACTGAAAGCCCGCGCCAAAGTTGGGATATAAGCCCCCGCGCAAGCAGTAAGCCCCTTACAGGTTCTCAGCTGGCACGCGGACTCCACAGTCACTCAGGTACACCCAAATCAGTAAAAACACGCCCCAGTGACCTCATTACATATGTTACATATGTAATAAAGATTACTGGGGATTAAATAATTAAGTATATTAGATTGTATTATTATTTATACATATAAATACATAAAAATATACTGACTGAACACACAGTACAAACAATACTGTGGCTTATTATAAAATACAAATAAGCCACTAGTATTAAATCTATAACAACCAGTACTGAGGTACCACAGACTGTAAGACAATATAAATATGTAAATACATTAATAAAATCAATTGGTGACATGTATTCAAAGCAGGGGCTGCTGAAGCGTCACCAAGAAAGCAAAAATGGCCAAAATGTGGTCCAAAGATCCCACAAGTTGGCCAATAATACCTACAGGGTCCCCAGGGGGAACCCAAGACTATTTAAGGAGCTCTTCAACCGCCCAAAGAAGGCTCCTCATGCTTCCCAATACCCACTAACAACCTTACCCACTTCTTATTAGATATATACATCTTTATAACACAGTCTGGTAAGCTTCTTAGTAGTTATTCTTTAGCCCTTTCTTCCCCAACAACTTCACAGTGCCCATTAAGCTCCACCACCCATCCATCCAAGCGCTTCAAACTTTCCAGTTTCACCCAGAATATCCCCAAGATCCCTCAAGGTTTATTACTAGTAAGTAATAACCCTTTTCTTGAAGATATTCCCCCATTTCCATTCCTGGGATTAAACCACCCCTGTTCCAACAGGCCCCAGTGTTCCAGGTACCTAAATCCTCTGCATTTATTTGTAAGATACCTTAGAGGGATCTAAACCACCCCTGATTTATCAGGCCCCTCTGGTTTTTAATTATATTAAATTTATTTAATATAATTATTAACCTATTTTTCTCTCAATTTTTACGTCACAATTCCCCCATATCTTTTGGGAATTGTAACATTGTACCTTACCCAGAGTTTATATACTCTTTCCGTATATCCTTGCACCACCTGTAGCTAGAAGGACTTGTCCTTGGCATCAGGGAGGCTGACATAATCCCTCCTGTGTGTATAGTTATGGGGCACATCCCTAACTATGTACATTGAAAGGATGTGCCAACTACATGCCCATTCCTTTGGAGAGGTGTGCAACTGCACACCCATCCTTAGGCAGCTATCCCAAACCTGTGGATGGGTGTGTGACCTGCATTCCCATCCTTGGGTGTTCTGACCCCCAAGAAAGGGTTTCCATCCCACACACTCTTTTTGCAAAGGGCATGCAGTCTGTATGCCCCTTTTTTAAAATGCATGTGTTTATCATGCCCCATAAATGTGAAACTGAAGGATAAATTGCGGATGGTGTAGTAAAATGATAATTTGGCCAATCTAGGGGTGTCTGAGCTTTACTTGCCAGCTGTAATTTTCCAGAAAATGCACAAATAATTGATAATCACAATTTAAATGTGTATCATCACTCTGAGAAGTATTCTAATGTGAAAAAAATGCTTCAATAAACATTGGATGAATCAAAAATATGCAAAAGAATTTTGCCACCCAAATTTAAGATCACAGTTATCCCCAAAGTAGAATGAAACCTCAGCTGTAATTCTGCAACATATGAGGTTAATTGCCAAATTTAGTTTCAGATGATATCATACTGAGAAAGCAAATCCTTGGAACTAAGTTTAGTATCAGACCCACTTCTTAGAAGTTAAGGGTTACTCAAGACAGTATGTGATTACACTTCCATCCAAGTGACCTGGAAACATCCCTGGTGTATACTTGCTACTAAATTGCCAAGTACAAGGGAATTTAATCAAAAGGGAATGAAATACTTTTACTTTATTTTGTGTCTGAGAAACAGGCAAAAAGGAATGGGAGGTACTGAGAGAAAATGAGAGGAAACTTAGACTGATATTCTATCAAATTAGATGCATCAAATACCACCTTCCCTAGTGTGGTAACAAGTGTTTATCTTGGAACAATAAGACCTGGTACAAGGCTTAAAAAAGAAAACACCTTGAGTTGAGATGAATGGAAAATCATGGTTTGTGATAATGTGTTTTTTCTCAACAAAATGGACTCTGCTCCACTTATTGTGGCGCATAAATTATGTAATAAATCAGTCTTACACTTTAAAATTGTAATATCAACAGAATACAGTACCAATAATTACTTTGGTGTTTGTTGAGAACACTAAGCATAAAATATAACAGGTTATGACCCCCCCTGGCCGCACACCATTTTTTGGGTGTCAGCACTTCTGCAGGCATGAAATACCCACCCAAAAAAGGGTGTGAAAAACGCACACCCTTTTTATGTATATAGGTAGGGGTGTGCGTGCCCCTGCCTATATACATATAAAGGGTGTGCAAGCCGCACACCCTTTCTATGTATTAGGGGAATGCACACCCCTACGTATGTTCCTAGGCTTGACCGGAGGAATTTAGAGGTTTTATAACCTCTTTGACCGGAGGAAATCACTTTGGTTGAGGAGGCTATATAACCTCTTTTACTGGAGGTAATCCCTCCAGTCAAGGAGGCTGTATAGCCTCCTCAACCGGAGGGATTTCCTCATACAACCTCTTCAACCGGAGGGATTGTGTGGTAATCCTGTTCCTACTCACATCAAATCTTATATACAATATAAAGCATCCATATATTCATCATTACTGTTTCAGATTTGGATTCTACACCCTATTTTACCCCTAGTCACTGATTGAACCACCCTTGATTGCCTTTTGGATCAGAAGTTATTAGCCTTCATAGTTTTCATTGGTAAATTCTTTTCTTTTCTTTCAAAATGGCTTACATCATCCAAGTCATTATTATTCACTAAATAAAATATCTTACATAATCTACAACAACTTCTCATCATTACTACACACTTTCACTTCACCATTAAACTTGTAGACTTTTGCTCATCACTAATGCTATTGTAGCCTTTTCTCATCATCATATCTTGTAATACTGTGCTCATAATTTGCTACCCTCTTGAAAGGCCCTTGTAAATAAATACTCCACTGATGTTGTTGTATTACCACTATGCAATTTCTACCCCATACAGCCTGTATGACCTTTTCCCCAAATATTAGATTCAAATTCTTCAACAACATTTTCCCAGACAATTAGATAATATTGTTATTGACCCTTTGACACAAAACTTTTCCCTCACAAATCCTCATCACCTCCCATACCTTAGAGGTATTAGTAGTCATCTTTTAATTACTAGTTGGTCTAAGATGAAAATAGAAAAGCTGCACATTTTATTTTATTCTTAGTTCTACACTCTTCCCCAACAGCATTAGTCAGGAAGGCAGCTCTTATATCAGCACCTTGTCCATAACCTACATGATTACTAGTGTAGTTATACATATCCCTTCCAAGCTCTATTCTGGCCTTAGAGTAGTTCCACACTAGTTGAGGTGTGCGGCTGCAGGGTGACGGTGTAGTTCCCATGAATGGGGACTATTCTGTCACCCACCCAAAAATGGGTGTGCGGTGCACACCCTTTTTTGGGTGGGTGTTGCATTCCCGTAGATGGGAGTGCAGTTTGCACACCCATCTACAGGCGTGCTCAAGCCCAAAAAAGGATGTGCAGCCCACATGCCCGTCAAAAAAAGGGTGTGTGGGCTGCACACCCTTTTTTTATGGGTGTGCCCCTGGCGTGGGCATATGGTGATAAACCCCCTTATGACCCTGCTGACAGACTTCTGATTGGGAAATAGTTACACAGAAGGGCTAACCAGACTTGAAAACGGTTCTTCCAATTAAATCAAGTTCAATTAATTTAATTAGGACAGATTGAGGAGTTTAACTATTTAAGATAGTTATAAGTAACGAAAATGCCAGTCCGCCTAACTTAAAGGAGAAGGTGAGTGCCTTTGTATCTTATAATCATTTATCTAATGTATGGTTAAACTGATGGGGAGGTTTTCTTCCAATTTGGCGAAGAAAATTCCTCTTTAAATATTAAATAATGTTTAAATAATCCCTCTGTCAATTCATTTGGCAGGAGGGGTTGGAGGAAAATTACCAGGTGAATGTGATAAACCTGTTTGTGGTCAGAGGTGTAAATGGTGTGATTTTTATTTAAAATGATGCCATATCTATTCCATATTAATTAAAATAGTATAATATCTATTTCATATTAATTAAACCAAAAATAAATATTCCAACTTATAATTACATGTAAATAAAATTCTATTGGGGTTTTTACCTGAAAGCGCTTGCCCTGGAGAGCCAATCAGGTGGGAATACATGTATAAGTCTATATTACATATCAAATATAGTTTACATAAAGATTTACATGAATTTATGCATAATGTTATACTATAAATTACAATGTGTTAATCTTGGATTTTACAGGATTTCCAAGAAGAAAACTATACCCATAAATGTTTCTCTATCCATTTATTGAGTGTTTGAAAATTGATTTTCCAAAGATTTTCCTTAATTATATTTTAATTATATTTGATCAAAATAAAAAGGTACTTTTTGATAATTTGTTATGAGTGTGGCTCAAACTCAAAGCCTTCTGTTCAGGGAAGTTATTTCTAAGATTTTTCTTAACTGTTAGACTATGAGACGATTTCTTGAAATGATCATGTCTAAATTCTGGTTTGATCAGATAATATCAAAATAACTAATAATGACAACAAAAGTAAAGAATGATTATTATTATTCAATCTTGAAGTTTCAAGTATTAAATAGTAATATCTTTGTCAGCCGGCTTCTAGATCAGACAGCGCAACCAGCAGACAGAGCAGCACTTCAAGTGCTGCGGATGTCCCAATACAGCCAGTGGACATCACTAAGTTGCATAGCTAATTAATCAGAAGATAGAATGCGCAAACGCAGCAAGTGATCAACAGATCAAATTAGTATAAGTAAGAGGAACTCTCCAAACTCGGAGGATTCCTCAGAACTAAGAATACCAAGCCCGCTATTTTGTAGTTTCAACACAAACTCAAACACTGCAATTGGGGCCTTTAGTTTCTCTTTTCCTATCTATTCCTATCTTCCCATCCATCCCCTACTCAACCTCACCCATACTAGGTAAGCTCGAGTATCCTCTTTCATCTACATCTTATCTCTCTAGTCAAAGAGTATTTACAGACTCCAGTTGGTACAAATTCAACAGCCCCTCCATCAGGAGGTGTGGTTCCATCCTCCCGCAGAGCCGGTAGAGTAGAGCTCAGACTACATAGTCTTAGAGCTAGTATCTACAATATTCTATTCAGAGCGCTGTCACCTTAGAGACACGCTCTGACAATCTTGGTGGCTGAAATTTTTCTTGTATTTATTGAAAAACCTTTTTTGATTGGAGACACCAGAAAGGATTTTTAGGGATATGATAAATGCAAAACCATAACAGGAAGTTCACATGACATTTGATTGAACAGAAATTTATTGGAGACCTTCATTATATGAATATGAAGCTTATAATCAACTGCTGCAAGCACCCTTTATCTTTCCAAATTTGAGTGATAGGATTCATAAAACTATTGAAATTAGTAGATCTTACATGCTCCATCCAATTGATAATGAGGGAATATCCCAGATGATTCTGGAGATATGCTATCTTGGTATCTGCTGTTGACCTTCAGATAATCTTGGCACTACAAAGTTTTGATTATGGAGTAACTCTTTTGAAGAATTTAAAAATTTGTTTTTAACAACCTTTAGTCAATCTCCAGGAGTAAAGGTCAAAAAAATGAAGAGACAAAAACACACGAGCAGCATAACTTCCTAAGGTGGTTTAGAATCAGGAAAAAACAATGAGATGTTAGTTCCAATAAATTTAAACACATGAGTTCTGGTAAATATTCTCACCCCCAGTTGATTGATGATTTTGAGCTTGAAGTTGAACTGCCCCTAATAATTTGAAAGTAACAGAAAGTCGTTTTTATTAGGATTTAATTTATTTATGAATTATTGAACAAAGGAAAAGCAAAAGGGTAAAATTACCATTGGTACCTGGATGTGGTACATAACCTGAATGAGGTCCAACATGTGGACCCATATGAGATGGGTAATGGATTGTGGGAGCAAGTCGATGTGGGTGTTGAGCTTGATTCAAATGGGTTGGTGCATATGTTTGTGCTCCGAGTGCCTCTGTTGAAAAAATTTACCATGTTTCCTTGTCAGCTTGCATTTAATCTTCAGTAGAAGTAAGAATGAAAAAAAAGAATAATTAAAAACACACGAAAAGCATGACTTCCTAAAATGTTTTAACATAATAACAAGATCAGATGTTAATTCCAATTTGATCCACTATTAATCATTTTAAATTAATTGAAGTTTTTTTGGGGTAGATTTATTTGATTGATAAAATTTTGAATGAATCAAAGAAAAAACTCACCAGGTTGTTGTTGGAGACCACTTGGTAAAAGGCCAAAAGATTGCCCAATGTTAGTTTGTGTTTCAATCATTGGGGCTGCTTGACGAGGGTATTCAAGTCGAATTGGATGATTTGAGTTACTATATGGGATGTGGCTATCTATATTTTGACTTCCATGTACTTCATAAATTAAAGTTCATATTCTTTGGTCAACCTGGAAGTTATTCATCCATACATAGCAAGTGGGAAAATCTCATAATACATACCATTTCCCATTTTTTCCTGGGTGGGAATAGAAGTGGATGAGGCTCCCTGTGGATAGGCATGAGGTCTACCATCCATAGGCATTTTACTGGCCTGAGACATTTGAGTATAGGATACAGGAGATGCTACCCAAATAATCAAAACCTCAGAAAGTTTCAGCAGGAATGTAATCCACAGAATTGAAAATCAATGTCAATCTAAAGAAACATACAAGTAACAACAGGATGATATTCATGGGACTGATGAGGTGCTTCAAGACCACTATGAATTTCTGGGTTGCTGGAATCTACAACAGGATAGACTGATGAAGTTCAATAAAAGGTAAGATTTATTAGCCAATTTGCACTGGTAGCTGTTACATAGAGATAGAAATGCAAATGTATATCTGAGAATATGAATAGTCTTCTTGTCTGCACTCACTACTTTGTTTCGTCTCAGAAGGTTTCTTCCGGTTATTTTTTTCCGCCATTTCCAAAAGACTGTCCGCAAGGCTTGACCTGCCGTCTTTGAGTGATGGAAAAAGTGAGTTCGATGCCAACAGATGAAAATTCGAATCAACAAAAAACTCTGATATATCCGGCAATTCATTACTTTCAACTATAGATCTACCTGGGACGGCCAAGCTTTCTTTGGTGACAAGTTCCAAAGCCGGGCCGGAGGGAATCGGTGGATTAGTAATAACTTGACCGCTGGTGAACGATGGGCTCTGATTCGAGCGACAATCTGGCTCATTAATCGCTGGGTTGGGTCCATCAGGACGAACTCGAGGTGGAGCAGCTGGAGCTAACGATTCCGGTCTGATAATTGTTGGCTCAGGTTCTTCGAGTGGAAAATTAAAACTTGGTCAGTCGGACGTTTATGATCAAAATTGATAGCTAAACTTATGGATCCACAGCACCTCTTCGGCCGAAGCAGGCCCTTATCCATCCCCTCCCTTGAGGGACACCCCTCAGACCGGGAATTAACCAAGATAGGTGAACGGCAAGGATGATGAGCCAGCGCATGGAAGTAGCAAGCTTCATTGTCTCACTTGCCAATGTGAAACTTGGTATGATTTCTTGAAAAGCTGATCGCAAGAAAAGGTGTAGAATTATGATGACAAGCCTCAAGCAGAAAAGTATAGTTGGTAGGATCAGGGGTCTTTTTAACCGTCAGTGATCAAGCTGGGACCGGGACATGGACAGCCACTGTCACTCTCAGTTGATTCACCAAGAATCGTCTCACGAGTTACAGCGACACAATTTTCTGGAATACCAGCAGGAAAACTTGATAGTTCAGATACCTCTGCTGCTGTTTGGTGCGGTCATGAGTATCATGTATTGATTATGTCGGTTTTTTCTGCGGGGCGCGTCTTTCCGCTCATTCATGTTTCACCCAGCAGTAGATAAGTCACACCCAGGTGGGTATACATGTTGTGGTCAAGACCTCCATGACATCTTGCGTCGTCTCCAAAACGAATTAGCAGTGTTAACAGGTGTTACACGATTATGTAAATTATGTAGTTAGAGTTGAGACATAACCTAACCTTCTGATACCAGATCCACCAAACCTAACTCTGTCAGCCTGCTACTAATTCAGAGACATCCTGACCATAGCAAATTATACCAATATACAACTTCTATTCTTGGTCTCAAAAGAACACACACCTTACGTCTTGTGTTTCAAAAGAAATTATTAAAACAAAACATATAACACAGAATCTAGATATAACTTCTAGAGTATAAAGAAAACTTAGAATATTAATACTTTTCCTACTAAGGCCAAGATAGCCCAATTGGTTGGTTGTAAATAGACTACTGGTCCAAAAGGAAGGAAGACACGAAAGTACTCACCTTGCTGGGAACATTAAACCACTTTGGGCCTTTTGAAACATGTAACTAAGCCCTACCGTAACCAAACCAGTTATACAGGTAACTAGGGCTTAATAGAAGACTAGACCAGGAAAAACAGAGCTTCTGCTTCGCCCCCAAGAGCCCAGAATGGATATATAAACAGCCCTTCATTCCCACGAAATGATATCCCCATCTTCACTTACATTTACCAGCTTTTACCCACCATATCAACCAGTCTTATAGCCTGTTATATAGTCCAGTTTTTGCTTGTTTTATACTTGAAGTTCATCCAACAACCTTTCACCTTTATCAGCACTCATCACCAACCTGTTACCCAGTTATTTGAGCGCCTCAAGACCAGTCATACTCCTCCTGAAGTTATCTTTCCTGGAAATAAACTAGTGAGTGTTATTTCCTTATATACTTCAGTAGTATACTACTGTCTGGGCATACTCTTTTACCAAAAAGACCAGAACCTTGGAGGGCACAATAAACCACCCCTGTAACTCAGGCCCCTCCCTTAATAAAAACTTTACTGTTTTTATTAAAACCTTTTCTTTTAAATCAACCATTACCCATTTCCCCTTGACACATACCCTTGTGTTACCACCTGTTTTTTTGCTTGCACCCAGTGTAGCTAGAAAGATTCCAGTATTTGGCATCACTGAGGCTGACAATTGGGGGTCTGGCCGGGAAATTTTTATCTGTCATGGATAAAAATCCTGGTTTTTGTTGTTTTTCTACTAAGAAAATCAAACCACAAAAAGTATTTTTTACTGTTCACAAAAAAAAACTCAAAATAATGTCCAAAAATACTTTTTACCATCTTCTCTACAGATACCCGGTGTTTATTTCACCAAAATCACATAAATACATATTCTTTCCCTTCAAAACAGAAACACCTGATTTGTTTGAAGAATTCTTTTTCTATCAACCATGAACCCAAACCACTAGAACATTAATGCAAAAAAATCCGTTTTTTTGAACCATGTGTTACCTCACACAAAGAATAATTTGTAAAACATAGTGTTGAAATATAGGTGAAACTTCTGTGATACTCGAAGATGTTCGGGGAGAGGCAAGGTACCGGTTAGGGTTCAAAGTGGAAGGCTACATAAACCTGAATCAAGATCAGATCAATTTCTTCTCTCCTCAATCTCGTCAAGACTCTTCAAGACTCGATCAAGACTCGATTCAACTCAAGAAACCTTCAACACCAATACTGGCCCAAGACCAGTGTAAAGTTCTTCCAACTACAACCTTCCAATCAACCATATGCTCACCATTCTTGTTATTCCCTTTCTTCCTTTATTTCTTCTCATAAAGTCTTAATCGGTGCTCTACTCTCACATCTCAATACCTGCTGCTCTTCACTACTCAACTCACTGCTCTTATTCTGTTTGTTCCTTTTCATTGTTTCAACTCTCCTTTTCTTCTTATTTTGTTTGATGAACAAATAACTAAATACATTTTTGTATTCATTTCTATTTCTCATTCCCTTTCATTAGATACTCTGCTCTGTCACTATCCTCAAAACTCTAAGTCCTCACCTCGAAAAAAACTCTTCCATCTATATTAGTGGTATGCACTCAACTCTCTCTGTCTCTTCCTTTTATTGTTTGTGTTCCTTACTCATGGTGTTCACATTCCAGTCTGGTTTCTGTTTCTTAGTAATTTAATTGTATATTCTTTACGATTAACAGTCGAAATCAAGGAAACCGAACGTCACCTTAAATCAATCAAAACCAGATACTAATTGTCGTCGAGATGGATACCATCAACTCTACTATACTTAAGACGACTATTGAGGCCATTCCCGTTCTGAACGAAGACAACTTCTCCAGCTGGAAAACCCGAATCATTGCTCTATTCAAACTGGGTGGAGTCAAAGATAAAATACTTATGGGTAATCCAGCATTGAATGACACGGACAATTCAACATTATGCGCTATAATCCTCTCAAAAATTTCGGACTCAACTCACAATAATGTAGTCAACTCCACTAACGAGGATAATGCTATTCTACTCTGGAATAGCATTATTAAACGCTTTATGTCATCCGAGCCGTCAAACAGAGCACGTGTCTATAATCAGTTCGCCAACATCACATTCGATGCAAGCAACATTGAAAAATTTATCACCGAGGTCAGAGCCAGCTTGAAAAAAATGGAAGATGTCGGCATCGTTCTTCCTGAAGACATCTTAACCTATGAACTACTTCGCCGATTGCCCAGCAGCCTAGACACAATAAAACAAAACATCACTCATTCTAGGAATCGCGAAGAGCTCAAGCCCAACTATCTTATCGATCACCTAGAGATCCACCTTAACGAGCAGAAGGTGGCATCCGCTGGAACGAGTGAATCTATTGGAACCACCATGTTCACCAAGGAGGATCCGAGATGCAAAACCGGCTCCCACAATCCTTATGCTGTTTCCCATTCCAAGGAAAATTGCTGGATGATCTACCCTGAAAAACGAACCGCACACTTCGAAAAGAAGAACAAAGAAAACCAAGTCAGGAGTTTTTCATCCTTCTCCTTCAGTCATCCGGAATCCTTTGTCTTGGACTCAGGTTCCTCCTCTCATATGGTCTCTGATAAACGCCTCTTCACTACTCTAGATGAAACCGAAAAAGGAGTGATCACCACCAGCTGTGGAGAAAACACACTGACCATCAAGGGAAAAGGCTCGATCAAAGTGAAATTCAACGATCAAATACTCGTATTCCACAATGTGCTATATGTCCCAAACCTATCTGTGAACCTACTCTCTCTTCGTCATTTATTACTAGAGCAATGCAAAGTAAACTTCACTGTGAACCAATTCTCAATATCTAAGCATGATCAACCATATCTTGAGGGTCATTATCATGACAATCTACCCGTTCTTAAACTGGAACCGATCAAACAACACTCACATCTGAGCTCGGCCGAACTGCTTCACAAGTCCCTTGGACATGTTAGTTATGGAAGGATACGCAACAAATTGGGGATTCTGATCAAAGCCCCCGAGGTGTGCAAGTCCTGTGCTGTTGTCAAAATCACAAAGGCATCCTTCAAGCACAGGACTTCAACAGCCTCAAGGCCGTTCGAAGAGCTACACTTGGATCTCATTGGACCCATCGATCCTATGTCGCACAAGAAGCATCGCTATATCCTAACCATTGTCGACTCTAACACAAGGTTTTGTGCTGCTATTCCTCTCACCGCCAAATCTGAAACTCTGTCACGACTGACCAGAGCAATTGATATCGAGGCCAAACGGCTAGGTTATTATCCCTCAATCCTTCATTCGGACAGGGGCACTGAGTTCACCAACGCCGATCTAACCAAGTACTGTGAAGATCATGTCATAAGACAGAGGTTCTCTGATGCTTACACACCTCAGCAAAATGGCCTGGCTGAGCGGTTCAACCGGACAATCCTAGAATCACTAAGAACTATCATCCTCGATTCCGGTCTACGAAGGAATCTCTGGAATGAAGTTCTTAGCGCCTGTGTATTGACTCTAAATCAAGTACCTACACACAAGAGCAAGAAATCTCCTTTCGAGTTGTTCAAACAGCAAGTCATTCCTCTCTCCTACTTTCATCCAATTGGAAATCCGGTTGCTGTCATATCCTCCGGCCGAAAATCATCAAAACTGGACCCCAGAGGCGAACTTGGGAGACTCATTGGTTTCAACTCAGAAATAAAATCTTATCGTATTCTTCGAAATGATGGCTCTATCATTGATTCAAAACACGTTGAATTCCTTGAATTCAATCAGCCTTCAAACTTCTCCAATAATCATGAAGATAACGAACTACTCCTTGAGACGTCCAAAGAGGTTGTAGAGAGTGAGAAGTCGGAGAATGTTGAACGAATAAGAGAGGAAGAAATCGAGCTTCCGCTGTCCAACTTTGAGAACGATCATGTCATGTACGATGAAGACTCTGACGAAATGGAAGATACTCAAGAGGTGGCTCAAGAGCTCATTCCTCCTCCTGAAACAGGTCGTATCCTTCGAGATAGAACGATTCAAGTACGACCTGTCAAGTACTCTCACTTCACCGCTGAAGATCCAAAGACCTTCAACAGCGCTATCAGGGGCCCAAACTCAGAAGAATGGAAGAGTGCCATTGATGATGAAATAAACAACATCGAAAAGCACGAAGTGTGGCTCGATTGCTCTGAAGTTCCGTCCAAAGCACTTCAACATACCTGGGTTTTCAAAACCAAACCGGCAACCAACTCGGCCCCTAAAAAACGGAAGGCAAGACTGTGTATAAAGGGATTCCTTCAAACTCATGGCGAAGATTTCTTCGAGACTTTTGCCCCAACGGGCAAGTTTCCCTCGCTACTAGCTCTACTAATTCTAGCCATTGATCTGAAATTACCTATTAGGCAATTCGATGTGAAAAGTGCTTTTTTGTTTGCACCGCTTGAAGAAGAAATTTTCATCAAAACTCCGGAGGGGTCGAAACGAACCACTCCATATTTGAAACTCGTCAAATCTCTCTATGGCCTTAAACAGGCCCCGAAGAATTGGTACGATACATTAACAGCTTGGTTTGAAGAAATCAACTTCGAGCCTTCGATATCCGATGCATGCCTGTTTGTTCATAAGGACCGGAACTCGTTCATCTTTTTTCATGTGGACGACATGATTGTGGTCGGGAGGACAGAAGAGTTCGAAGATCTGTTCTTGAAACGATTTCCAAACTCGTCTTCTCACGATCCTGATACCTTGTTGGGGATGAACCTCACAATCTCAGATTCATCGATAGGGCTCGCTCAACCGGCATTGATCAGAAAAGGATTAGAAATTCTGCAATTGACGGATTGCAGACCTGTGAAAACTCCCTTAACCCCCGCTGTGCAACTGAAAACGGCTACGGACGAAGATCACAACGACTTTTTGAAGCTCAACATTAATTACCGATCGTTCACCGGTATGCTCAACTACCTGTCATGCAGAACTCGACCCGATCTGGCTGCCGCGGTCTCAATTCTATCGCGATTCAATCAACGACCGGGACTCAGTCACTGGCGTGAAGTACTCCACTGTTGGAAGTACCTGGCAGGTACCCAAGATCTAGGACTCTTGCTACAACCGGACCCGAAAGAAATGATAGATCGGCTGAACTTCTTTACCGATGCCACATGGGCTGAAGATCAAGAAACCCGTTTATCTCAAAGTGGCTCGCTTGCATTTTGGAAAGACTGTCCTATTCTGTGGAACAGTAAAAAGCAAAAAAATATCACCCTTTCATCAACCGAATCTGAAATGAATGCTCTCTCGGACGGTGAGCAAGAGAGCCAATGGTTGACCTTTCTCATAGAAGAATTGTGGGAAAAGAAACTAGCTCCGACATTGTTCCACATCGATAACAAAGGACTTCTTGAAAAGCTCAAGCACTTTGGCTCCAACTCAAAAACTAAACACCTCGACGTAAAAATAAAAAAATTACGAGACAAATTCAAAAAGAAAGAAATCAACGTGAAGCTCATTCCAACCGGTGAAATGACTGCAGATGCTCTGACCAAAGCTGCGCCATACTCTTCAATCAAACGACTACAAGAAAAGTGTTTCTCAGTTTTTTGTTCATCAACCATGGAGGGATGTTGAAATATAGGTGAAACTTCTGTGATACTCGAAGATGTTCGGGGAGAGGCAAGGTACCGGTTAGGGTTCAAAGTGGAAGGCTACATAAACCTGAATCAAGATCAGATCAATTTCTTCTCTCCTCAATCTCGTCAAGACTCTTCAAGACTCGATCAAGACTCGATTCAACTCAAGAAACCTTCAACACCAATACTGGCCCAAGACCAGTGTAAAGTTCTTCCAACTACAACCTTCCAATCAACCATATGCTCACCATTCTTGTTATTCCCTTTCTTCCTTTATTTCTTCTCATAAAGTCTTAATCGGTGCTCTACTCTCACATCTCAATACCTGCTGCTCTTCACTACTCAACTCACTGCTCTTATTCTGTTTGTTCCTTTTCATTGTTTCAACTCTCCTTTTCTTCTTATTTTGTTTGATGAACAAATAACTAAATACATTTTTGTATTCATTTCTATTTCTCATTCCCTTTCATTAGATACTCTGCTCTGTCACTATCCTCAAAACTCTAAGTCCTCACCTCGAAAAAAACTCTTCCATCTATATTAGTGGTATGCACTCAACTCTCTCTGTCTCTTCCTTTTATTGTTTGTGTTCCTTACTCATGGTGTTCACATTCCAGTCTGGTTTCTGTTTCTTAGTAATTTAATTGTATATTCTTTACATAGTACATAGAAATTAGTAATAAAACACTTCAAGTTTGCTTTTTTTACTACCATTTTGCCGAGACCTCTTCAGAGAACCTTGACCCAAATTACACAGCAATGAGACAACACCGACACCTTCTCAGATTTCCTGAAGTGGAAAATTTAGTACTTCATACAAGAAACAACTGGGTTCTGCTTTGCCTTCCAGAAAAAACGCGGACAGCTTCTTTGTCGCATTCAGATCCATGTAGAAGACGAAAGAGTATAAACCCAACACTTAGTATTTCCTCAGCTCTCTAGAGGGAATCGGAATCGCTTGTTGTTGTGTGATCAAAAAAGAAGTCATTACTTATATCACTTCATTACTTTGAAAACAAAAAAAACAAGGTGAAGGTGAGCCGAAGCCCTTGCTCACATTAAAGCTTTGTGCAGACTTGCAAAAATTATGGCTGCCTGTCATTGAGACCTCAGCAGTCTCAAAGACCCTGAAGGGCACGGTCCTCATAAAATTATAAGTCGGTTACCTTGGACACCAGCGCTGTCACCCTATCACCGCTTGAATCACAACCAATCTATGCGGTTGTTAGTTGCTTTTTTTGAAAGAGGAAATGAGGAAACTAACCTGCATGCCATCTAGGTCCCAGAAACATACCCTTGTTGGATTCTTTCCGCCAGCGACCTGTTCAAATTTCACTGAAAGATCAGGTCATCCAAACTAAGCTGCTTACAAGCAGGCCTCCACTGGATCTCAGCATGGCAGTCAGGCCAGCGACAGCTGCTGCAATATTTAAATAAAACTCTGTAAAATTCAGCAAACTCACTAGTTGATAAAACCAACGACTGACTCTGCGCGAATATCACCTTGTAAAACTAGGAAGAATTATGTTAAAACACATGCGAAGCGATCTGAATCAACTTCAACGCTTCACAATGATGTTCCGAGTACTACTAAGCTAGCCAAGTCTATATCTCAACCATCAGAGAAGCCCTATGCGTATACCATACCGAGCATGTTTCATTCCAAACTTCCTCGAAAGGACGCTAACGCCATCAGCCACCCAGTTTGCAATGAGACGAAAGTGGTTAGAGCCCTCAGTGCACCAACTCCAGACAAGACATCCATTACCGACACCGGTTCCTTCAAAAAAATATTGTATCAACACCAGATCAAGTACAAGATCTAGGCAAACAAGGTTTGAGAGACAGAAACAACCAAACCATTTAAGTACACCAACCTCAAGATGTTTTCTGCTCGAGTTGCTCTGCTGAAGTATGAACCCAATCTATCGGCTCTCTTACCAACCTCAAAAACCGATTATCAATTCATTGCTACATCAAAAACAGCTAAGATAAAAGACTTACCTGATATGTTGGACCAACTGCAAAAAGAGCTAGATAGGGTCAGAATTCTCTGAAATCAAAATGCCTTCTTGCAAATCAAAGGCCATCAGGAGAAAGAAGCGGACCTCTTCCTCTAAGGGCTCCAGGGGAGTCAAGATTTGCTACAGCAAAGCCCAAGAGTAGAGTCGCCCCTGAGCCTCAGGTCAGCATACACAAAAGCTCTTGGAATACTTACTGCTTTCTTAGATTATCCTGATTTGGTTCATCAATACTTAGCAAACATAGAGGGAAATTTAGTACAGAAATTCAAACTACTTTAATAAGTCTAGAAGACCGTTCCAAATACCATGGAGATGTGCTTTTACACTTTGTAAACCATCTAGACAAATCACTTGAAAAATTGTGATCAAATAAAATCTTGAAGTGAGAAAACAAATCATGGATAGTACAATTATCAATGAGTCTAATTGCTGAGCTAGCTACTTCCATTGGAAAGAAAGATTAGAGTGTGCACACCAACACCGACCCAATTGTTGTAAATTTCAAACAAAAAAATTGATAGAAGACAAGCACGAGAATATCCTGATACAATCAAAAACCTTTGGACTCAACAGAATGTTTGCATTAATCACTTAACCATCAAATGAAAAAACTTTGAGAAACCAATAAACAGAGAGGTTGGATACCCTTGCCTGTCCCTTGTGCTTGTTGGGAAGCAAACATTAGTCCCCAACTTTCTGGAGGTTCACATCCTCTTGGAGAAAGATATAATCCAGCTCCTGAGCTAGATGAATTATTAAAGGGTGTGTATCCTTCAACTGTCAAACAAGAAATGAATCCTTGTGAAACAGAAGCTGTTGTAAGAAAGCAGCAAAGCAAAGGTTTATTCCCTTCAGGAGAGTCAAGAAGCTTTTTCCAGGACTCAAGCCATTCTGCATCAGCATAGGTAACCAGACCTCAAACAACTCACTGCAGCCTATATTCTCTTGATTTTTTTAACATGGAACTGTTGACTACAGATAGCAACACCAATTTAACCACTTCAAAAGTATCAATAGTAACACCAAGAGTAACTTACACATGATTATTAATAGTTCAGATTGAAGTTGTAATCACACCAAAGATTCCCTCAGATCCCTTCCCAAGCATCTAAATAAATTGCTCATGGTGTGGTTAATTTGCTTCAAGCTGAGTACTTCTATTCAGAAATTCAATGATAATCTGGTTGCTAAATGTGGACCATATCTTGTCTTACATTTGCCAAGACCTCATGGTCAGGGAAGACTAAGCAAAGAAAATACTATCCAAAGAAACAATATTATGGGATTCTAACAGCTTTCTTTTACTCTATTTATGTTTTGAATAATTAATAACACCAGTACTTTTAATAGTCATGCAAAAGTGAAAAATGCTTTCAAAATAGTCTTGAATCTAATTTGAAGTACACTACAGAAGGCCTTCATGAGTGTTTTTCCCAAACGTTTTCTATGGTAACCATTAAGAATCAAAAAGGGTTGCTAATAAAATCCTTCAAATTGTTTCTTATAGTACCAAGAACTTTACATGAAGCTCTTGTGCATAGTAAGATAACTGTTGGACAAACTGATTGAAAACCCCTCATAAAATTGTGTCCACCATAAAGCAAGTGATCATTATTTAGAAAATCAAACTAGGACCTAGGACAAGAATCTGAATTCTTTTTCATGGTAATATAGATCCTGCTACACTGAATAAATAGCTTTTGACAATTAATGATACACTACCACACATACATCCAACGGCTCTTGACTTCAAGAAAATGCTTGATATTACACATAACCACACCAGACATTGTGTCCAAGAAACAGTATATTATAACAAAACCAGATGGGATAAAAGTCACAGAGAACCTGATTGTAAAATTGGAGACAAAGTACTTTTATCTACTATAAACTTCAATAAATTAGGTGGCAACAAGAAATTGAAACCATCTTTTATTGGACCTTTTACAATTAAAAACTTACATGGAAAAAATGCAGTAGAAGTCATCTTGAGTGAAGAAAGTTCCAGAAAACATCCTGTTTTCCCAGCAAGCTTGATCAAGCCTTATACAACAAGAGATGATTTGGAGCCTTTACCATGCCCTCCAGTACCATTAATGGAGCCAAACAAATCTAAAAAACTCCAAGTCTCCAAAATACTGAAAGATAAGAAGGAAAGAATACAAGGGAAAGATACTAGACTCTACTTGGTGAGATATAAAAATCAGTCTGCTGACAAAGACAAATGGCGTCCAGAAAGTAATATACCTGATGGAGCAATTCATCTGAGAAATTATAGAGCATCAAAAGACATTGAGTAAAATAAAATAAATAAAATATTTAAAAAAACAAAAAACCCCTTAATATGTTTTCAGTTTCTAGTCTAAAATAATACCTTTTCATATGAGTTGAAGACTCATCTTAGGGGTAGGGAATGTCAGCCTGCTACTAATTCAGAGACATCCTGACCATAGCAAATTATACCAATATACAACTTCTATTCTTGGTCTCAAAAGAACACACACCTTACGTCTTGTGTTTCAAAAGAAATTATTAAAACAAAACATATAACACAGAATCTAGATATAACTTCTAGAGTATAAAGAAAACTTAGAATATCATTTCATATTCTGAATCTACATGTAAATTAACCTAGGGTAGCTCAGCAAAAGTACCCCGTAATTATTACTGCTTCATATCCCTTTACAAGGCCGTCAAGTTTTCATATGACTTAAAGATCTACATAACCTTACATATATGCTAGTTGACTATGTAATTAAGGTTAATAGAGTTCGGGTATGATGCATAAATAAGGTTTACATAATCATTTCCATAGTTACATGTACCTTGCACCTGTAATAGAAGCCACAACCAACGCCGCGGCAATACTTTTCCTACTAAGGCCAAGATAGCCCAATTGGTTGGTTGTAAATAGACTACTGGTCCAAAAGGAAGGAAGAAACGAAAGTACTCACCTTGCTGGGAACATTAAACCACTTTGGGCCTTTTGAAACATGTAACTAAGCCCTACCGTAACCAAACCAGTTATACAGGTAACTAGGGCTTAATAGAAGACTAGACCAGGAAAAACAGAGCTTCTGCTTCGCCCCCAAGAGCCCAGAATGGATATAGAAACAGCCCTTCATTCCCACGAAATGATATCCCCATCTTCACTTACATTTACCAGCTTTTACCCACCATATCAACCAGTCTTATAGCCTGTTATATAGTCCAGTTTTTGCTTGTTTTATACTTGAAGTTCATCCAACAACCTTTCACCTTTATCAGCACTCATCACCAACCTGTTACCCAGTTATTTGAGCGCCTCAAGACCAGTCATACTCCTCCTGAAGTTATCTTTCCTGGAAATAAACTAGTGAGTGTTATTTCCTTATATACTTCAGTAGTATACTACTGTCTGGGCATACTCTTTTACCAAAAAGACCAGAACCTTGGAGGGCACAATAAACCACCCCTGTAACTCAGGCCCCTCCCTTAATAAAAACTTTACTGTTTTTATTAAAACCTTTTCTTTTAAATCAACCATTACCCATTTCCCCTTGACACATACCCTTGTGTTACCACCTGTTTTTTTGCTTGCACCCAGTGTAGCTAGAAAGATTCCAGTCTTTGGCATCACTGAGGCTGACAAACTCTGTGTATATAGGCTAAGTTTCCTCGCACCCAATCCACCAGTCTTTTCCTTATCCAGACTGGAGTATTGGATCATCGAGTGCGGAGAGAGCTTACCAGCTGTTGTCATACAGATTCCCTGAGTTCTATAAACTAGTGCCCGGTTTTCTGTCTGACTATGTATGCTCCGCACCATATTGTCAGTGAACTGGGTGGTGACCAAGTGTTATGATGTTACAAGATTATGTGTTTATATTATGTGTTTAGCTATTGTGTTTTTACAAATGCTTGGACTGATTTGCATCAAGATTAGTTAAAATCTGTCAAAAAAAATAAATCTTTTATGTTTTTCAAACCCCATGATCTGGTCAATAATGATAACCATGGCTGAATCCTAGGGCTGTGTGTGGCAATAACCTGAAGATTAAACTGGGGCTGTGACCTTAATCCCATAACCTTGCCATCCAAAAATCTTCAAAAAAGTCCAAGCATTTGTAAAAACACAATACTACAAAACCTAACCTAGTGAGAGTATCGGAGTAGCCAAACCCTATTCATCCTGTATGTAGACTATAAGGATTCACATGCCCCGGCTCCAATCTCTCTCCTCATCGAGATTGGAACCCGGACTTTGGCGTGTGGAGAGCTTACCGTATTGGACTGTCTATGTACAGATTCCCTTGAGATCCTTATACCAAGTGTCAGCTTGCTACTCAGTTCAGAGACAACCTGACTAAAAAATTACACATAAACATAATGTATAGGAATAGAAACATTATTACACAAGTAATAATGTATAATAATAAGGCAAATTAAATTATAATAATAATAGGT
Source organism: Puccinia hordei (assembly GCA_007896445.1). Lineage (NCBI taxonomy): Eukaryota > Fungi > Basidiomycota > Pucciniomycetes > Pucciniales > Pucciniaceae > Puccinia > Puccinia hordei. The sequence goes on from RDRW01000048.1 coordinate 844,234, forward strand.
AGGGCCTGGATGGTCTAGCAGTAACCATCACCCACGGAAGCTTGGTGTTGCCCCTGTGCAATAAATTATCTCACTCCTGAGAGAGTGACAAGTCCGGTGTTTGAATCCCGGCAAGCCCAACCCCTGGCCGCTACCCCTTCCAACCCAGGACAACTACACCTCCCCCTTCAATTGCAAACCCTGTATTGGTTGTCCCCTTCACACAAATATCCTCTCTTTCAATTTCAACACCCATTACCCGTTTACAAACCAACCTGAGAAGGTTAAAAACATCACACCCCCACCACAACCCAGTACATCAACTTGTCTAGAATACTGCATACTCACAGAAACTTAGGTCCTCATAACACCAAGTGCCCAAAAACAATTGTTACAACTTAAAAACTTGTGGTTTGAACCAAATGATATTCATAGTGTGCAATGCCAATGGCAAAATTACACTTTGAAAAATAATAAAAATAAATAATAAAATAAATAATAATAATAATAGGTAATTATAACTAGAGACATTATTACATAGGAACAAAATACTAATCAAATAAAACAAATATAAAAATGAATAACACAAAACAATTTATATCTCAGTAACCTATGAGATAAGTAAAAATATTATTACATATTATGGAGGAGCACATAAAATAATTTAGGGGACCTCATGAGCCAAAGTACCCTAGAAAACTTATTGCTTCACTTAATGAAATTAACTCAAAGAAATCTCCTACTAAGGGCTAAAACTACTTACCAGGTATAAACATATGTAATATATCATTGTGTATTTTTAGAGCTCCATAGAATACAGGATAAAATCTCAATTGTACTATGTAATTATCTGTTAGGCCCATAAAGAATATATTAAACAAGTGTATAGCCCCCAATTTTGGGGAATCTCTTTGCTGAGAGGTTGATGGTGACTTCTGACACGGATCAAAACCAATCTGAAATCCGTGTCATGCAACCTAACAGGCCAAAATTGACCTAATTAGGTTGTTAGAATTCTGCCCCATGCCCAAAAGAGGGCTTGTTTCTTTTCTCCCCCATTTCTTTCCATCTGGCCTGCTTAGATAGTTAGGCCCCTGTTTAGGCCTCTTTCATTTGTGTATTTCATCCGGTCCCTTCTGAAATACAATCTTTACTTAGTTCTGAGCACATACCAGTGAGACCTGCTTGTCTCAAGACTTCTCATCTGGTGTTCTGAGTCCCTGAGTGTACTGCGCCCTTGATCTTTTCCAGCTCATCTTCTTCTCTTCACTAGGCATTAGGCCAAATTTCTTTTATAGGTTGCATCAATTGATCCTGTACACTTGGTACAGGATTTTTTGGGCTCCAGGAGCCTATTCCTTTAGTTTTATAGTAGATAACATTTGACATAGATATTGTGCTGTCTCAAGAAGTTTATTATTGTTAACTGATACGGCTACATACTGTATAATTTGAAAAATCTTATAATTCATAGAATACACAAAGGGCAGGATGAAGATAACCTTGGATAATTCCAATAAATGAAAGAACTCCTGCTCAATTGAAAATGAAATGACAAGCTCACTGAATCACGGGAAAATAAATAAAAGGTGAATACAGTTATATTTTCCCAGGATAAATTCATGACAGATTTTGAATAGAGAGCATTAGAAGTTCCCTTAATTCAATTAATCTAAGAAAACATAACAGTACATGTGCATAAACAAATTTAACTTAAACAGAGACATTTGTGTAACAATTTGATCATTTGCTGCTGAGATTTATTAATCACATGATCAATAGAGGAGATTTTCAAAATATGTGCTTTTGGAGCGCCCTGAGATTATCTCACTAGATGATTGATAGGCTGTGCTATTTATTGACAGCCTGTACATCTAGTAATTTGATAAATTACATAATTTATTTCTACTAAGGATAACTCCTTCCTTTTATTATTCCCATAGCAAAAAGAACACCTTGTGTTTTTCCATCAGGGCTCCAGAAAGGCATTTAAGAGGTACTGTCTTCCCCCTGTATTTTGATTCCCCAGTGTGTAAATGCTGTAATCCACAGTTTTCTCTTAGCAACACATTGGGTGTGGACTTGGTAGCCTAGTTGGTAAAGGCAGCACTTCTAGTATAGTGTCTTAGCTTCAAGCTAAGGTTGCTGGTTCAAATCCTTCCCAATTCAATCACTTTCTGCTAAATTACTGAAAAATTCTTTGTTAATTCTAACACCCAGCTTTATAATGTTTACAACCAGCATTCCACAAGTCTAGCTTAGCAGTGTCCTTCCCAGTAAGTCAGTCTTCAAGACTCAAAGCCTGTTTTCTCTCAAATAAAACTTTTTCCATCTTCCAGCTAACTTTTCCAAACACATCAATCTGTCCAGTTATCCTCTGAAAATTCCCCCCTCCTCCCCTTGAAGCCCACATTGAATATTAATTTTCATTCAGGAGTTGTGGCCCTTTTCAGCCACTATGACCACTGGAATCTAAACAACCCCTGCTTTCAGGCCCCATTTGACTAAGTGCTTAATAGGAATTTGGAGGAAAATTAATCACCCCTGCTTGCAGGCCCCTCCTAAATTTTTTTGATGATTCATTGGCCCAAGGATGGATTGCCAATTATTACCAGTCCAGGAGAGGTTCCAACCTTGACGGCCGGTACAAAACCAGCCATCAAGGGGAGGGCGCTTGAAACAATATGATTATATATATTGTGGGTTTTTTTCTCCAAAACAGCCTCTGGACAGTTGTTTTGGAGAAACAACCCAACCCTGAAAAGCGGTCCTTAGGTGGTCAACCCAACATCCCAAGAATTTGGGAGTTGTTTCTCCAATTCCTGGTAGTTTTTTAACAAGGACCCTAAAATAATTAGCCTCTGCAACTAGTTAAATAGAATGTGTATGTACTGTGCTGGTGTTCTAATAATCTCCGGGGGATACACAGTCCTTCACAGGTTGTTTATAAATTCCCGGATATTATCTTGGGGAGAGTTTGCACGCTTCCATGAACAGAAAGGTAATTGGAAGCTTGAGGGAAATAGTACATATCTATTGGGGGATCATGTAGTGCAAATGAGTTTCTTTTCTACTAAGGCAGTGTTATGGCATTGGGACACATCATTTATCTTTTGCCCATATTATCATGGGAAAAAATCAATGATACTGTATTACTTTATCTTGTATCATTTACCAATTCTATCATTATCATGCCACATTGAATTCATATATGTAACACATCTTATCAGTAGAATTAGTAGTGTAATATATGTTCTTTTATTTTTATAATATTAAATTAAATATTCTATGCATAGAATATTCCAATTATAAGGAATGTGCATGTAATCAGAAGGAATTAGTGACATCTGTTACTGTGTTTATCTTACATGTAAGGCAAGAGAAATGGCCTACAAGCTACATGGTTAGTATAAAAAGAGTTCATAGTTTAACCTGGGTTTTTCATGTGTATTTCAGTAGTTGAATGAATGAATATTGATTTATATATGATGATTTTTTTTAAGAATTGAAACACCTGCACTGTAATAAATAAGGAGTTTATTAATTAAGGAATTTTAATCATAATCACAATAGTAATGATAGTAATATTTGCAGTTACTTGGTACATGACAGGTACTGTGATATGTAATATGTGGCTGACACTCCCACCCAGCTCTGCACTATGAGGAATGATAGATTGCTATCATACACTACTTCACTCTCTCATGCACCTCTGACTGCATCTGCTACACAGACACTGCTTTATATCTTCCCCAGTCTACACCTCCCTTGCAATCCAAAATCCATTCCCTCTTCACTATCTCTGGCCACTCAAAAGGCCTCTCTGCTATTGCCATTTACGTAACCATCAGAAAACCCTTGGGTCTCCCAAATATGATGCCACTTTGCTAGTCCACCCTGGTATATCCCTCTCCAAGGCATTTCCAACTATGGCCCTCATCCATCTCATGCCACACCAATTTCCTTATCTGGAGGGATAAAACTACCTGTCACTTTCTCTGATAATTTGCATAAAAAACATATAGGCCTCATTTACAGCTGTTTCATTCATTTTTCCCAGATATCTTAATTATCCATTGATATGCTCTTTTAGTGTAAATTTTTGAAGCTTACCTCAGTATTGCTTAATCTATAGATCCCTCATCTATATGTATCTGATAGTGATTTTTTGTTTGTAGAAGTACATTCCGCACATATGTAGATTACTGTGGGAATCTTTTCTTGGCCTGCATTTGTGGTCCTGTACAAACCACCACACCATTTGTTTGTAGTATTAAATAATAATAGAGAGTGTCATCCCAGCAATTTTCACCTTGATCTATATTGAAAGTTTTTTTTTTTTGATTTTTTTTAGCACTTATCCCAATAGGTATGAATATAGAAAAAGAAAACAAAGCAAGAAAAAAACTGACTTATTAGCAATATTTTCAAGGGAAGCTGAAGGTCAATGTTTTTGACTGTCAATGGTCAACAGCTACACAGGTGGCTGGCACCCCTACACCTGAAATTAAGAGCAACTCCAGTGGGGGCAGTAAAATTGGGGCGCTAAAAATCTTGGATGCAGCCCCAAATACCAGCTTTGCCTCCCCAAAGTGCTGCGGCATCCAGCGGGAGTAGGTATCTGGGGAGGTAAAATTGCCTATCACCAATTACCCAAGAAGCTACTTTGCACAGGTTCGGGGGTAGGGCTGGATGTTGTGTACAGTTTCACACTCAGCACACCTGGATATCATCAAGAAGAAAAATTTCACGGGCAGGATAGGGGCTCTAGGAATAGCAACCCACTCCCTCCCCAGGTCCCGCCCGAGGCCAATAGCGACACAGATGCCTCCCCCGGTGGAGGCTCATTTCTGGGGGCAGGGTGCTAAACCTGGGATAGCAACCTGGTTTAGCGCCCCCGCTGGAGTTGCTCTAACAAGGGGGTTTGGGCAAGTCCAACCCTGGTGCACAGGGGTTTGGATTATTTTGTCAAGGTACGGCACACTGAAATGGAAATCAATAATTGAGAATATATAATACATGTTTTTTTTTTTGGTATTTTAGAGTGAGGATTATTCCCAGGGGTTTTGATCTGACCCAAATCCTCACCCCTTTTTATGTTTGTGGTAGAACACATTCCCAAAAATTTCCAACCAATCAAAATGCAGGTTTGGAGAAAGTTGCAAATCCATCATGGGCAGGTCTTGCTGTATCTTGTAGCTAATTTAGGAGTTATTTCAAAAACACAAGACCTTTTCTTTGAAGTAACACAATCAATTGGTAAGTACAGGTGCTTTTTTGGAGAAACAGAAGGAAAATTTATGATTTAATGGAAAATAAACTAAGAAGTTGGTTTGACTTGAATTATAAACTAGGAATTTAAAATCATTTTGAATGCTAAAAATAACTACACTGCCAGCATGGTTGGATGGTTTGAGTCCATTGTCCCAGACAAACTAGGATACACTCAACCAATTTGAAATTTGTTTATCTCAATTGAAACAATATAAACCCAAGGGGGATCCCTTGGATTTTTGTTTCATTGGTTGAACTAATCCTATTATAAATTGGTTGAGTGCACCTTAGTTTAACTGGGACAACTTTGACCCAGCCAATTGTGCTGGTGTTGATATATATGTCAAGGCTTTTCCCCATTTTTCTTTTCTCAAACATAAAAACCACCTGCACTAATGTATCTGCTTTAGTTTTTTTTGTTTGTCTCAAGAGTATTAAGATAAAAAGAAGATCAAGATTCTGTTGGAGTCTCTGTATTTGGAAGAAAAAACAAAGGTTAGATTTATGCTTCAAGAAACATATAAAATCAAAGATCAACCAACCCATTGTTTTTGGCAGCATAAATCTGACAGTTCTCACTCTTGTAGGTTCTTTTATCTCCGCATCATCAGTTGGAAGCTGTGAGCTAAGTCAATTTATCAATCAAAACAAACACAAATTGAGATAAATTGAGTGTGGCATGCAGATCATGAGGGTGGCATGAACATCCATGATGGCATACCTTGGTGATAGGATCTCTGTATTCCGCGTAGAGCTCCCGGCTTTCCGAGACCTTGCAAGCCTCCCATCCTTGGAAACTTTCACTAAAAAAAATAAGAAGAACAAAATATAGGCTGAGCATGATTCCAACAACTGAGATTAAATATGAGCCCAAACTGGACTTACAGCAGGGTTTGGGTGCAATTCGGTCGTTCCCGTCCTGTGCGTCATTGGGGGTCCTCGATTCCTGGACTTGGCTGCCTAAGTTTCGGTTGGGCAGATCAATCGACCCCTTAACTTTCTGAGACCCTTCCGAGGCACTGGTCGATGGCATGTCACCTTTGGAGTCATCAGCGGGGTTTTTTTCAATTTGAGTTTCTTTTGGACAGCGTAACTGAGGGATCGGGTAGGGGCTGGAATTCAGCTCTAAGCTTTCCAAAGGAACGTTGCACCCACTTGTTACCCCCTGCGAGTCCTTAGAGCAGACGAGCGCTAGAGGCTCGAGTTCGATGTTTCCTTCAGATACTACGTCCGTATCACCTAAGCACCAGCAATCTTCAGATCGAAAATAGATATTGAATAAATTGAAAGCCTTTAATTGTTGATTTTTTAAGAGTTAAAGTGACTGATTGAGCAAATCACTGCATACTCACTTCCCCAACATTTCGCAGCACCTCTCGAAGGGACAACCAGCCAAGGCAGGTGAACAGCGAGGACGGTGAGCCATCGGATGGAAGTAGAAGGTTTCATTGCTTTAGCAGCTATTATTCTTGTGAGATTCAGCTTTTCTTTTTGGCGTAGGTTGGAAAAGAAAGAAATGGAGGCAGATCATGAAGTCCCTCTAATCTAGTTATTTATATTGACACGCACTCAATACTTTTTATGTATAAATTGTAAAATGAGCACCTCCAGCGGGCCTATTTTCTCTGACGCACCCACCTAAACAGGGAGATGGTATATACATCTTATCGACCCGACCGCGCAGTGGAGCTCCTGAGCTTTTCGTCCATCAGCTCAAACCCCCACTCGCTGTGTTCGGCCTGCGGCATACACTGCGGGGTGCTTAGTCTTGTGTCACCTTCAGCTTAGCAAAACGAAGCCTCTTGATCATAGAGGGTCTCAGCGAACTGAATAAAGCCCTGTGGGGCCCCCATGTACATGTGTACATGGGCTGCGTGTCTGCCGACTGGGAAAAGCCCGTCTCAACTTCGGCGTTACCTCTATGTGAAGAGCATCATCAAGAGATAGCCCGCAAAAAGTGCTCTGTTATGTCGAAACGTAGTCTATCGCGCAGATAGGTACTGCATACCTCATCCGTCGCAGGGTATTTTGACTCTGTGGTGTGCCTAGAACGTTTGCATGTACGGAGAGCTCTCACACATGTAAGTCAAAATTATTCAGCAAGGTAGAGTGGTGCCTCTGGGCAAAAGAATGGGGGAAAAAAACTATAGAGTTTCCAGAGTTACTTGTAATTACAGACGGCTCAATTTTTGGATCGAGGGAGTGTTGGGATGGGATTTATGCGTAGCCGATTAAAATCCCGAATTTCATCAAGATTCAGAAGGGGCATTGGTAAAACCCCATGAAAAATCGAGGAAAACGGAGCCGAAGTACGGCCCGACTCAGACACAGAGAATCTCTAGTAGAGCGGAGTTGGATGGTGAAGTCTTTAGCAGGCTACGGGGAAATTCCACAGGGATTTCCAGGTCTTTCATTGGAATTTCTTTTTCCAAGGTGCCTTGGAAAGCTGTAATAAGGGAGTAAAAGTAGCCGCTTGGAACCAGAATTTGCATGGGAAAAAAAAACCACGTAATTTGTCAGGTTTGACTAGGTCTTCTGGAACTAAGAATCCGCGCAATAGGCTAATTAAGTTGGCAGAAAGTTGTGTGTTCCAAGGTATCCTGAAAAAGCCTGAACCGACCACTATCCATCCCCGCTCTGTTTGAGATACTCTCAATTGATGAGCGTGGGGATTGAGGGACGAGGTTATGTATATGGTTTGAGTGGCTCGAATCTTGAAGATGTTCTAACGTATTTATCTATGAGTGGAACGTTGGAGCCAGCCAGAGTCTAAGTCCCTCGAGAGTTCTGGTGCGTGAACATTTGTCTCGTTTTGTCTAGCAACGATTGGCTCCAAGACAATTGCAGGTAAATTTTGGGAAAGTAGATAGCTGGACTTCTTCATGGCAGTCCAGTACATGGTTTCATGGAGAAGTCTGGATTAACTTGAGGGCAATATCTCTAACTATCGCTACGCCGGCTCGACCCATCAGCATGGGGTCTGGCGGACTAAATCATCAGAAATTTAGGAAGCTCGTGGCTAGCTTGAGTTACATAAATCTAGCTGAGCTTGGTCTGTTGGTTGGGGAGCTCTTGATTCCTCCGAGTCCAGGCTAATTATGGAGCACAGCCAACCTCCGAGCGGATCCAGGGTTTCGGAAGGTTTCGGACTCCCCGAGTTTCAATGCTGTGATCTCCCCACCCCTATTTATATAACACACACACAGACCCAACCAACTATCAACACACCCAATCCTTGGAACATGACCAGCAACTAACTACATAACTGCTGATGAAAACCAGTAACGACCTATAACCAGTCCAGCTGTACTACTAGTCTGGACAAGCTAGACAACCCTTCAAACAAATCAGACCACCCTGGAAAACCATAGGAACTACAACTATCTTGACTCAGGATCACTCTTTTGATTCGAATTCTCGACTGGCAGCAGACCAATACAACAAACAACAAAGATGAACCTTATCCCTAGTCCAATCGAAACCACAAACAAGCCTACCAATTCGGCTCTCACAATGCACGAGGGGGAAGATGTGGTGCGACCGGAGACGCTCCCCCCAGAGGGCGGCTCGAGACGCCGAACGGGCCAGGGCCAACAGCCGTACGACGAGCTGGATGATGATAATCAACCTCATGTGCCTCCACAGATACATACAGCCGAGAAGAGTAATACCAAGCAGTTTGGTGTGCTCAAGATGGAGGCTATCATCGAACGACTCCGGGCCCGCTCGAGTCGCTGGGGCGTGCGGTCAATCTACATTGCGTGAGCCATCTCTCCCCCTCTTGCCCTCTCCGCCTCCCAAGTCCCCACCCCCCCGTGACCGTCATAGCAGACCTGCGTACTATGCGCTGGATGTGTGGCCCTCTGGTGTCTGCTCACGCCAAAGTACGAGGCTGGGTCGGCGTGAAGAGCGTCATCAGGGGCCAGGAAATCATTCCTGATAGAACTCTTCCCTGTGTGATTTCCGACTTGAAGCCTAAATTTTGCATTGTGTTGGAGGCTGGTATATTGACATTCTGTTACCATTCCGTGCCCGTATCCAGGATGTACATCCTTTCAACAATTACATCTACCGAAAATAACTCGCTCCCCCTCATCGAACCTTACTTCCTGAGCCTCTTCGGGCACCACAGCTCGCTTGCTACCGTGGGGATCATGACCAACGTAAGTTTCTACCACTGATTGATGGGTACATTTCCATTGCTCGAGTCTCACATGCCATTCTGTTTTTTTTTCACTCTTCCAGATAGCATTTGCCGTTGGTAAGCCTCCAATGAGCAAGATCATGGATGTCTTTGGTAGGGCAGAGGGAGTTCTAGTGGCAATTGTTCTATACCTCATAGGTAAGTGGTTTTTTGACAATCTCCTACCAATCCTCAGAAGAAGAAACCCCTTTCTGGAGTCACTTTTATCGTTTACTAATCAGGAGTGACCCTACAGGCGCTATCCTCACAGCCTCATCCGCAGGTGTGATTCAGTACGGCATTGGACGAACGGCGGCTGCGTTAGGCTCGCAAGGCTTACAACTCTCACAGATGATAATTGTTGCCGACACTTCCACGCTGACCTCACGGGCCCTACTCACCTCGACTATTACATCGCCCTGGATATTCACGACCTGGATCGGGCCCGCGTTCGGCTCTTGGTTCCTCTCCCAAGGTGCCTTCGGCTACCGGGCGATCTATCTCGTTTTCGGGGCTGCTGTGCCGCTCTGCGCTAGCTGGCTCGTCCTCGTCTTGTGGCTTGAGTGGCGCAAACTGAACAGCGAAGCCGACCCGCCTACCCGCAGGATCACCCTCCCCACCCCTGACCTCGACCAGGAGGACCAACCTGGTGGCCTATGGAGTCCACCAAACTCTCCCAATACGGCCTTGTACAAATCTCGCTCTTCATATGCTAGCCTCTGGTCAGAGGCCTGGGAACAGCTTGACTCTGTCGGTCTCGTCTTGCTGACTGTAGGTTTTGGCCTATTATTGTTACCGCTCGCCTGGTCGGTAAAAGATCCCCGTGTCAGTTGGTTCAATGGTATGTTTATTTTCTCATCTATCACCTTTCCTTCTCATCTCAACGCTGAAACAATCAACTTGATACCGGCTCTTGTCGCCTTTAGTCGAGAGATGTTTGTTGCTCATCGCCGGAGCTATCGTTTTGGTTTGCTTTGGAGTATATGAAAGCAAGGTCGCAAAGTTTCCAGTCATCCCCCCGCGACTAGTTGAACAACGTACAGTTCTGTTGGGCTCGGCTGTATGCTTTTGGCATTTTATTTGTCAATATACGTATGAGAGTTACTTTACCAGTTTTCTGCAGGTTCGCATGTCCATCTACCGTGCAAATTGGTTTTGGCCATTAGTTAATCTTGGGCTGTGATTTTTCTTAGGTGGCCAGGTTCCTATCTGCCCGGGACGCACAGTACGTCGAGCGGTCCTACCTTTTCACGGCCTGTGTCTCTGCCATTATTTGCGGCTTGCTTGTGAAGTGGACTCGGCGATACAAGGTCTGGCTGGTTAGTCCACCTCAGCTCATGTTGCTCACTGATCTCGTCACTTTAACACACATCACTGTCGAAGGTTGTCGGAATCTTGTTGCATGCAGTGGGAACACTTTTGATGGTCCGAACCCGCAAGTTGGATAATCCGATGATAGAGATCGTAATTTCGCAAGTGATTGGCGGCTTCGGGGGAGGCTTTACGACGCTTGCCTCCCAGCTGGGTGTGCAGGCAGTGGTAGCACACCAAGATGTAGGTATCTCGACTGCGGTCTTCCTGACGATCACCCAAATCGGCGGAGCGGTCGGCTCGAGTCTGGCTGGCTCGATCTGGACCTCACGGCTGGAGTCGGCGCTAGCCCATAGACTACCCGCGTCAGAACAAAGTAATATCCCCAAGATCGTCGGCGACTTGCGCTTCGCACTCACCTACCAAGGCGATAAAAGGATAAGCATCAACGAGGCCTATGTCGATGTCCAGCGTATTCTCAACTGGCTCGGCGTGTGGGCCCTCCTACCCTGCTTGATCTGCGCTCTTTGTATGGAAAACGTCGACCTTGATTCCAAGGCGTGTAAGCCCAACCCTAAAAGAGAAGACTCCGACGATAATCACTCGGCACATCGGAATTCCAACGTTGCTGCGGACAGTGTCCCCCTTTTAACCCGTTGGTGGAGTCATTCCTATCATTATCCCTCCCTTCTAATAGCAATTCTCAATAGCAAAATCTGACTGATCCTTTGAACACACACGCACCCCAAACTTACAAACAGATGAAGAATAATTCAAATTTAGATAAAAAAAAGTCTCGTGTGATTTTGGTATTCGATTTCCTCTCTTATCAATCTCCTACCGAACACCCACCTACGATGTCCATATATTCCCTCGATAACACCATTGGAAGATCCGTTTAGATTCGCTCGATAGACCCCGATATACCTCAGTCGGATCATAATTTCTTTAACACATTGGCTCGACTTTCTTTTTCGTCCACGTTCCATGTAGTATCTCACAAGCATCTGCCAGGTTAATTCTCAAACCAGTGCTGCTTTCCCTCACATGCACATCCACACTCGTCTCCGCTCGTTTCGAGCCTCGTCAAGACACTGACACTAGGGCCCACGTCGTAACAGTAGTACCTCTCTCCCCCTTTCATCCTAATCCCTACTATTTCTCCGCAGCTTGCTTCCTCTCACCACATCCCCTCTCACACCCCCTTTTTCTTGCCCATATTTTACCATGTTGCCTGCCACCGTTTCCTGGTCCTGCGATCTTGTCCATTGCAAGTGGCAGAAAGGGTAGGATCACGAGTTGCTTACCCTTTGTCGTGCGAGAGACGACATGTCATTCAACTACACCTTTTCCTCTACAACTCGTAAGAGACATCGTTCAAACCCGCCCGCATACTTTCGCGTAATCTCCTTATCCTCCGATAAATCTCCTTATCCTCCGATACACCATTCTTGGCCATACTGTTTCGTCAGAACCCCCCACATCATCATACATGTGTATAAAAAAATGTATCATCGTCGTCGTCTGACTGTAATTCTTTTTTGTTCGCTTGGTTGCTTGCAAATCCACTTTTTTTCCTTCTTTTTTTCGGCAAGTCATAACTTTGTGAGGAGAATCTATCGGACCGTTCAGATGTGAATGGAGCCAGTGCATGTATGTACATTAGAGAATATGTATCTTGTTGTAATTGGAAGCAATCTTTTAGTATTTGGGATGCACACCTAATACTAAACTTGATCATTTATTGGCTTAGTATGCAACAGAAACGACTTGTTTGAACACGGTAGACTTGTGATTGGATATTCTGCCATTCATGAAAATCACTGGCAGCATAAGGATTGCCAACAAAGTTTTTTCTATGCTGAGTATGTGCAAATGTACTGGGTGAAACATCGAGCTGCTGAGAGGACTTTCCTTAGGGCCAGTATATACGCAGCAGGTAATTCTTTCACTTCTTTTTTCTTGAGCTGGTTTTTCAAATTGTTCAAAGATATGTTTTTTTTATGATCCACACTAGAATTGATGGAGTGAGATTTATACCAAGGTCTAGAGCTGGGTTTGTGAAAGTGTTCATGAATGATGAACTGTCATTGCAAATTTCAAGTTGAAAAATCCATCCAAAATAGATTGATAAGTTGGGCTATGGTTTTAGTGACCCTTGAGTATATGGAACGTGAAAGACAAAAGATCGTATGCCATCAATGAACATCAAAATTACCGTGCTGGGTGCTGGATGCCAGGGATAGACATCGATGACAGGAGCATTCCAGAGCAGTTGCCTAGCCACATCAGATTGGCTGTTGAGGTGGGTAGTGGGGTGGCGCGGAGTGGGTGCTATGTTGAGGGAGGTGAAGGACAGGGGTTTTTGGGTAGAGGCCGTACGTAAGCTAAGGTACTAGTCGTAATCTGGGGCGTAAGAAGGATCGGTGGTTCAAGTGTTGAGGAATCTCATCGTAGTCTCGAAGGCGGCAAAGGTGACCCCATTCACGATAGGGGATCTGTAGCGTGTCGGAGGAGAGGGATTGACAGCCAGTCAGCCAAGGGGAAATCAATGCGTCAGAATGGGGGGCGACTGGCCTAAGTAGGGTTGGCGTCAGGCCACGCAGGAAACCTCGATAGCCCTCGTTGGTATATATCTTCCGGATGCAGTCCGCGATCCCAAAGTACTTCCTCGAGCCCGGTTGGGAGGGCAGGCCGTCGGTCTGGATACGTGTCTTGATTTGGTCTTGGAAGACAAAACAAACCAGGTGTGGGCCATGTCAGCTCTATAGTGACGGGCAAGGGCCAATAATGGACTGGCTGGGACCATGCTCACCTAATGGATAGCTGCTCAGCCACATAGAGTATCCCGCTCCAGCCCTACAATCATAAAAAGAAAAACCTCGCTCAGTCAGATGCCGGATCTGTGTCTGTAGGACCCACTCTTCGCGCACCCATATAGCATTGCCCAGCCCGTTCCGATCTCAGACCTCGAGCAGTTCTTCAGCTTCATATGTCGCTCTACCAGCCATTCATATCCCAAGAAATACTGGATCAAACCAAAACAGAGAGTTGCTTTTGTTTTAGCTGGTGAATGGTTTTTTTGGGGGGGTAGTAGATGACAAAAAGGTAGTCTTACCATCCCATAACCATGGAATTCCCTATGGTGATTAGACAGTCGTATCTGTTAGTATTGGGATGGAAAGATGGGCGGGGTGATGGCTTACCGGGCAACAGTAATCAGCTGGCCGCAATAGAGACCACGAAAGACGCCGTCGGAGCGGATGATCTTTTTGAGTGCATCTGCCGGGCCGATGAAGTGGTTTAATTGGCTGGCCGAGGAAGATGTTTGAAGGCGAATCCTGATGTGCTCGACCGGGCCTTGCATCAATAAGATCCGGAGCTACACATCAATTATCGAGAGCTCAAAAGTGCTGAGGTGTGGAGTAGGACGACAGACTTACCTGCGATGATCGAATTGCCTACTCCCGCCGCTGCCCCCGAAAGGTACAGCTGACCAAGACTCAGTTGAGGCCCATTTCCATTGGCCATATTTCGCTCCCTGAATAAACGTGTCCACATGGTTTTTTTCTTATAAAAAAAGGGCGTTTCTCGTGCAGAAGGTTCTGTTTTTGTTGTTGTTGTTGTGCTTTTGGAGGTTTTACATACTTGAATGCCCGCTTGGAGGCCTCCAGACAGCCGAACTGGATCGAGACGCAAGCGCCAATGCCGATCAATGGAAGCGAAGTACCTGGTCGAACAAACAACTCGAACAAGGTTAATATCGCGAGCTGGCATCAGACTGTTTTTTTTGTTCTCCTACACGGAACGTGGACTTACCTTTGTAAAAACCTAGAGGTCCTTCTTTGCGATGGATCTGGATGGCTGCATCAGTCATCGACTTGTATTGATTGCTGCTCTGTAACCGGACCTTAAAAAAGGAAAGAGAGAAGACATCAGATTAGAATTCTAAAAGTTTGTTTGTTTGTTTATTTTTATTTTTCAAAGGGGAGATAATAAAGTTTACCTTGATAATATCAAACGGTTGGCCGACCAAGACTTGGGTAATTCCACCAATCGTCCCGGCGAACAAGTCTTTAAAGACCTGATTAGAAGGTGCAGGCCTGGTGGAGTCGATGGCGGCGGGGTGTTGGTTAGCGGCTTCCATCGGTGCTGAACGATCGATCCGGCGGAATCTTGCCCACCTCCTTGCTGAGCTGAACACGAGCCGACTGGGTTTTTCTCTGGTTGATGGAGATATTATCGAAAGTCCGGCTGCCGAGCGAGCTCGGGTGAACTGGAATTTGGAATACCGATCGGTCCGATGGGCGGAGACCTCCGACGTTCTTCTGTCAAGGCCACACCGCCCTGACACACTGCATCAGTTTCATATTCTTCTTATGTACACACCCTTCTATTCTCTTCATACACTCTTCTTTGAGCGGTTGTGATCACCAGAGTGGCAGTCTTTCAAAGCAGACGGCCATTTCCTCATCGCCACTCATGTCAGAGTTCTCAAACTGGAGAGCGTAGACTCCAGATCACAGAAAAACGACATAGATTCACGCAATGGTAGAGGGTGCTAGCAACAGATATTTCATTGTTGAAGAGGGGGATTTGTTTTTTTTGTGGGGGGCACACGTCCTTCCTTACTAGGGTAAGCTCTCACAAATAGAAAAAGTTCAAGATGACATAACAGGTTTTGGAGCCATGTCTATGGGGGTATTTCTCACCTCATAGCAATGGCTCCAAGAGTGATGAGCACCCTGACGGAAGATGGCGAGGTCTCACACCAGAGATACCTGATACTCGACCCACTGCAATCATCGTGAATCACTTTGGCGAACAAATGACCGAGCCGGTACGCATCTCGCAAAAAGTAAGCCTAAAGGGAAGAAATGTAAGAGACGTGAATGAGAGCCACAATCTGGAAACCAATCAGGAGTACGAACACTGCAATATTACAAGTTTTGTTAGAAAGCCCATTAGCCCTGGTGCATTGAGGTTGAACACCCGCAGGACAATTGCAGGTAGGCATGATTGAATAGATTGCGCTCCAAGCCCCTAAGAAAGAAAGAAAGGACTATCGTCAGACAAAGAGAGAGGCATCAACCGGAATGAGGGGGGACGCATACATACCGTTGGAATATCTCATCATCTTCGATCCTTTGCGAGGTAGAGGACAGGACTTGGGCCATTCCTTCGCTCCAATCTCATTTCCTTCGCCATATAACATGGCAGTTTCCTGTGCGGTGAAGAACGAATAATCGGTGACGCCCTTCATTTCAAAGATATGTCATTGGAAAAAGAAGAAGAAAAAATCAGTCCTATGTTTTTTCATCTATTTGGCTATCGGTCATGTCAGTCTTACATATGAATCAGCTTTCTGGGGACAGGAAAACCCTTTAGAGGGCCACCCATGGTCAATCATCGAACAGGCGCCTGAACTGGGACACATTTCGGGCATCACTCGGGCGTTGGCCTCGTAGGTCCCATCGAGAACATCTTGGCGACGCTGGGAACGACCATGGGAGCCTTTACGGATTGTCACACCTTGCGCCAGCGCTACAGCAGACAAGAAAATCGCTAGGAAACACTTCATTGGTGTAAGTGTCGTTGGAAGTTTCTTCCTTTCTTGTTTTTTTTGGAGGGGGGGGGGGGTGGGGTTGCTTCTTTATTTAAGAGATGGGTGGTTAACAGACAGTCTTCTTGAGCTGTTCTTGGTGATACAATCCTTCGGTTACGATGGACGGATGGAAGGATGAAGAGGCTTCTCTAGCAAGTCGGAAGTGGGTGCATCATGTAAAGGCAAAAACTGGCGGCCGGCCCAAGGGGAGGAGGGGAGGAGGGGAGTCGGTGGAGTAACTCTCGGGGCCAAAATGGCTCAACATCACTTGCAAAGCACAAAGGCAACTCTATCCATCAGGGACCACTGTCCACGACCCACCACTCCTGCAACAATGCCTCAAAAGCTCGCTTCAGGGACGAGGCGTGATCAACTAGACAGAGGGAGAAGCATACTTCGGATTATCATTCCCTCACTTTGGATGTGCATACATCAAGTAGCTCCCAAATCTATTTTTGATGGAGTTTATAGGGGCTTCCGACCCTTGGGCAAGGTGCTATATGCTTTACGTAAACAAGTTAACGACATGATATGAATGCTGCGTGATTTGAGGTATCATAAGAACTAGTATAAAACGGATGATGTTTATATGAATTTCAAAATAAGACTTATGTAAGCATCATACCGTTCAAGACGAGTCTTGTGTTCTCGCAAAAACTTGTTTAGCGTCACGAATCAGGCTCTATGCACTCTAGGATAATTGACTCATTTTGTTGAAGGGGGTGGATTCATGCGCTCATGCCAGGGACTCGGGACTAGCACTTCGTGGCCCACAGCCGGGATGTAGCACTAATGTAGGACCTGCTAAGAAGCATCGCTACATCTATGTACATTGACGATATTTTGAACCCCTCAAAAAAATACACCACGCGGATCTCTGGCCGAATTGAACGCGTGTTGGAAAGGCTACGAGTCTTTCTCTTACATAGAAAATGTATGAGAAAGACACTTACGATTTAAGAGAAAAAAATTTTTACCATAGAACTTATGAGGTGCTAATTCTTGGAATTTTGAGAAATAAAAATAGAATGTGCTGAGCTGGGGCTTAATTGATTCAATGATAGACGTGATAGACGTTCAGATGCATGGAATTAGCTCAAGGCCTGGAAAGTGAGATGAATGAATTCACTTGAGGAAAACAGAGAAAATATTATGTGTGATGTTGAGGCCCACCTCCACATTTGTTTGCATGTTGGCTTGCACATTTTTCACTTCAATGTAGAAAAAAATCTTTTTGTATGCATCTTTTTGAATATGAGATGGTCAAATTGAAAAAAAAAATTAGTATCCATGAAATCTGCTCGATATATTAATAGCAGTATGTATCTAGTAATCTTCTTGTGGACTGTTTTCCAATAGGAGTTGAGCTCAGCGGTTGATCTAAGAGAAAAAGCATCTACCTTAAATGGTCTAGTTTTCCCGAGGGAAACCTGAAGCTCATTAAGCCCTGCAATCAACCGCAATCCATCTGAAGTGGAGATTATTTGTAATTTCTGGGAGTTATTCATGGTCACAGATTGTTTAGAAAACTAAGAGCCACAGTTAATGTATGTAATCCAATCAGTTGAATCCCTCATGATCGTTTCAAAACCTCCTGATTAGACCCAGGTTTCTGGGAAGGAAGGCGATCTCATCAGAACATTTTGGAATAAAAGGCTTTAGCTGGCCTTGGTGGGCGAGGTTAGGCTGATGTCAACAGCCCCGCCTAAACACTTGCACCGAGCGGCTGGGACCCTGGATCAACACGGGTGCACATTCGGGCTTCGTGATCGACCCGACGGGCGCGCGGTGTCTCCTGAAGTAAAATGTTGAATCTATTTGGAATACTTGTGGGACCTCAAGCTAAATATATAATTATTATCACACCCTTGGAGTTGCTTGCCGCTCCCGGGAATAGCCTTGCATCGTACCAGCATGTTGCACGCAACTTTTCAACGCTTATTGTACATCCCCTTTTTATCATTGTGCTGGCGTCGAGCCCTCCTTTCGGTGTAAACACGGCTATGATGATGAAGATACTCCTCATGGCATCAAGCTTCGCAGTTTTTACCGAATAGTCCGTGTCCCTAAAACTATCAGCAAGGTCTTGGTGTCTACGAACAGCATTTGACAGACGTAGAGAGAGCCGCTAAGGACGCTTCGAACCATCAGATTCGTAGCACTTCAAAAAGCATGATTACAGATCTCGACACTTGTGATCAATTGAGATATTTTCACCGGCCGTGATCCATGTTTTCTAATGTTTGATTTCCAAAGAAAGAAAATAATCTTAAAATTCTGAGCGAGATCCTAAAAGATCCTACTCATTCACCCTGAATATCTTCTTAACAACTTTAAATACGACCCCAGTCTCAACATTCTTTGGAATTTTGATTAATTATTAAGAGTTTGGCACATTCGGTCTATCTTTTGTCTTCGAAAACATGGTTTCGTCAATTCCATTGCCCTGGTTGAATCTCAGCTTAGGATTTTTGTTTTTTCTTTGCTCAAAAACTTGGTCGGTCCGGTTTAATCATCCTGAGCTTTATTTGTCTTCACACGACTTCAAAATATCTGCTACGCCCAAGACCCGGAATTACAGCTTTCGCATTACGTGAGTGAATTCGGTGTGGATATCCATGAACTTTACGACCTACTTATTCATTTGTTTCTGTTTCCTTACTGGATCTTAAAAGAAATACCGTGGGTGCACCGGATGGCTTTAGAAAGTGAGCCACCATTCTGCTACGCCATACATTGCCCGTCCTTTCTTTCTGATCTCCTTGATCTCATCAGGAACATGCTAGTCATTAATGACCAGTTTCCCGGTCCCTTGATCGAGTGCAATGAGGTAAGACACCAAAAGATACTTAAAATCATAGGTTGCAGTTCTCCTCTTCAGGAAGACTTGGTACAAGAAAAGCTGAAAGTTACGCTCTAATCTAGGGCGACACCTTGAAAATTGTCGTCCAGAATGACTTGAATGTCGACGTGTCAATCCATTGGCATGGGATTCTGCAAACTGGTACACCATGGGTAAGCTTTGAAACTCGCTGGCTGGCCTTTTTTTTGTGGGGTTGAAATTTAACAAAATTATTTTGACGATTACCTTCCAAAAAAATCAGATGGATGGAGTAACTGGTTAGATATTTCATCACTTCTTTGGGCTCTCTTATGAAGCTCAAGTTCCTCTTCCGTATGAACTTCGTTGTTTGGATAGGCGTCACGCAATGTCCCATACCGGCCAAGACCTCCTTCACCTACAAGTTTCATGTGAGGGATCAGTTCGGAACTTTTTGTTGAGTATTCCTTCTTCAAATCAAAAAGTGTCAACTGTTCCCGCTAGACTGCGTCTCATCTTGCCTTGCGTATTTTTGATATAGGGTATCATGTGAGTTTTACATCGGACTCTGTTCATGTACATCTCTAGACCTACCCCATACCCACCCCCTAAACCACTAGGCACATGCTCGTAATTTGGCCATAGATGGTATAGCCGGTCCTTTGATTATTCACAGTCCACGCGATCCTTTGGTTCATGGTAGGAATTATGACAATGACATAATTCTCTTCATCTCGTGGGTGATCTATTCTATTCTATCTCAAAGCAGCTTGGATTTGGGGCCCAACAACTTACCTTTAACACTTGCAGAGATTGGTATCATAAGTCAGTCGGATGTCAATCATCAATCCATATCAGCTCACATCGTCTGAAAAAATTCTATTGAAATTTCCGCAACGCAAAATTCAGTACGAGCACGGTTATCCTGGACGGCACCTTGTCAGCTGCGGGATATTTCGGGGCTCAAGCTGCCCCTTCTGTTGGTTCCCCTGCGACTTGTTGGCCATGTCATTGGATTTGTAACATGTACTAACTTA
Source organism: Puccinia hordei (assembly GCA_007896445.1). Lineage (NCBI taxonomy): Eukaryota > Fungi > Basidiomycota > Pucciniomycetes > Pucciniales > Pucciniaceae > Puccinia > Puccinia hordei. The sequence goes on from RDRW01000048.1 coordinate 864,444, forward strand.
TCTATCATCATCGCGGACCAATTATCTTCAATAGGCCAACAGCGCATTGATAAATGGAGTTGGAATATTCAATTGCTCTTTCGCAACTCGAGGCTCAAGGTGTCAAACACCTACCAAACCTCTCGAGATAACTTTGCCCCCCAACCAAAAGACTCGTTTTCGGCTGATTCAAGCAGGTAGCCATGCCATGTTCTGGTGCGCCTGAATCGTGCCTGTATGGAAAAATCAAGAAGAATGAGTTTCTGACTCATGCGTTACATACGCTTCGTTTTAGGTTTTCCGCAGACCAACACCTTCTCACTGTCGTTGAAGCTGATTCCACAGGAGTGACTGGTCCAAACAATTTACACCGCCTACAATTTCACAACGGACAAAGGTACTCAGGAGGTCAAATTTAATTAGTAGCAAAAATATTCAAGCCATTGATTTTCTGCCTATAGATATAGCGTGATAATAGATACGCGGGCTGACGAGGTCGGGAGTTCGTTTTACTTGAGAGCTGCAATGGACATAGATTGCTGTAAGTATTACTTTAACTTCACTATGATTTGCCGTAACATGTTTATTGATGCAAAATAACATAAACGTATATAATAGGGGCCTGGCGTGAGTTTTATCAAATGTGATGACTACTCTTGACATAACCCCTGGGTCTAATTTCTATTCCGTAGTCGCCCCGGGTATACCTGGTCCAGATGCAACCGCGCTCGCAATCGTGCGGATAGCCACCAAAGCTTCCCAAATTAATAGTCTACAACCCCCGAGAACCAAAGACTGGAGGGATACAGTCGGTGGGAAATGTACAGACTTGAACGTGGATACGTTAAAACCGATTATTCCTCAAAATGCTTGCACAAACGTCATAGACACCGTAAATACTTCGAAAATTTCGTGTTTTCAAAGAGATTTTGTGCTCCTTCTTGCTAACTAAGCATTCCCTCATCCAGTTATACTTCAATACAAGTCTTGGGACAATCATTCGTCGCAATCGTCGAAATAGAACCAAAGTGGATACTTTGAGCAGATTTTTCGTGAACAATGCCACCTGGACAAGTAAGCGAGGCAATAAGATCCAAGGAGACTTTTCTTATGCTCTGTCAATTGAATTTTATTCACATTTCCACTTTCAAGCGTTCCGATATAGACCACTTCTTCAAGACTTAGCACGGGGTGGCAGAGGGTATTTAAACGCTACAGAAGTCACGGCTCTCACTCTCAATAGAGCTGGGTGTTATAATATCGTGTTAAATAACTTAGATGCCGGTATCGACCATCCTCTACATCTTCGTAAGCTTCACAAGCTCTCATGTTTCAGTGTGTAAGACCGTGGCTCCTGATGATGACCATTTCCAAATTGATTTTTTTGGGTGGATTAGATGGAGTGGACTCCCGTAGGCGATTTTAAAAACTATACTTACTGAGCTTCACGAGTATAGATATCTGAGTCACAGTGAATCCATATGCTAGATCTTGTCGCACAAGGTGCTGGTAATATAGGCCCCCAGAACTTAGCACAGGCCTCTATCAAGTTCGACAATCCTCTGCGGAGAGATGTGAGTAGCACTAGTCGAAATGGGCACTTACTGGTTTACTGAATTATTTCCTGATTGGTTTTCCTCGTTTAGACCTTCGTTGTCGGTGGTGGAAGCTATCTAATTCGTAAGTTCCGAGTCACATCCTCATTCGTAAGTTGGTGTTTATCCTATTGACAAGTTCACTGCTTACTAACAGTGCGAGTTGAAGCAAACAACCCCGGAGTTTGGATTCTTCATTGCCACATTGGGTGGCATTTGGCTGCAGGCTTTGCCGGCGTAGTTGTGATGCAGCCATCCGCTATTTCTAAGTTCAAAATACCCTCCGACAACCAAGCTCTTTGTTCTGGGAAGACCATTAGTAACATCAATACTACTGAGCCTGGTCGTTTGAATTCAAATCAGTAGATGAATCCTAGACTTGTATTTTGAAAGAAAAGGCCTGATGAGAAGAAAGGATGAGCTGGGAGTATCAAGAGGGCAGAACACTCAGGGACTCAGAATACCAGAAAAGAAGTCTCCAGCAGAGCAAGTCTAGCTGGTATGGGCTCAAAATAAGTGCGGTTTGTATTTCAGATGGGGGTAGATGAAACACATGACAAGAAAGGGGCCTAGTTGAGGGCCTGGCTAGACGAGGAGGTCAAAGTTGAAAGATAACAAGAAAAAAATAAGCCCTCTTTTGGGCATGGGACAGAATTCTGCCAAACTTCACATTCTTCAACCTAAAAAGGAGGTCACACTATCTCCACTGGGAAGTGTTTATATTTTGTGGTACAGCCTAGATCACCATCTCCTATTATCCAAACATTTCACTATCATAGATCTGAGGACCAGTGCTGATGCGGTATGTTGGCAAGCCGCCAGCCAACCGCCGGAGGCCCCCTCGGGGGCTGAGCCTCCATCGCTTTATGTAGCCCTGTCAGTGAAGCGTGACCTATACACGCGCCGAGCAAAAAAATCCAACAGGGCGATACAGCCGAAATTGCAAGAACTAAACGGCAAGGCCTTGTTGAAAACTGGTCGAAGGCTTGAAGTTTGTAAATGGAACTGGAACAATCCCCAACGCAGTCACTCGTCAACCCAAAGCAACCTAGAAAAAGAACTCAATCAGCTGTTCTCCTGTTACGAAATTACTATCCTGTCGTCAAATCACTTGCCGACCATTTGGAACTTACCACTTCAGGGGGGGACGACAGTGGTTTAAACGAAATTCTTGTTGGCCTTGGAAGTCACGTAAAATCGACCAAAGGCAATCGAGCTCAAGTAGACTCAAAATCTGTCTCGGCCAGCTCGGCAAGACCACTCGTGGAAAGGCGAGAGGATGATGTGACGATGGCCCAGGTTCGTCATGATTATGTGTTCCCTTCGGCAGATGAGTTAAAAAGTTGAAGTTGAAGATTGAAATGTTTTCTAGCTCATAGAAGCGGCACAAACCGTCTTAATATGGCGGGCCAGCCAAACCAACCGCAAGTTGAACCCTTGCAAGTCGAATGTTCTTACCTTAGGCTGTCGCTTGGTGAGTCAACAAAGAGTTCTTTCCCTTTCGAGCCTATACTTGCTTGTCTCACTTTACTTCTCCATGTTTCGTAATAGAGTAACGACGCTTACCCTGAAATGACGATTCCTGTCATCAACGGACCATACGTGAATAGGCTGGTCTCCAAATATATCGCCTGCGACATGACCATCAACAACTTTATCACCCGATCGTTCTTATTTGCCGACTTGCTGCAAAGGTTCGATCGAGGTTTTTTTTCATCCATCACTACACTCACCATCTGACCAAACGTTTGTGTGTGTTAATCAGGATCGGACCGAAACGGATGATGAACCTTTTAACGGAAACAGCAATGTACTATCCAGCCGGTAATGGCTGCTACTTCCAAATCACGGGGAAATCCGTTTTTGAGCTCCCGATTCTACAAGAAAGCCCAGTGCCACCAAAGGGAAGCGCATTGGTTGATGTCGTACTTGTTAAGAAGGACTTGATGTACACTCGAGTACGTCGAAGTCCAGCAGGAACAAACCAAATGGGCTTCCCATCGGACTGTGGGTAGTTGTTTTACTCGCAAATGGCTGGATCATTATTGCTCACCGCTGGATTTCTGATCTACCGCTATTCAATTGCACGCGCCGTACTAAAAGACGTATTGTGCCGAATACACGACTCTACAACTTCGCTCTCGAGCGAGCAGTTTAAAGCCCTTTATTTATCAAAGCATATTTTTCCCTCTCAATATTCCCTCGACTCCTTCAACGGACAAACTCACTCTGCAGCAGTTGACAAAATGCGCAAGTTCAAAACTCCTCGACGTCTAAAACCGTTGGTCCAACCGAACGGCTTTCTACACAATATCGTGGCAAAATCTAAGAGCGTGGCAGTTATCCATGTCCTCAACAGATGCTGTCCGAGTAAAGTATGTGACATATGTTGATTGCTCTTACTCGCAAGCTGATTCTAAAACAGATTGCTCTCTTTGGACTAGTTTGTCAACTGCAACGTTAGTGCAGAGGAACGATTGAGCCTGATAGAATTGGCAGAACCAATTCAGCAACACTCTTTGGAATCAACCCACTGCTCCACCACTACGGATTCAAGTCATACCCGGCCGTTATGTTTCGAAGGACCATCTCAATGCAACAAGCCCCCTACTCCAAAATTTAGTCGGTTTGTTTGCTCACCCCATGAAGTGGAGACCTTCCTGTGGGCTATGATCCACGCATGTGGCCTCTCCCACTGGTGGGGTCGGGATTCCAAACACAACGAGGAAGTTGTTCGCAACAGTTTGGGTCCCCCTTCCCCAATAAATCTGATACAGCGAAGGTACTGATCACAGCTTTGTAAACATTTACAGATATCCGTCAAATTGTCAACCTGCGAATGTTCGAGAAGATCTCGTTACACCAACTAGCCCAGAACCTCAAATTCAAAGCGTGCGATGACTGGATATCTCGAAATTCCCAGGATCATCACTCTGAGCAAATGCTTCACGATTTTCTGTGGTGGTTCTATTTCTCATTTATCGGTGGATTAATAAAGGCGAGTGGCTAGAATCCGTTGATATTGCTTTCTAGGTGTTGACTTGTTTTCACTTCTTTCTTTTTCCAGAATACTTTCTTTGTCACCGAATCTGCAAGTTTTAGGAATCGAACCTTATATTTTCGCCTGGATGATTGGGAGCAAATCTGTCGCCCGTTACTCAAGTACTTAAAGACAACTTTATTTACCAAGGTGGATGAAAACCGTTTTGTAAGCCACTCGACTATTCAAATCCTTGTTGTTTTAACTGAGTTCCTATAAAGACTCACAACTCGTGGTTCTAGAAGAACAACCAGTCACAACTTGGACATTCGTTTCTTCGTCTGCTACCGAAGAATAGCGGTGTCAGACCTATTGTAAATCTTAAGCGTAAAAGTCCTTCACAAGCAGGCCTGTCCAACAACTCGATTTTGCAGAATTTATTTTCAGTTTTATCTTATGAGAAAGTATGCATCATACTCTCATTAAATATTTTTGTGCACATCACTGAACTGAATTCCTTCCCGTTGGGTTTAGAACGTGTCCCCCGAGAGAATGGAATACTCGGTGCTTGGCCTCGATCAGGTTTACACTCGCTTCAAAAAGTTCCGGTCTCGCTTCGGACCTTCCCTTCCAGCTTTATACTTTGTGAAAGTCGACATCCGAGCATGTTTTGACTCTATTCAACAAGAAAAGATCTTGGAAGTCATCAATGGACTTTTTTCCGAGGCAAGAGCTGCAACTTCTCATCTTCATTGGTTTGATCTGACGACGAAAAAAGAAATCGCCAGTAGGACCAATATGTTATTCAAAAGTATGTCAAGACGATGTCACTGAGCACCGGACCCCAAAAAACGTTCAGGCAGTTCAAGCGTCAGGCTTACCCAAGTGGTGAGCTGACTTCCTATGCAATATACCCTGGAGGCTACTGCGTGATGTTGATGGACTTCTCTAAAAACAGATGAAGTCCCCGACTTTGACGAGTTTGCGACCACACTCTCGAAAACACTAAAAAACGTACTATTTTCTGACCAAGTTCAGTATGCCCACGTGAACAAACAGGACATGATGGATCTTTTGAGAGAGCACATTACCCAAAATTTTGTCAAAGTTTGTCATCTATCTTCTTGCAACTATAGCTGTAAATTTGACGACCGACTCTCTTGGAAAGATCGGAGCAGGCAGATATCAACAGAAAAACGGTATCCCACAGGGTTCGATTCTTTCGCCTCTATTGTGCAGGTCAGTATCTGGCATGATCAGAACAGTAAATCTTGGCGCTCGGTTTAAAATCGACGTTAACCAAGCTTTCACGAACTCAGTTTATTTTACGCAGACATGGATAAAGAAAGGCTGGGCTTTACAAAAACTTATAATTCGGTTCGCAAACTCACGTTCCCGGGTCCAATCGATAGCTTTGGATGCATTTGCATGCCCCTCTTGCTGATTCAACTCGCCAACCTTTCTGTAGATCTTAGTCCGATTAATAGATGATTTTATCTACATCACGACTTCACAAAGTGATGCCGAGCGGTTCTTGAAAGTGATGGCTGAGGGGAGCAAGGAATATGGCTGCTTTATCTCTATGGAAAAGACGTTGATTAACTTCAAATATCGAGGAGTCAAGCAAGTAGTTGGCAATGGTAAGTTGAAGTTTATGCTTTCAACCCAAGGAGTGAATTTAAAATGTTTTAATATTTGTCTTCATGAAATCATCCAAGATTTTCCATGGTGCGGTCACCTCATCAACACCAAAACTTTGGAATTTAAGGCTGAAATGGCTAGATTCAATGGGATCCGTGAGTTTCCCTCAAACAGCCTCTTTTCCTCTATGATACCATAATCTAACTTTTTTTTTGCAACGCAACGCAACATTGTCCCAGACCTCTCTGATACCTTGACTGTCGATAGAACCAAAACGCCCGGCCAGTTTTTCTGCCAAAAGATGTATCAGTCAGTTAGCTCTACCCCTTGTCCAAGGGCTTCGAGACACTGAGGCGCCTTCAATCATCTGACTTGACAGATCAGTACGGGTCCGAATCCATGTGATATATCTTGATTCGAAACTGAACTCCATGTCGACTGTACTGCTCAATGTTTATCAAGCCCTCAGGCTGGTTGCTGCTAAGTATGTTGCATATGTGATTGAATGGGGTGCTGACGCGATCAAAGGCTGGAAATTCTTTCACGGTTAGTTAGCTTATTCCAGACCCAAAATGTCTGCTAACTTGTTACCCAAAACTTTCTGGTCCACAGGCGTCATCGAAAAGATCTTCATTTTTTTCTTTGCTTGTGCTCAGAAACAAGTCCAGCAGGAGTATGTCCAGAGTGTGGGTGGATCTTGCGACATCAAACTAAGAAATGTAATCTGGTAAATCCCCTTTTCTTTTTTTAAAGCCACTACATATCCACATCATTAAGAGAACCTTTGGACTGAAAACAACAAACTATGCAGGCTGGGACGTCAAGCATTCAAAATCACTTTGGCTCGCAAACCGCACAAGTTTGGTATGATTCTCAAACAAATCGAGACCGATTTGAGATCTCAGACTAAACTCCATATAACTAGACAAGAAAGAATAAAACTAGAAGGCATCATTAAATCAAAGGAAAACTTGGTGTTGGACCGGTTGAAATACTGAGGTCTTTCTTTACGCTTTTGTCTTGGATTCTATATCTGGTGTGGAGAAAATGGATCACTCGAGGTTTTGGAAGTGGTATAGCACACAAGACACCTGTTGAACTATTTTTTAATTAAGTATAATAGAAAACTTGCTCAACTGCCACCAGTTGACAGGTTGGATACTCTAGCCTAGCTGCTTGGTAACTCCACATGTTGACATCATTTTTTTTTTCTTTGAAAATAATTTTGGTTAAAACAACATATGATCAAGGTTCCAGAAAACACCACAACCTTTCTTCGACTGCTCGCAGTCTGAGTCAAACAAGTTTTTCTTCAAGTACAGATTACTACTGCCGACTGGTCTCAAAAGTTGAGGGTTTATTGAATCTGAAGGTCCATTTAGTAGTAATACTGTTGGAGGAAATTCTAGTCTTAGTATTGCTTGACACCATGATTGTTCTCTCATTGAGCAAATTTGACATTATCGTCAAATCTTTGTAAACACAAATTCATAAATGAGATTTTGCAGGGACATGATTTATCAGTCCCCTGTGGTTTTAATTACATTAATTAATATCAATACAATCATCACCTTGTTCCTCTCATTTTTTACACCATATAAATTGCCAATTTGATCTTGGAATTATCCCCACCAGCTTATAGAAGAACTCGCAGCTAAATCAAGCAATCAGTAGTTGAACAGCACAGCATTCACGTAAGCATAAACATAATTTCAAACATCATTCAAAAACACTTGCATATGTCTCATAAGACAACAAGGATAGTACATCCAAACCAAGACAAAGCAGAACAAGTACACTATCTGATGATGATTTCCAGAATACCAACATCATGCCTTGTATCTACGGGGAATTAGATTCAGGTGATTGTGTGATCTCTTCTATCACACATTGTAGATTTATTATTATTTTTTACATATCAATCAGTTTTGTGGCTTGAAGCTGTGGCACAAACACAAGGATGTGCACTGGTTGGCCAACAAACACCCAGAGTGTCAGCCTATGTGATGCCAAGGAATATTCCTTCTAGCTACATGTGGTGCAAAGTAAGATAATAAGAGTTAAAGATCTCTGGGGATATATGGAGCACACTTAATTCCAATGTAATACATGGAATTAAGGTGTAAAGATGTGAGAAAAAGGTGTAATAATTATATTAAATAAATTTAATATAATTAAAACCAGAGGGGTTTAATCCCTCTAAGGTACATTGCATGTAAAAGCAGAGGATTCAAGTACCTGGAAAACTGGGGCCTGTTTGAACAGGGGTGGTTTAAATCCCAGTGGAAGAAATTGAGGAATATTCTCAAGAATGAAGGGTTATTACTTACTGGTAATAATCCTAGGGGAACTTGAGGATATTCAGGGTGGAAACAGGACATTTTGGAGCTCTTGGGAAGGTGGATGTTTGAGCTGGGTGGTAACTGTGATGTTTGTAAGGTAGACAGGGCCAAAGAATCACTACCAATTACCTTACCAGGCTATTTATTAAGATTTTATCTAATGTAAATGGTGGTATTTTAAAGCATGAGGAGCCTTATTTGTGCGGTTGACGAGCTCCTTAAATGCTCCTGAGATCCCTCTGGGGACCCTAAGAGTGTTATAGGCCAACTTGTGGGCGCTTTAGATAAGTATTGGCCATCCTGGTGACGCTACAGAGGCTTATGCCTTGGTTATAAGGCACCAGGTTCTATATATATTGTTTTATATATGTTTTATTTATTGTAGTATGTTAATTTATTAATTAAAGCATTGTAGTAAATTAGTACTAGTTGTATGATCAGTATCTGTGGCTTATTTGTGTTTTATAATAATTTTGTTTAGTACTTACTGTAATTATTGTTTGTGTATGAAATAATATTAACATGTTTTCCAGCCCCTAGTAATCTTTATTACATATGTATCATATGTAATGAAGATACTAGGGCACTTTTGTTGCCTCTTATGTTATTTTCTTGGCTCTCATGTCCACGTGCCCTGTGGGGATGCCTTACTGGGTTTAATATCTTGTGCAGGGCTTGTAATCCAACTTGGGGCGGGCCTTCAGTCATGCAGGCAATTAAGCTGCACTGATCACTGCGGCCCATGGGCTTGGAGTTAATCACACATGATTTACACTGTCACTATCTCCCCTAGTTTACACAACACCTAATTTTTGTGAATGAAAATGGGGTTTAAGCATGTGTGTAGATAAATATAAGCATACAAGTACCTGGTTTTTTGAGAGGTACTTGCTATGTGTTTAATCTTGAATTGCATAGTCAAGGAGTGAGAATTAGGGGTACTTGTAAGTGAGGTACTGTCAGCTATGTGTATGAAACACTGGTTTAATTTTACAATTAAACCAGGTACTGTCACTGTGCTGAAAGGTTATCTGAATAAATAATTGAATTTATTCTCTCTATAGTGTCCAAACTATGCACAGAGGATAACCTAAAACTCCTTATAATTGAATATTTGATATACAAATCACTCAATTGGAGAAGACCAATAGTTAACCGTGTAGGTTTGGCTATTCTTTGTCTTTTTGGGAAAGGTATAGCAATAAGAATTGCTATTAAGCAGCTGGCAAGCACTTAAACTGATTGGCTACTGTCAGAGGTGGTAGTCTTGCAGCAACTGCTTTCTAAGGAACAGATCAAGGCCAAGAGATGGGGAATTCTAAGGTAACTTGAGACTATTCCAGTAATAAAGGTTTGGGTTGGATATAAAGGGGATACACAACTCTAATAGTAGGAGGAGAATATTCAGAGTACTTACAAAATGTTACTGGGGGAATATGCTGAGGAACCAATCCTAGGCCAGAAATGGCCTCCTTTTATATTCTAGAGATTCCTTGAGGAATGTTCTAGAATTTTTATTCTAAATTCTGCTCTAATGTATTACAATTCAAATGTACAATGATGTAATGGGAATTGTATTGAATTGAGCACAGTATTTTCTATGTCCCCATGACCTCATGACATGTATGTATAACCAATCACATCATGGGCCAGTTCATTTAATAGAACAATACTGGGAAATTACCATGCACTCAGGTAATTTCTTTGTTATAAGCATAACTGTATTATTATTATATTTATGCAAATAAGTTTATTGTCTCTCAGCTTTTATGACAATACTTTATAATCTATATTTTTACGGTTATTCCATCTCCTACTAAGTACCTTTTGAGATATGGTAAAGTAATAGAAGGAGTTGGAATTTGGTGGTGGTTTGAGTGAGGTACCCCACCTAATCTTACATGAAAAGTTGATTACTTTAATAATATTATAGTATATATTATTGCTAATACAATATTTTATTAATATTTTACATTGAAGTCAGTCTTTAGGATACTCTGGAGTATCTCTAGGGCTGACAGGTACCCTAGGTGATATTTGGCATAAATTTAGAATATGAAATAATATTCTCACTTTACTTGTATATGATTATTTTTATATGCAGTTTTATTTATTATCAATGTGTTATGTTTATGATAAGTTGCTCTGCCATAGTAGCAATCTCACACAGAGTGCCAGGCAAACTGTCACGCTCTGTGATTCCAAGGACTGATATCCTTCTAGCTACACAAGGTGCAAGGCAAAAAATATGGGCAAAAAAGGGGTTTTTGATCTTTTATATTAATATTTAAAAGATCAAAGATTTTATGGAGGGGCCAGCAAGCTGGGGTGTTTAGTTCCCTCCAAAGATGTTTGTGCTAAAAGCAGGGGAACTGAACCTTTAAAACTGGGGCCTGAAAGCAGGGGTGTTTAGTCCCAGTGAAATAGTGGCTAAGAAAGGGCCACAACTCCTAGTAGAAAAAGACTTACTGTAGTAGGCTTTGAGGGAAGGAGGTGGGGGGACTTTCTTATGGTAAACTGAGCAGCTGGAAGCGGTTACAAAGGTGGTCTGGAAGGCTGAACAGAGTTGAGGTTGAGGACAAGAGGCTTTGAAGTCTTGAAGACTGATTTACTGGGCAGGACACTAGTATGCTGGACTGGTGGAATGCTGGTTGTAAATATGATAAAGCTGGGGAATCAAAATACAGGGGGAAGAAAGGGCCTCTTAAATGCCTTTCTGGAGCCCTGATGGCGAAACATCAAGTGTTATTTTGGCTATGGGAACACTACAAGGAAGGTGTTATCCTTAGTAGAAATAAATGATGTAATTTATCAAATTATTACATGTACAGGCTGTCAATGATTAATACAGTCTTTCAGTAATCTGTAGAAATCATCTGAGGGCGCTTCAAGAGCTCTTAGTTTGATGTACAACATGTATTGATCACTTGATCAATAGAATAAAAAAGAAATAATCAAATTATAGTACAGAATCTTATTTCTGTTTAATTTGGTTATTTCATATGTAAAGTTCTGTACCATGAGAGTTCTTGTCATACTTGCATGGTGGGCGCTTTTACAGCTCTCAATACAATTATTTGACAAGCAAAACATCCTGGGAAAGTGTCATCATTTGTTATTTTCCCGTGATTAAAGGAGCTTGTCATTTATTTTAATTGTACAAGTTCTTTTAAAATTTGTTTGAAGTGTTCTGATGTTATCTTTATCCCCTGTTTCGTGTCTTTCATGTGTTATGATATTATTTAACTTATACTGTATGTATTTGTATAAGTTAATAATAATACAAAGATTATAAAACAGCGTGATATTTATGTCAAATGTTATTTAATATTTTATTTATGTGTTAAAGGATAATTACATAGTTTATTTAAGTTATTATCCCGTATTTTAAGGACTTCTACTTATTAGAATACTCTTATATTACATATGTTTATACCTAGTAAGTATTTTAGTGCTTAGTAGGAGTATTCTTTAAGTTAATTTTAATATTAGAAGGACTAAGTTTTCTAGGATACTTTGGCTGAGGTACCCTAGGTTATTTTACTTGCTCTTTCAGAATATTAAATCATACTCTCACTTATCTCAAAGGTTAATGAGTTATTATTTATTTTATTATTAATTTATTTATTTTATTTGTTTTATTATATTATTACTATGTAATAATGTTTATATTCTAAAATGTTATCTTTTTATTATGTGTATTATGATTTATGTTACATTATTACTTATGTAATAATGTCTCTTTCATATGTATTTTTTATTTAACTAATTATTACTTTATTTATTGTTCTAGTCAGGTTGTCTCTGAACTAGTAGCAAGCTGACACAAACACAGTAAACACTGGTACAATTTCATCCCCGCTATCTCTTCTGCGGGCTTAGTGTCCCATGTGGACCAGGAAGCATTGATTTATTGACCTGAATTTGACTTTTTCCTTCAGAATATCTTGGTACGTTGCTCATCTTTCATGCCACTTTTTTTTCAAAAGAGCATTCTAGAATTTATCTCTCATTAGATGCAATAAATGAACCCATTTTCTTTGCCTTGCAGTGTGCTCATATTAGAAAATGCACAGATTAACCACAACAGGCAATTAACTGAGTCTGAGATATTCAAAACAAAAGCTTGCCTCATTGGAAACAGTTTCAGCATCTGAAAGGCAAATTTGCTGCCATTTGTGCACCTCCTTCTGGTGGAAACAAGGACTAAGAATTCATTAATGAGTTTTTAGGACTTTTTTTTACTGTTTATTTAACTAAAAAAACTCTTCTATGGATGTGGCTAGTGTGGGGTTCTTTCCCCCTTTTTTTCATCACATTTTATTCAATTTTTATTTTTTGATCTAGATTATAGCAGCATCATGTTTTCTTTTTTTGACATCACTTGATCTGTGATTTCATGCTTTGTGTTCCTCTCCATTACTTAACTGGGAAACAAAATCACCTCAATGATGACCAAAGAAAAAAAATCATTCTCAGAAACAGAAAAAACAGGAAAATCACATTGTTTGAGAAAAAAGAGAATAAAACAGGATTAAGAGGTTTTGATTGCTAAATTTTGCACAATAATATGACCCTATTGGGTGAAGTTTGATGAGCAATTGAGACAATACTTGAATCTCTTTACACTACTGACTAGGTGTCAGCCTGGGTGTGGAACTAACTATGGTTAATGGCTGTAACTAAATCAGTTTGATGATTTATAGTCTACAAGCAGTGGTGCTTGAGGGTTAAAAATCCCTTTAGGAAGGAGTGATCACTCTAACTCAGTTTATCTTGAACTGGGAGTCTTGTTATACTAGGAGCACATCCAAATCAATACAGAGAATTAAGAGGCATATAAGGAGTAGCTAAATGTGAGCCTGGGTCTCTAAAGTGGCCACAGGAAACAAGAATGGGGGACACTCCTGGTTGCATTTCAAAGGATAGAGGATAAAGCTAGTAGAAACAAAAGGGGGAAGAGAAAGGTGAAGGATATTGATTGATTGATCTTTGATTTTTTTCAGAGTTGTGAGCCTGGGTCTCTTTAGTGACGGCAGGACACAAGGAAAATGGCTTTGTAGAAGCCAATGAAAAGAGTATTATGTAGCTCAAGCTCAAATTTATGATAAAAGGAGCTAATTTGCCAAAAGACAACCTCCAACCTAGAAATAGCTCTGGTATAAATCAATTTAAGGGTAAATGGGTTTGTTTAACCAATAAAGGAGGACATATTATCTTCCTTTGTTTAAGGGAATTGGTTGATGGTATTATAAGGGATGAAATGGTGCTGAATAAACAGAGTACTGGCAGGAAGTTTACTTAAAGGATTTGTTAAGGAAATAATAAGAATGTAATTCTAGTTGGTGACTTAGAAACCTGGGTGAAAAACCAAGAAGGCAGTAAAGGGGTATGTTTTTGTATGTTTTCTCTCCTTCAGCTTAGATTACTTCTTTAAATAGTACTTGGCTGGGTGCTTTTAGTGCCTGTATAATTACATGTATAATTCTCAACCTCCTTGTTGAATTATCATGTGGGCTTAAGCTGTACGTAGACCATGTTTCCTGTAATTAATCTGGCACATGATGTTTGGGGCTTAGTGTAGAAACAAGTGGCTTGGCATTCTCAATCTGGAATGGCCACTAGTCTCAAAGTAGAAACCATTCATTTGTACTGACTATGTGTTACAGTATCTTATATGGGTTATGTCTTCCCTTTAGGCTATAATCCTTATATTTCCATGGGTAAGGTAATTATCCTACAAGTTTCACAAATTATAAGGTATGTTTTTTGTTTATTATGGGTTAGCCATCATTACATAAGCTACAAGGCTCTATTTCCATTTTTCTAAGGGACTTTAGTTTATTTGAAGTCTTTAGGGCAATAATTATTGGCCTAACTGTAGGTTTAGGACATATTTATTGTCTCTAAGGCTGACAAGAGTGCTCTTTGAAATGAGATTAGCTCAACCTGGAAAGGTTTGCTAAGCTTTTCCAGATTCTTTAGAAGTGCAACAGCCTCCCCAAACAATAAGGAAACAGTGGAGGGACAACTGAATCATTAAACTAATCAGCCCTGATTTTTATACTTATAGTCTAGGTTTTAGAAGGGTAACATATTGAAGAAGAATATGTAATTCTTTGATTGATTGATGTATTGGATCTTGATCTTTGATTGAAGATAGAGGAAAGGGGAAGTAAATCACAGTCTTTAGTGTGTTATTCCAAGTTTTTTGAGAGCAACCCTAAGCTTTGGACAGCTGGGACCAACCAAAGAAAATTGTAAGTGAATGTCTAGTTTGGGATTGTCATTGGATGGGGCAAGTGAAGAAGGTACTTGGCCACTGATTGTGGCTGGATCATTGATATTTAAGGTAATGTTGACTGATGGGGTCATCAACAAAGGCATGAACGGAAGGCTTGAAACATGGCTCATTGGTGGAAATCCAGAAGGCATGTAGGAAAAAACCCCATAAAGTCATGCCCATTGATTGCCCACTAATTGTTGGAGAAGATTTGACTGGACCTGCATTGGCAGAAACCACAGGAAAGGTTTTCTTTGATGGAGATTGGATTGGAGGGACCAGTGATTGAAATTGGAAATGAGATTAACTAGTGGCTCTGGTGACAAATTCAAATGGTGGAAAAAATTGTATGGTGTAAACATTTTTTTATTAAAACTCTAAGGAAAGTATCAGCGACAAATCCAATTTTAATGGGACATCTGTCATCTATATGTATGAAACACTGGCTTGATTTCTACAAAAATCCCAGGTACTATCATTGTGCCAAAAGGTTATCTGAATGATAATTCTCTCTATAGTGTCCAAATTATGCACAGAGGGTAACCTAAACTCCTTATAATATTCTGATTTGCTTTAGCAACTAGTCAATCAGGAGAAGACTAACAGCTAACCGCATAGGTTTGGCTATCTTTTGTCTTTTTAAGATATATGTAACAATATAGATTGTTACTAAGCAGCTGGAAAGCACTTAAGCTGATTGGGTACTGTCAGAGGTGGTAGTCTTGCAGAAACTGCTTTATAAGGAATATTTCCAGGTCTAAGATGGGGATGTTCTAATGTAACTTGATAAATAGTCCAGTAAATAAGGTGGGTTGGATAATACAGGTATAACAGTACTCTAAAAGTAGGAGGAGATTCAGGTTACTTACTAATGTTGCACTGGGTGAATATTGTCAGACATTGAGACAATTGACCCACATGTCTACAAAATAATACAAGTCACATAACCCAATGGTTAAGGACTTGTGTTTATAAAAAAGGGGAATAAATTGAACCAAGTAAATTATCTTAAATTTACAAGTTCAATTCCCATAAGACTCATAGATTTTTGTATTTATTTTATATAATATTCATCATTTTAATAAACTAAATAATATTAAGAAATTCCAAATTAAGGAGAGATTATTATCTCTCCATGAATCTACCCTTAAGTATTACAATTTGGTTATGTCTCCTACAAGGAGACTATTATCTAGAATTACCCCATGTAATACAAACTCTTGAGTTATTACATTGGGGAACATATTGTGTAATATTTAAATGGCTGAGATTTCCTTCTAAAGGGAATTTCTCCCCAGATTATTACCATACAAACCCGCCAACCTTACTACAGTTTTAGTGAGTGGGGTTTTTATATAATCCTTTAAAACCAACTTTCTCTATCCTTTATCCCATTTCCTAGTCACCAAGAATCTTTATTCTAGTGACTAGAAGTCCTCTCCCACTCGCAGGGAGTAGTTGAGGCAATTGCACTGAGCTTTTGTAGCTGTGTTCCCTTGTTAAAAACAAGGGTGCCAGCTTCTCCGCTTTTTAGCGTAGAGTAGCTTCTTTCCACTGGTCTTAACAGACTATAGTGCAACCCTAGATACTGGCTGTAAATACTGTATACAGTATCCCTGCACCTATCTGACATTCAACCCCACGTCACTTCAGAGACGAGGGCTGACAAATATGCTGAGGATCCAATCCTAGGCCAGTAAATGGCCTCCTTTTATATTCCAGAGGTCTTCAGGGGAAGGTTCTGGAATTCTGTTGTACATTCTGCCCTAATGTATTACAAATCAAATACACTATCATGTAATGGGGATTGCATTAAATTGAGCACAGTATTTTCTATTTCCCCATGAACTCATGACATGTATGTATAACCAATCAAATAATGGGCCAATTCATTTAATAGAACAATACTGGAAAATTACCACACACTTAGGTAATTTCTTTCTTATGAGCATAATTTAATTATTCTTATATTTATGCAAATAAGCTTATTTTCTCTCACCTTTTATGACAATACTTTTTAATCAATATTTTATACTTGTTATTCTTGCTTCTTACCAAGTACCATTAATATATGGTGTTGCAAGCTAGTCTGAGCACATGCCCAAACTTGGCCCAAAAAAGGCCCAGACCAAAGCCCGTGTGGCACTTTGCCAACCCCCGCTTGGCACTGTCCAAAGTTGATGAGGGTTGGTCCCAAGCCTCACTTGGCCAAAGCCAAGCGGGTGTGCCATGCCCACCAAAACGTGATGCACCCCAATGCTCATGGGGTGCACCATTCTTGGAATTCACACATTCCAACATTGAGACAATAAGCCAAAACAATGCCAATGAGAAATGAGAAATGAAAAAGAGATCAGGAAAAATGATTGTTGAATCAGAATGGATGAATGAAAATGAAATAAGATAAAAAAACAAAAACTCACTTTGAGATGCAGTGAACAGTTCAGTGGAGTGACTTATTGAGATTGAACAATCTTGTTGGCCAACGGCTTGAAATGGGCCAAGGGAAACTTGGCTATGTGCCAAGTCCTGCGGCCCGCTGAACATAGCAAACTAAGCCCTCTGGGCAAATCCCAAACCCCCTGTGGCACTTGGCCATGCGGGAGTTGGGCATGTGCCCAGAATAGCTTGCCACACCATATTATAAGTACTAGAAGAAGAAGGAATTTAGTGGTGGATAGAGTGAGCTACCCTGCTTAATCTTACATCCTGAGTTGATTGTTCTAATAATATTTTATGATATGTTATTATTTACAGCAGTAATACAGTATTCTTATTATATTTTATAGTGAAGTCAGTTCTTAGGATACCCTGGAGTATCTCTAGGGCTGACAACATCAATATGTTTTAACTCTATTTGTGGCCCAAAGACCACCTCTATTAACTTTCAAAGGGATGAATTCACTGTAATGGTTTGAATCACTCTTTGTTGCAAATCTATGTTTCATTTTCAGCCAGTAGTAGTAAAGAAACTAAAAACATAATCAAGATAACAAAACATGTATGATGAGTAAAACCGAATGAGAGAGAAAACCAAAAGCTAAAAGAAAGAATACAAACAGGATAAAGAAGCAATCTATACTAGGAACTGAAACTGTACACGTAGACAAAAACTTGAACACAACACTAAATAACTAGAACAAAAAACTTTGGAGAACATTTGATTTCAGTGATTTAAACTAATGAATACTATTTATTGAGACTAGAAAGAAACAACAAACGCTAGGACTCCAACTGTAGTTTTCTTGATTAAATTCTCCTCCTGAACCAAACTGTCTTCAACCTTCAATCTAATATTTTGTTGATTCAATGAATTCAATGAGTTTCTGAGTTTCCTGTTGATAGTTTAAAAAACACTCTTGTTTACCTGAACGTTGATTTTCCTTCTACTTTGGCCTTCTTGTGACTTGATCAACTCAAGTTCAAAAACGTTTTGAAAGCACTTGATGATCAATAAGAAGGCAAGAAGGCGAGAGAAACCGGAACTTGATGAGTGAGCAAGCTTTTAACTATGCATGCCACGTGTACACGTAACGATGCATATGCAACATCAATGATTTATCAAATTACCCTCAACATTGACTTGAGACCTTGAGGGAGCTCATTGCATGGCATGTGAGTGTTGTTGCAGAAATCTCACGTCTTCCAATACATGACTTGTGCCAAACAAGTGGCGCCATTTCTGGGGCTCTTCATTGGGGCTTTCCAGAAACATCTGCAACCTGTTCTTTGATCAAGAGATCAGATTTGAATGGCTGCTGTTTTCTCTGGAAAGTTCCAACCAGAAAATTCCAGCCAGAAAGATGAAATTGGTGTGTCTGAGCAACCAGTCTTGGGTCTTTTTGCACCACAAGTGACACTGGAATTGTGGCCATCATAAGGCTCCTTGATGAGAGTGAGGAGCTCCAAAAACAAAGGAGCATCACTGTCAGCCTTAGAGACAATAAATATGTCCTAAAACTACAGTTAGGCCAATTATTATTGCCCTAAAGACTTCAAACAAGCTAAAGTCCCTTAGAAAAAAGGGAAATAGAGCCTTGTAGCTTATGTAATAATGGATAACCCCTAATAAACAAAACACATACCTTATAATATGTGAAACTCATAGGATAATTAACTTATCTATGGAAAGATAAGGATTATCATCTAAAGGGAATAAATAACCCATATAAGATACTGTAACACATGTTATAACAGTACAAATGAATGGTTTCTACTTTGAGACTAGTGGCTATTCCAGATTGAGAATGCCAAGCCACTTGTTTCTACACTAAGCTCCAAACACCATGTGCTAGATTAATTACAGGACACATGGTCTATGTACAGCTTAAGCCCACATGGTAATTCAACAAGGAGGTTGAGAATTATACATGTACTTATACAGGCAATAAAGCACCCAGCCAAGTACTATTTAAAGAAGTACTCTAAGCTGAAAGAAAGAAAATATACATAAACATACCCTTTACTGCCTTCTTGGTTTTTCACACAGATTTCCAAGTCACCACTAGGATTACATTCTTAGTATTGCCTTAATAAATCTTTGAAGTAACCTTCTAGCCAGTATCTTGTTTATCCAGCACCATTTCATACTTTATTATTCCACCAACCATTTCCCATAAACAAAGGAAGAGAATCTGTCCTCCCTTATTGGTTAAACAAACCCTCTCACCCTTAAATTGGCTTAGTTGCAGACCTATTTCTAGGTTGGAGGTTGTCTTCAGACAACTAGCTCCTTTTATCATAAAGTTGAGCATGGAGTTACATAATACTCTTAATCATCTGGCTTTATAATGCCATTTCCTTGTGTCCTGCAGTCACATAAGAGACCCAGGCTCACAATAACCCAGAGAGCCCTTCTTATCCACTGCAAGTATACCACTGTTGTCAGAATAACCCCTCATGTTTTTTGTTCCTCTGCTCACTGTCTGTTGTTTTATTTTCCTGTATTCCAGTTGTCTATCTCCTATTGCCCTTCACCTTCCACCTGTATCCAGTCCCCTGTTATCCAGTTCCCTGTCTCCTTTCCCCTGTTGCCTGTCTCCTTTCACCTGTTTCCTGTTTCCTGTCCCCTGTTATGTGTCATGTCTGGCCATGTGGCCTTGTAATGTCCTGTTATGTGTTCCTCACTCCAGGCCCCCTTTGGATCTTTCAAGCAGCCTCTCCATGTGTCTCCATCCAGTCTGCGCCTCAGGCTGGTGAATCCAGCACCAAGTCTGGGCATTTTTCTCTCAAGACCCAAGTGTCTCTCACACCTTTCTGAGAGACTGAAAACATGAAACAATCCTCTTTTGTCTCCAACACATTTATCAACAACAACACCTCTACCCTGCCCAAATGGGTCACCAAATGTCAGGGACCCCGGCCTTCCGGATAATGGGCTCTTTGAAGTATCCTTGGTCTTGAGAATGCTTGCCAACTTGTTTAGCATCTGTAGCCCCACATGAGCCCACGGTCTGTTTGTTTGGACGCCCAAAAATGATGCTGGCTGGTCCTCTATGTGGACAGAACCCATTCTTACCAAGGATGGCCCTGAGCTTGGTGAATGTTGATGGGATGATGGCGCTGAGGCAGAGGGGGTAGTCTGGATGAGCAAGAGGAGCACAAATCAAGACCAGGAATGCAGACCAAAGAGGCCCAGAAAGGGGCTGGACTGCTAGCATGTGGGGAGGACGACAGTGTGAGAAATCAAGCGCTACCAAAGACAAATTAGCTGCAAGAATAGGTTAGACCCTTTCCGCAGTCCAGAACCACAAAGAACTCTAAAGAGAGCTCAGAGCTGATGATGAAATATTCTCACGCTTCCCAGAATTAGGCAGATTGGCTAAGAACCATGATCTTGCTCCAAGACAGGTGTTACAGATGACCAAAGACCTTTGAACAAGGATAACAGACAACAAACTAAACAGTAAGTTGGATGTTTACCTTCTAGATAAAGACAGAAAGAAGGACAAAAAGCTAATCAGTGATCTATTGCTGTACAGAAACAACCAATAACAAACAGAACCATTGGGGTTGAAAACTCACAAACGGGTTACTGTATCATAAGTCATAGCCCGAAGGACAAAGAACAAAAAAAGAAAGAAAAGACAACAAGATTAATCATTGGTTTCATTCATGCTGAACAACAACATTTAGAGAACTCGATAATCCCTTCTACCCCATTCCACTTCAGACACATAACTACATTACACACTCTTGACTCTATCCAAATCATTTCCTTCATTCTATTAGTCTCACTCACGCTATTCCACTCTCTTGTATTAAGAAAAGGTTATCATTCTGTGTTGCTTTCAGGTATACTCAGATTACTATACATTACAGCAGATATTGTAAATAGTTACTAACTTAAACATGACAAAATCAACATTTCAGTTGCTTTGAATTTAACAGCCAGTGTGGCACCACAACAGATGCAATGGTCTCAGGGAACCAGGCACAGAGGACTTTTTGTTTTTTCATGTCTTTTCCATTGTAAGCTATGTGCATTGTCAGCCACTGAGTACATATCACAGTACCTGACATGTACCACGTAACTGCAAATATTATTAATTATTATTATCTCTAATAATAATTACTATTCTTATTGATTATTATCACTATTTATTATCATTATTTATTCTAAATAACTCCATGTAATATTAATTATTATCATATTAATAATTAATATTCTGTAGTTATTATTATTATACATTCATTATTATTATGACATTACTACTATTATTATTAAAGTACATTAATTACAATAATTAATATAAATACTTTAATAATATATTCATTAATAACTCATGAATAATTCTGGTTAAGCTATGTACTCCTGTTATACAAGATACATAACTTGTAGGCCCTTTGCCCTCCTGTCACGTGAAATATCCAGAGTAACAGATATCACTCTTTCCCCTCTGATTACGCCCACATTCCTTAACATTGGAATATTTCACGTACAAGATATGTACCTTAATATATTATTAATAAAAGAACTTATTAATATTATAATAATTAATACTTATGAGATGTACCAATAATAAATGACATCATTATAAGTTATTATCTTTAATAATATTGATAACAGATCATTAAACACAAATGACATGATGTGATCCAATCACACTAAGGATTACTGATCAAAGATGTGTCCCATAACACAGCCTTAGTAGAAATCACATCATAAACATTAACAGATCCTCCCAAAAGGATCTGTCTTGTCCCTGAAGTTCCACAGTACCTCCCAGGTCATGGAAGCGCTCACAGTTCCCCCCTGAGGAGCTCTTACAATATATAAACAGACCGTAAACAGTTGTTTATCCCCCAGAGAATATTTAGAACACCACAGCACAGTACATACCTTAGAGTTATTTACCTTGCTTAGTTCCCCATTCTCCAACAATCCCCCAATTCTGGATAATCTATAGTTTAATACTGTTATTACCTCAAGAATTGGCCACAACCTACCTTCAATAAGGTATTCACCACGAACCCAAGTTGAGTCTCTCCTTGGATGCCTATTAATACTTTGTATTGATTTAGATGCGCCTAATTAGAGCAATTAGAGCAAGCCTCTCAGACAAGACTTACTGATTGAGGAAGTACCTTTTTTACAGGACTTAACCATTACCCAAACCACTTTACAAACCATCAACCTACATTAGTTACAACCTATAACCACGGTTAGTTCCACACCCAGGCTGACATCTTGCTTAAGAAAAGGTTATCATTCTGTGTTGCTTTCAGGTAACTCAGATTACTATAAATTACAGGGATATTGTAAATAGTTACTAACTAAACATGCCAAAATCAACATTTCATTGCTTTGAATTTAAAGCAGTGTGGCACCACATGGTGCAATGGTCTAGGGAACCAGGCGCAGAGGACTTGTTGTTTTTTCATGTCTGTCCATTGCAGCTGTGCATGAAACACTGGCTTAATGTCTATAAAAAGCCAGGTACTATCACTGTGCTGAAAGGGTATCTGAATAATAATTACTATTATTCTCTCTATAGTATCCAAACTATGCACAGAGGATAACCTAAACTCATTTTTAATTGCTTAATTGGTATACAAATTAGTCAATCGGGAGAAGACTAAAAGCTAACCTTATAGGTTTGGCTATCTTTTCTGTCTTTTTGAGAGATAAGTAACAATAAAATTGTTACTAAGCAGATGGCAAGCACTTGAGCTGATTGGCTACTGTCAGAGGTGGTAGTCTTGCAGCAACTGCTTTAAAAGGAACAGATCAAGGCCAAAAGATGGGGAATTCTAAGGTAACTTGATAACTAGTCCAGTAAACAAGGTGGGTTGGATAATAAGGATAACACTACTCTAAAAGTAGGAGGAGAATATTCAGGGTACTTACTAATGTGGTACTGGGGAATATGCTGAGGAACCAATCCTAGGCCAGAAATGGCCTCCTTTTATATTCTAGAGAATCCTTTAAGAAGGTTCTAGAATATTGTTTCAAATTCTACTCTAATGTATTACAGTTCAAATGTACTATGATGTAATGGGAATTGTTTTATATTGATTACAGTATTTTCTATTTCCCCATGACCTCATGATATGTATGTATAACCAATCACATCATGGGACAATTCTTATAATAGAATAATACTGGGACTTTTCTCCAATGAGAATGTGTCTCATGTTTATTTTCTCATATTGATCATAGTATTCATTGTGTCCTCTTTCTCATATCCCTTGAAATTTTATTTCAAGCTATTTTTTTCTCACCATAACTTCACTGAGAAAACAATGATCTGAATAATGGCCAATGATAAGTTGCTAATTTTTATGATTTCACTTGTATGATTTCAATCATTGAGGGGAATTGGACAGTTCATAAAAGGGAAAAAAAAAAATCAATTTGATTGTTTACAGATTGATTTGGATCTTTTTTCAACACTAAAAATTTTTTGGGGGGATATCACGGCAACAGAAGAAAGAAAAGGGTTGTTTCAGAGAACGGAGAAAAAAAATAAAACTGTCTGAGCCTATCTGGTGCGGGTTGAAGAGCCATTGAGACGCCTTTTGAACCTCTTGAGACTACTGACTAGCAATTGTGCTGGTACCAACTTGATTCCGTGTTCTTTAAGTTCACTTTTGGTGACCTTTCCAAATCCGGTATAATGTGTAATTCCAAGTTCGTTGAGAGCACCGCGAACCTCGGGACAGTTGGGATCAACCTGAGCAAATCTTAGATAATCATCTAGGTCGGCATTGTCATCAGATGGTGAAGGTGACAAAGGCAGTTGGCCATTTGATGTTTTTGGATTGTTGGCATTTGAGCTGAAGTTAACAGGAGGAGTCATCAACAATGGCATGAAAGGAAAGTTACCAGGAAAATGGCCCATTGGTGGGAAACCAAAAGGCATGTACGGAATACCCCCCATGAAGTAGGGATATGGCATGCTGACTGATTGGCCGCCAATCGTTGGGGATAATGCGCCCAGAGAAATGTTGACTGGACCCCCCTTGGTAGAAGCCAAAGGCGGGGTTTCCTTTGATGAAGTTTGAGATGGGGTGACCGGCAATTTAGACCGGAAATGAGCTTGACTAGTGGCTTTTGTGACAAAGTTGAGGGCGTTGATAAACGCACGCCAAGCGCGCACGCCAACGCCAACCCGTACACCATTTTTTTTTGGCGTGCGGGGCCTACACGCCAAAAAGAATTGGCGTGTACTACACGCCGAAATTAAATTGGCGTGTGAGACACGCCAAAAATGGCGTGTGGTTCCCACACGCCAATTGTTTGGTGTGCGCTCCCACACGCCTAACAATTGGCGTGTGGGATACAATTGGCGTGCGGGTCCCACACGCCAATTGTTTGGCGTGTGGGGGGATCCCGCTCACGTAATCGAATGGGAGGGCCCATTCGGCGGGCCGGCTGACAAGGTTATATGTCATCCTGGAGAGAAGTCGGCCAGGATGAAGTAAGCCTGACAGGTATTATAAAACCTCGGAAGGGGGAACAAAGAGGGAGGAGGCCGATGACTGTGACGGATAACCTCGTCAGCCGGGAGGACTTCCTCCTGGCTGATGGTCTCGTTGGATTTGGACAAGGCTATACAACCGCGTCGGTCAGGCACTTCCTCCTGCCCGACGAGGTTGTATAGCCTCATCGGCCAGGAGGAAGTCCTGCCTGCAGCCTTGTGTTCCTCCTGGCTGACGAGGTTGTATAACCTTGTCAGCCAGGAGGAAGTCCTCCCGGCTGACAATGTTATACAGCCTCGTGCCGGGAGGAAGTCCTCCCGGCTGACGACTCGTCAGCCGGCTCGCTCACGTAATCAAATGGTCCCTCCCATTTGATGACGTACTGGCGTGCGCTCCCACACGCCAAACAATTGGCGTCACCAAAAAAAATGTGCGGGGCCTACACGCCAAAAAAAAAGGGCGTGTGAGACCCGCACGCCATTTTTTCACACGAAGATGGAGGCATTGAAGGATGTCAAGCATTGGTTTTGCAAGAGCCACCATTCTTCACCAACTCTGTCAACTGTCAGATGTCCAGTCGGATCTTGAGGATCAACAAATACATCTTCAGACATGGCATCATCAGATGAGCAATCAAATCAGTCGATGGGCCTGAAATGCCTGGCGGATTGGACTGAAGCAAAAATTTACCTGAGCAACCAGTTTTGGGTCCTTTTGGACCAATCATAAGAAGGCTAGAGATTGAGGAACTCGGCACGGAATCATCCAAAGATTCTGATTCACCACGTGAGGGATGACGGCCCGCCAGATAGGAAGCATCTAAAGCCCCAATCACATCAATCAAGAGCCTTTTGAAAGATTCAAGGCCATGTGAACTTGCCGGGGTCAGATCTAAGCTTGGTAAACTTTTCATCGAGATCGGCAGCTGCCAGAAGTGATAGTGGATTTACATCCGCGGGCCAAGTGGTTTATGGCTTGTTGCTAGTTCCGGACTGTGACTTTGTCGTCAGTGTAGGATGCTTTGCGCTGGGTGAATCTGTGGGGATGGGGAGGGTTGTGGAGTGAAGATTGCTCGATCTCCAGGTAATAGGGTTAGAGATGGAATCAGTAGGTGCAGATGTGGGCATATCACGCTCAAGTGGGATGGGTGTGAAAACAGCAGAAGGGGTATACGTCAAGACCCAAGATGTGTTTTCCACATCTTCAGATCTCATAGAAGCAATCAAGTCGCCTGAAATGGGCGGATTTTTTAGCAAGAAATCATAAGTAGAAGGACGGTATCTCCCCGGGGGGAAGGAAGACATGGCCATAACCCATCGTCCAGAAGTGGTGGAAATAGTGCAGATGTGCTCAAGTGGGAACAAGAAGGGGACCAACAACAAACCAAAAAAATGTGGAAATGTGGACAATGGCAAGGAGCTTTAGGATGTATATACAAGACATGTCTACTCATCTTTCTTTCTTTCTTTCTTTCGGTGTGTGTGTGTGTTGTCTGTCCCTCCCCATGAATCCCCCAAACCAGGACGCCCTTCTTCCTGGCCAAAAGGGACACCCACAATTCTAACAATCAAGAGCATTCAAGACCCATTTATATTGTATTTGTGTTGGGGATATGTGTTGTATGTACATACATAAAATAGAGTCAAACATATTTAAGTGAGAATCTTTTGTGATCTCATGAGCTACAGGAGGTGGATGATCCTAGCTAAGTCCCCCGAATCAATTGATTGCTACAAACAATGGAATAATTATTTTCTCACGTTAGTGCAATCCCTCAAGCAACGTAACTGGAGGAAAATGTTGGAGTCTCCCGAGGAGGGGGACCTCTATCGAGTCCTTCGGTTTACAAACCGAGAAGCGGGGGGGATGTCCTTCCACTGAGGAACTCATCTGGAGTCATCATTCATGACAAGGAAGAGCAAGCGGTGTTACTCTTCAAGGGAAAATCTATATCCAATGTACAAATTGATACGGCTGACATCCAAACAGATTGTGATTGCAGGTTCTCAAGCTACCCCAAAATTACTGGCAAGGAGGTTCTGAATGCCATCCGAAGAATTTGGCCCAAGAAAGCCCCGGGGATTGATGGGATCAATAATGAATTTATTAAGTGTTTTGCCCCCGCTCTAACCACGTCTTTAGTTGCAATGTATAACAACATTATTGTTCATAGAAAATTTCCACAGTCTTGGAAAGTGGCGGTAACAACAATCATCTGTAAACAAGGCAAACCGGACTACACTAATCCATCTGCCTACCGCCCAATTGCTCTGCTTGGATCCATAAGCAAGCTTTTTGAACTCATCTTGGCCCGTCGACTTACCGCATGGGCTGAGGCTGCAGGCGTACTTGCATCTGGTCATTTCGGGGGACGTAAAGGGTCTGGCACTGAAGATGCCTTGTATGCACTCAAACACTGGGTGAAATCCAAGTGGAGAGAAGGCAAGACAGTTGCAGGTCTTTTTCTGGAAGTCAAATTGGCATATCCCTTGGTCCACCCGGCAAGACTAGTCCACTACCTTTTTCAACTGAAATGCCCCACATACCTGACACTATTGATTGCTGACTTTCTGAGAGGCAGATCTACAACAATCAAATTAGGCGATTACACCTCCAGGGCTTTTGACATTGACATTGGCCTCCCACAGGGCTCTCCTTTATTGGTAATCCTGTATATTATTTACAATAACGCTGTCATACGGTGGTATATGACACTACAAATTTCCAATATGAACTGGTCATTCAGCCAGTTTCATAGCCTTTTGGTTAAGGAGCGTAGTTCAGTTTGATTGGAAATGCTGATTCATGACAGTAAACTGGCTAACCCTGCCACGGGTTCAATGCGCGATCAGGACATCTCTAGCCTGTGACCATTGTCAAGGGTTTCCACCCGTTGGTAGCAAGATTGTAGTTATCTTCGAGCTTCACTTCTTTGAAGTTCAAAGATAACTTCAAAGCTGCTTCGAAAGTCGAGGTTCGAAGCATCTCTATCTTCAAGGGAAGTTTCCCCGCAGTCTTGGTGGTTCCTTGTAGCATCAAGATTGTGTCTGAATATGGCTCCATGAGAGTTGAAATGGGTTGGTGCCACCAGCCATAGCACATTCAAGACGAAGTGCCCTTAACCCTGGGGGTACTGTCATACGGTGGTATATGACACTACAAATTTCCAATATGAACTGGTCATTCAGCCAGTTTCATAGCTTTTTGGTTAAGGAGCGTAGTTCAGTTTGATTGGAAATGCTGAGTCATGACAAACGCATTACTAAACCAAAGCTTTTCCTCACTCACAGATACAGTTTCAATAGGCTACGTGGACAATGTCGTACACTTAGTGGCCTCACCCTTGCAACAATTGACAAGAGAAATGCTGACCAGGGAGGGAGAGAGATCGCTCCAATGGGGTCGCAGCCATGGAGCAATTTTTGATCAGGCTAAGGCCCAGTTCATTTGGTTCACCAAAGGATGACCCTGTCAGCCACCAAGATATTACATGTAGTATGTAACATGTAATACTTGAAACTGCAAGCTTGAATAATTACAATTATTCTTTATTTTGATTATTATATTTTATTACATCAATAGTCTTTACACAGGGGAATTTAGACCTTGTCATTTTAACAAATGGTACAATAGTCTAACAGTTAGAGACAGGCTCAGTAATAACTGTTTTAAACTTAAGGACCTGAGTTCAAGCCACACTCATGACCACATTCAAGAAAAATCATTTATTTAAATTGTGTCTATTTTTTTACCAAAATTAAGTTATAATTTAATTAATGAAAATCTTTGGAAAATTAATTTTCAAACATGCAATAAATGGATAGAGAACCATTTATTGGCATAGTTTTCTTCTTGAAAATCCTGGAAAATCCAAGATTAACACATAGTAATTTATAGTATAAAATTAAATATAAATAAAAGTAAATCTTTATGTAAAGTATATTAATTATGCAGTAATGACTTATAAATTAATTCCCACATGTTTAACTCTCCAGAGCAAGCGCTTTTCCAAGCACTAACCCCAAAGGAAGTTACATGTACATGTGGTTAATAATTATTTAGTTTGATTAAGAAAAATAAACATTAAATTAAATTAATTAATGTGAAATAAATATGGCATCATTTTAATCAAAAATGACACCATATTTCACTTCTTACCACAAACAGGCTGATCAGATTCACCTTTCAACATTGCCCCAATCCCCACTGTCAAATAAATTGCAGAGGGATTAATACATAATATTTATTATTTAAGGAGGAGGTTTCTTCACCAAATTGAAGACATCCTCCCCCCATCAATTTTAACCTACACCAGATAACTTATTATAAGCTAAAAAGGCGCTAACCTTCTCCTGTAAATAAGGAGGAATGGCCTTTATTTATATACTATCTTATATAGTTAAAATTCTTCAACCAAATCCCCCCCCAATCAATTAAATACCTTTAATTGGATTGGAAGAACCGTGTATCAATCTGGTTAGCCCTTCTAAGGATTTATTCCCTTAATAGAAGTTTTGGCAGCAGGGTAATAACCTGTTCTTTTTTGATACTTAGTGTTTTTATAACACTTAAGTTATTATTCTTATTGGAAATTGCTTTATTACACTTTTAAGTGCAAAATTATTCTTTTAGTCCTTACTGTACACGCCACAACAAGTGGAGTAGAGTACAGAAAGCTGACAGACCCTCAGATGACTGTCTCCCTTTTGGCAACCAACAACTCAAATCTTTGTCGGAGGTCAGGTGGCTAGGGATGTGGCTTGATTGAAAGCTGCTTTTCAATTGGAATTTCAAGGCATTGGAGGAAAAAGCAAACAAATCATTAAACCAGCTGCGGGTTTTTGGCAACTCTATATGGGGTGCTGGTGAAGCTGATAGGATCAAGTTGATCCAGACTGTTCTCTTACCTAGGTTAACATACGGGGCAACTATTTGGGCCACAACGCCCAACAGGGGAAAAGTGAAGGCCTTGGCCGAGAAGATCGATAGGATGACTGGGATCTATTCCTTGGGAATATTTAAATCATCATCTACTAGATTCATCAGATCGCGATTGGCGGTACCAGGTTTCTTGGAAGGGGTTATGAAGACTTGTTTCTCCTTTTTCTTTCAAAAGATCACTACTATCAAGTCTGAAAATGTTATACAATCCCTGATTTTCTCTAGCAGGGCCGCTTCTCAGGAAAAATATGCTGATGCAGCACAGGTTGGATGGGCAGCGGGAAAAATTGACAATGCACTTGAAATGGACCCGGAATTCATCCGTTTGTCTTTTGACTATCGACACACGGAGATGAGAAGGATGACGTATCTCAATGAGGACTGTGCCAAAGACAAGGCAATAAAATCTGTTAAGTCACTCATTCTTCAAAATTCATCAAACTCAGGGGTGTTGGAAATTTTCAGCAATGGGTCGTTCCACCCTGAAAAGGGAGGAGCGAGAGCCGCCGTATGCCCAGCAAGAATGGTTTTCTACGCTTTCAAATTGGGAGCCCAGGCAGTTATCTCGAACCACGAGTGCAAAGCAGCTGGAATACTGGCAGCAGTAGTCATGTGGATAACCAAGGCGTCATTCTCAGGACCAAGGACCCTAGATCTCCAAAACCAGGTCAATGGTTCTTTGGCGAAATTGACCGAATCATCAAATATCTCCCTCAGGATATGGAGATCGTTTTTGCCTGGTGCCCAGGGCATAAGGACATCCTTGGGAACGAGATGGCGGACCAGCTGGCAAAAGAGGCGGTAGAGTCCCCCTCTACCCCTTTTTTGTCAGTCAAGGGAAATTTGGTAAAGATAAGACGAAAAGTCTTACTAGACCTATCGCTGAATAGACCAACCCCCTCGAGTCTCCCCATTTCTCTCAGTTCCCTCATTAACCAATTGGCTTCTGGCCATAGTACGCTGAAGCACTTCTTATTTAAGATTAACAGGAGCGTGGACCCCCTCTGTCCAAAATGTGGCAGCAGGGAAACAGTCATTCACATTTTGAATTTCTGTCCAATGACGAAATCCCACAGGAAGGATCTCCGAAGGAATCTCAGGCAAATGAAGATCCGTTTCAACTCAAGCAAGTTGGAGGGGCTGTTGGGAAATCAGAAGGCGGAGAAACCTTTGGCAAATTTCCTCATAGATATCAATCGTTTCAAGGAGCAACTTTCGAGTTAAACCTTGAAAACTGATTTCCTTGTTTTTAAAATCTGTGTTGTTTTTTCCTTTTCCTTTTCTTTTCTTCTTTCTTTCTCGTTTCCACTCTTCCTTTTTACTTCATGTTATCATCTCATTGCGTTATTAAATAACAACTATAAATTTGTAGTTGTGTTTGTTGTTGTTTTTCTCTCAGTGTGCAATGCCATAGGCCAAATTACACTTAAGAAAAAAAAAAAAAAAAGTCCACGAACCCCACAAACCCCACAAACACCACAAACCCCATCAAGCCCATCATCATCATCAATCCAATCCAAGACGAGACAAGAAAAGACGCGGCCAACAACACCGTCCTTTTCCTGCTCCAAAGAAGTCCCAAGGAGCAGTCGTCCACTGACTCGAAAGACCACGATGATGATGATGACGATCAATGTGCCCACAAATTGGTTGCCCATGAACAATCCAACCGAGATTTTGTCCAAGTCCAAGTCCAAGTCTTCGATGGTTCCCGATCCACCCTGGCCACCACAGCACACCGCGCTGTCTCAACTGGCCCAAAACCAAGAAGACGATACGATGCACAACGAGTGCTTACAGAAGAGCTTTTGTCGTTGTCTCATGATGGTCTCTAAGGAAGTACTTCTCCTTCTACTACACACACATGTGTGGCCTCCATCCATCCTTTTATGTGTGGCCTGGCCATCCTTTTGCTTCCCCAAACCCTTCCATCCTGTGCAACACAACACTGATAATTCATAAATACAAAACACACACACACACACACAAGGAAGGTATATAAAATTCAACAACAACAACAATGATGATGATAAAAACAAAAAAACAAAAAACGACCACCCTTTATTTATTGTGTAATTGTAATTGTCATTGTTTTTTGTTTTTTGCAACTTGAAGCATGTACACATATTTACATAAATATATACACAAGTTTTGATCTTGATCTTGATCTTCTTTTTCTTTTTGTTCAAAAAAAAAAAAAGGAGGATCAAAGAAAGAAAGAAAAAAAAGGGGGGGGGTTAAGATGTATGTATGAGATTACACAAGCCAAGAAACAGAAAGAAGCGAAGCGAAAGACTGTCAATGAACATCAGCACCAACCATATATACACACAAAGAACCTGAACCTGGACCAAAAAAAAAGAGAGAGAGGCCAAGGACCGACAAAAAGAGGAAAGAAGTGTACAGGTGTACAAGATAAATACGACCAAAAGAGACGAGTAGACGAGGATATATATATATGTGTTGATAACAAAAAAAAAAGGGAGAGTGGTGGGTGTACAAACGAACAGACGATGGAGTGAGGGAGCGAGTGTATGTGTGTGTGGCAAGAAAGAGTGAGCGGGACGGAAAGAGCGAGCGAGCTGTCAATGGTCAGTGGACGGTATGGAAACAGGGCCGGGTAGTAGCCACGAAAGTGGCCACGCGGTGGGTAACTACAGGCACACAAGTATATACATCCACACGAGAAAGAAGGAGGGTGTCACACACAGCTCCACAGAGAGGCGCATGGTTGGGTGCAAAAAGGGTCAAGGAGAGAGGAGTAGAAAGAAGTATTTTGTTGCTATGGGAGGGGACGGATGATGTACAGCGGCGCAAATGAGTGCGCAAACACAACAACAACAACAGCGGTGTGAGTGGGGGGGACCTAGATGAGCAAGAAGCCGGGCCGGACCGGGGGAGGAGTGTCAGTGTAGAGATAGGACGAGGGATATATATACAAGTAAGCAAATTTTGAGGCAGGAAGGGGTCTATGGGATGTTGTCGATGGAGATCGAGACGGAGCATTCGGCGGGCCGGTAGGTAGATGCGCGGAGGGATTGCTGGGAGAAGGGGGACTGGGAGGTGGAGTCGAGCTTGGGCCAGCTGGGGAGCGGGAAGTGGTGGGGAAGGGCGTCGTCGTCGTCGTCGTGGAGGACGTCAGCCTCGAAGGAGGACTCGGACTCCGAGTCGCTGTAGTCCACCGAGCAGTCGTCGTCATCCTCGCTGACAGACCGGGTCTCTGCTCGTACCGAAGCAGGGCCGGCAGGGTCGTGCTTGCGTGTCGCGGCCAGGTCGCGCAAGTTCTTCATCATCTCGTCCATCCCAAAGTCCTCCTCCTCCTCCTCTTCTTCCTCTACTACCTCCTGCCGGTCGGGCCCAGGGGGATGGTCGCCGTGGGGTGCAGCGGGCTTGTGGGTCTGAGCCATGGCGCGCAGGTTGGTGATCATGTCTTCCATCTCCGAGTCCTCGCCGCTCGAGCCGCCGCTCTCGGTCCGTCGCGGGGCCGGCTTGGCGCCCGATGGACGGGGATGGGTGCCGGCCAGAGGCAGATCTTTGGCGATGATTAACGACCCGCTGAAGATCGTCGTCTGGGGATACTCGGGAAGCTCGTGGCCGATGTCTGCGGTCGGAGTGCTTGTCCCGCACGCATTCGACTCCTTGAATCCATCACGAGAAACAAAAAAAAAAACCCCCGGGTCAGTTTCGGCCTGGAAGAGGGATGGCCAAATAATGGGAACATACATTTGTTGGGTTAGTTCTCGGCTTGGGGAACGAACAAAAGGGTAAGGCTGATTTGCAAGCTTGCAAGTCCTGGAGAGCCGAGACTGGTTTGGGCAATAGCTGGGTGGCGGTGATGGGTGTGTTGTTTGAGTGATGGGAGAGGATCGTGGAGGGGTTGGGGGACGGGTTGAGACTTAAGTCGACCGGTTTTTGTTTTCGCCTTCGAAGGAGGCTATGGATAGACTTATTGATCGAGGTACCTGAGGTACTCCGGAAGGAGAGCTTGGGGGCCACCGATGGGGGGGTGGGATTGATGGGTGCAAAGGGCTGGTTGAGGGCTGATTGATTGGAAGACAAGGATGAGAGGACAGTACTCTGGCTGGAGACCGAGTTAGCAAGCGATGGGACTGAGGAGTTGTTGGACTGTCGACTGTAGTTGGTTCGAGAGGTAGTCTCTGAGCCAGTGAAAGAAGGGACATGTCGGAGCAGATTACCAGTGAAACTCTCTCTAGGTGTGCTAGGAACTTGTCCCTTGACTCGGGTGGAAACGAGCTGGTAAATGGAGGTGGCCATGGAGCGGCTGGAGCTGGAGCTGGAGCAGCAGCTGGAGCTGTTGTTGTGGTTGTTGGTGGTATTGTTACAAGTTAATGGATGGTTTGAGGTGGGGGGGAAGGAGGTGACCCTGGGGTTAGAATGAAGCCCTGGAAGTCCTTGGGTACTCTTTGAGCGTTCGATGGCCGTGGATTGACGAGAGTGAGAGTGAGTTCTGAGTTGAGAAGGATGTTGGGAGATCTGATCTTTTGTTGGAAGCTTGGATTGGGTAGTGGTGACTGATCGAGATAAGCTAGCGTTGGGAAGAGAGGGAGCTAGCGCAGAAGGATATTGTAAAGGTTGAGTTTTCCTGAATAGAAAAAAGTATTTACATAGATTAAGATTAGCACTTTAGGCAATCAAAGTATATGGGCACATATCACGCACCCTCGTGTGAATAGTTGAGGGAGGGGACGTTCTGGAGATGGTAAGACAGGCCTTGGACTCAAGGGAGCCAAGGCTTCTGTTAATACAAGACGGTGTGGAGTACCGAGTGAAGAGCGTCTAGGGTTATTCATGTGGGGGATGGTAAATTGGTGATGGGGGATGGGGGATGGGGGATGGGGGATGGGTGAGAAGAAGAAGAAGAAGGGGTGTTTTGTTGGAGAGTTGGATGTTGGAGAGTTGGATGTTACATAACTTGGTGGATCTCGCAACAACAACTCTCACCCCCACCCAACAACCAATTTCCCTTCCCAAGCTCATCATCATCTCAAGCTCACACAGAGAGCCAAGAGAGTCCTACAGAAACAAACCATTATTAGAACTTGTATATACTCTAACATCAATAAAACAAACTTACACTCTTTCCGATCAACATTATTATACAAATCTCAATAGATAACCGAAACAAAACAAAAAACAAGAGAGAGAGACTATCAATCAAGGGCATCTTTTCTTCCTCTTGAGCGAAGAGGATGAGAATGGGAAACAGGTGGTAGCAGTAGTAGTACAAGTGGAAGAAGAAGAAGAACTAAGTTTCTTAGCCCCCAAGAATCCTTTACAACCTTTAGTACCACAGTAACAACGTTGGACCGTAGGTGCAGTAGCCGAGACTGATGGGGTCGTCGTCGTCGTCCTGAGACGAAGGCTCGCACGTCGACTGCTCAAGCCTTCTTCCACCTCTCCCCTCCTCTCCGGCGAAGAAGAACCGATCGAGGTACGGATATCCGAGGTAGGCGCAATATCACTAAAGTTCTGATCCTCATCCAATAAAATCCTCAATCAGCTCATCATCATCATCTAAACTTTAACTAAACGCTCACTCTCCAGCCATAGTCGTACGATAACTCTTCCCCAATCTCGATATCTCGTAAGGTGAAGATCCCAAACTGGTACTCCTCCAGCCCCGATAACTTGAACCGTTCTACCCTCAGATTGGGCGCACACGAGTGATTGATAAACCGAGCACAATTCCCTTTAAGACCTGCATCGATCACATCAGAGCCATCATCTGTCCAAAGAAAAAAAAAAAAAAACCCCAAACGCCCATCAATCCATATCCATACAACCTCACCAGCATAGCTTAAGGACCCCAAAAGCAGACACAAGACATACAATCCATCAAGTAAAAGTGTTTACATCCATTGTACTCGTTGAGTACACGTTTGTAACAGACATCTCTCGAGATGATCTCACCACGATAGTCGATCAGGAACCGGTCTTTCTTGAGCTTGATCTCAGTCTTGAGGCCCCAGCCCTTGATGGGTCCGGTATAAAAGACCTTAAGACCCTTACCGAGCCTAGTCGAGGACTCATCGATCGCATCCTTGCGTTGGTTGAACGGCAGATTCTTACACGCCTGGCCTAGTTGACAGAGCTTCGGATCACAGAGATAGAACATGGCCCTTTGGTTGTTCCATTCAATTTTTTCATCATATCTATTAGTTCGAAAACTTCGTCGAGAAAGCTCAGAGCAACAGACCTACCTGTTCAGACATTTTTCCCCACATCCGCCGTCGGTGCAGTTACAAACAGCCGGCGGGAATTCGCTCATCTCCGGTTTACGGAAAGGATAGATGTTCGACTTGATCTTGATGTAGGGAGGTGGTTCCCAGTTCTCAGTCTCCAGATTGGGGTCGACGGATGAGTTGGGGTGCGGTTTCAAGGATCTCAGAGCGGCCTTTCGCTCACGGAGATGACAGACCGCCGATTTACGTTTCTTCCATTTCAGGAATTCGGCCATGGTCTTGTGGGATGAGGCAGATGCGTACCGGGCCGAGAGGGTCGACGGACCTTGCGC
Organism: Puccinia hordei; assembly: GCA_007896445.1. NCBI lineage: Eukaryota > Fungi > Basidiomycota > Pucciniomycetes > Pucciniales > Pucciniaceae > Puccinia > Puccinia hordei. Next base: position 900,664 of record RDRW01000048.1, read on the forward strand.
ACTAGCACTTCCGGCAAACAGTCGTCCTCGAGTTCAATCTCCGAATAGACCACTGAGGACGAACTGGAGCGCTGCTGGTGGTCTGGGAACTCTTCCTCGGACAGATCGGATAGAGAGGACGATAGTTCGGTGAGGTCGGAGGACGAGGAGAGATCGAGGTCTCGTGCAGTCTCGACGCCTGAATTGAGCTCTTCATTCTTCTCTCTACTACTCTCATCTACCTCTTTCCCTTTATCCGTGGTCGGGACTGAACTAATGGCGTTCGGTGGAGCTGAGGCGCGTTTGCGATGGTGATGGAAATGTCGGCGATGAGCACCACCAGTCTCTAGCATTTTCTGATGACCCTCCTGGATTAATTTCAGATCGTCAGCTGCAAAAAAAAAAAAAAAAAAACAGGACACATGTCAACATGAGACCGCAAATGATCTCCTGGTAGGGGGGGGGGGAGACTACGGACCAACATCAGTCCCATCGGTTTGAAAGCTCTTGAGTGCCTCCCACGGCTTGAATTTTTTCAGAGGTGGTAGTAGAAGTAGATCGGCGGATGGAGGAGCAGAAGCACGTCGATCGGAGACCGAAGCACTGGAAAATTCAATCGCGGGGGGAGTACGCGGGCCGGCCGACTGAGCTTCGGTGACCGAATTGAAATCGGGGATGGATTGAGGAAGGTCTTCGGTGGTAGTGAAACTGCCTCTTGACTTGGATGGGTGCTTGAGATCTGGGAGTTGGGCTTGGAGAGTCAGCAGGTCCTGATCCGATAACGGGTTGAGTGGGCTCGTCGTATTGGGTGAAACTGGTCTGGTGGAGGTTTGAGTGGGCTCCAGATTTCGTGGTTCTTGTTCAGTTGAATCTTGAGGGGTGGGATGATGAGAAGCCTGAGCTTGATTATCATCTGGTTGAGCCGGAGGATTGGTGTTGAGGGATTCATTGACTTGGGCGTGAGATTTCCTTCGGGATCTAGCATTCTTACTATTATTCTCGGTGGATGGTTTGGTGGCTGTGGCTGAGGTGTTATTGCTACTGTTGACTTGGCCGGTACTTTTCCGACGGGCTTTCTTGGGTACAGGCTGAGGCGGAGGAGGAGGAGTGGTAATAATCTTGTGGTTGAATCTTCTACTCATCCTTCTTCCGTCTTTAAAGATCGCCGTCTCAACTGGTACCTGGCCGAGTTTCCAAGGTGGTGAGGGTGGGTCGAGTGTTTCGTTGGAGTGGTCGTGGTTGGGCTGATGGTTTTCGGTGGGGCTTGATTCGTTTGGTTCGTCATCGATGTAGACCCACTTTCCTGGTCTCCACATCTTCGATTTCTTCGTAAGTAAATAGTTTGTTTCGTTGGTCTGTCCTCTTGTTGGGGTCTGACTAGGTAGTTCCGGTTGGAATATCCTTCTTGACCTTAATTAGTTGGTCTCCGGCTAAGCTCCTTTGTGGTCTTGACCGCACCAAATCCAGAGTGTCCACACTCCCGATGTCAGCCTGGGTAGACAAGAATGGAGTTGTATTTCAAGAGATTAACCATGCAACAGTATGTAATAGGCCTGAGTAAGGAGAATGGTATGTGAAAGGATATAGACTTCTGGTGTCATCTACCTATCAATGAACGCAAGGGTCTAGCTCTGACACAAGCTTTACCATGCTTTCAACTTATTCTGAGGTGCAGAGTTTTATAGTATGAATGTTAAAAATGTAAACAAGGTTTTTTTTTTTATGTTTAATTATTGTGTTTGTATCAATTCTATGAATTGATTTGGGTCAAGATTTGTTAAAATCCATCAAAATCTTTGGTGTTTTTTCAGAACCCATGAGCTGGCTGATCAGCCCTGGTGGTGCTGTGTGCAACAGTAACCTGAAAAATAAACTCACCTCATAAACTTTCTAGCCAAAAAACCTCTGTGAAAATTCCAAGCATTATTTAAAAACACAATGAGTTGATTTGTTTTTTTTCATGATTTATTTTTTAAGGTGATCAGCCTTTGAAGATTATTCAGAGTCTAGAATTTTTTAGGTTTGAAAATTTTAGCGCTCTAAAAAGTAAAAAATCTCAATGAGGTAGAGTTGGTTAGGCTGTGCCAGAGAATTTGAGAAACAAAAAAAGCCTCTTCAAGCTGTTAGAGTTGGAACAGAAAACTCCTCCAAGGGGGAAAGTGTAAGGACTCCATTGAGTCCTTGACTTGAAGTATTTGAAGGGCACTGGTTCAGGTCTAGTGCTTTGTGAGGTGCCCCCCGGGAAACCCCCGTGGGAACCTGACCGCTGTTGACCACTGAAGCAGAAGAAGAATCTTGATTGATAAATTATTTTACTTGTTCCACTTAAATACTTATCTACGATGACCAAACGATCGATTGAAGATTATTTTAAACCAATCACAAATCAAAACAACAACAACACCTTCATCACAACAACAACCACAGTAACCAATTCAAAAACTAGAATCTCACCAAGGAAGAAAACCATGGAAGCAAACAAACCACCCTCGAATCACTCTACCACCAGCTCACTCTCCTCACTCGACCCATCACCCACTAGGCCAGTGGTTAGGGTAGTAGTACCCAAACCAATCATAAACCAATCGACGTCCAAGAAACAAGAACCAAAAAAACTAAAGGATGATGACGATGATGACGATGAACTTCCTGATCTCAACCTTGGTCTTCCAATTACCAAAACCAAGATCAAATCAACCCCAAACCATAAATCAACCCCATACCAAGACTCAACCCCACACCAGAACCAGAAATCACCCTCCCTATCACCCTCCTCAGCCTTCAATCAAGCCCGACGAAGAAGTACCAGACTACTCACATCGACTAACAAACCATCGCCATCGATCCCCATTGGTAGTCGATCCAAAACGATCATCAAACTGAGCAAACCAGTAGCACCAGCCAAGTTCTCACTAGAGCAAATCCTCAAAGACCAACGCAGCCGGTTGGAGAAACAGGCCAAACTCAAGCGGACTCGTGAAGCTCTAGGCGTTTCCGATAACGACGAACCGATCCCAGATCAACCTCCCAACCAAGATAACGTACTCCTCACCCCACAGAAGAAGAACAAACATCATGACCCTCATCAAGCTAAGAATACCACTCACAATCGACTCAACTCGATCTGCATCCACGATCCAGATACCCCCCCACCAGCTCTTACGATGGCCGACAGAACTAACGAGCTCCTAATCGATACTAACACCCCTTCAAAATCCATCCTCTTGGACGAGAAGGAGATCGATCGTTTCAAGACCTCCAACGCTCAAAAACCCCGGATTCATCAATTCCTTCGCGACGATCTACTCTCAGGTCAACTGTCCGGTCTCAATCTTGGACTGAACTACAGGCAACTTTTCCATCCAAACCTCCTCAATCCTTCCCCTACTTCCAATCCACCATCGCCGGTTCCAAAGATCGATTACTCAAAGGTCGAAGGTGTTTCCAAAGATCCCCAAGTCGTAGATTTCGTCCAAGAGTTGATCGACAATCTCAATTGTTAGTCTTGTTTTGTTTTTCTAATTAAACAACAACAACAAAAAATCATAGACTTGCGAAATTCTTGACGCGCGTCGATTTAGTTTCGATTACAAATCCCGACGCGTTAACAACCAGCCTAACGAGAGTAATTCCTGAATCACTAACGGACGGGGCGATCGGAGACGAGTCAGAGACGATGATAACCCATCAGACGATCTTCAGCCTACTCTTCCGCCCACTCATCGACCCGGAGTACCCCGAAACGGTGGCTGGGAAAACCGTAGCACTCATCGAAAACCTTCTCGCCACCCTCTCTGCCACTCCCTATCTCAACAGACTCTACGAATTCTGGCTCAATACCCTCCAGGACGGCCTCTGTCGATTAGGCCTCCTTCCCCATCTCGTCTTCTTTGGAAATTACTCGCACGAGGATTCTGCAACTCTTGCCCCACAGAACCCCTCCTTCGCCTTCACGCCCAGCCAGGCCACTGAGAGAGTCCGCTTGATGCTCAACCTCCTCGTCATCCTTTCCTCCGCCTCCTATCTGAACGACCGAGGGTATTTGGCATTCCTCTCTGTTTTCTTTCTAAGCCTTGACTGATTGCTTCCTGCTTGTTGTTTCTCATCAGTCGCATATGGGCCTTGACGATTGCCTTACGAGTGGGTATAGAGCCAACGAGTAGCCAGTTAAGGGCGGATGCGATGGAGGTAATATCGGAGGTGACCACGAAGGTCTATTACGGTTCTCCGGCGGAGCTGACGACCAAAGAGACCAAGATCAGTTTGCTGGTTGAGGCCCTCAAGGTCGGCCTCGACGCCCACCTCTGGACCAACCAGCTCGACGTTGTCCGTCTCTTTCCTGCCCATCTACCCTTTCGTAAAGCCCTTGTCATCGGCCTCATCGATCTCGCTGTCGCTCATCTCGAAAACCCACGACCTATGCTCGACGAGGTTTTGTATAAAATGGCCCGTTGGCTGGCTCATGTCAGTGTTGCTTTTCTTCTTTTCTCTGCAGCTCGTCCGGATACTCAATCACTTGTTGGTTTGGTGTGTGGCTCTGTAGATCACCAACAAATTCACCACTGATCCCCCGATACGGGAGATTTACAACACGCTCAAAGAAGTCTCGCGGCGTCCACACGAGCCAGTTCCGATCTCTTTGCCTGCCCTCGACCCGACTGGGGGAGTGGACGGGGCTTCAACAGAATCAATGGCGGGGACGGAGGGTAGCAAAAGCTTAATTAAGGGGGGGAAGTTCCGGAAAGCGTTTGCTGGATACTTGGAGTCCGAACAGTCCCTCAACGAGGTCCAATTCTCGGCCCTCGTCATGCTATTCCAGACCCTCACCATCGGCATCTGGGACGCTCTCATCGACACCAAAAACCTCCCCCACTCGTCTAACCCCCCGGCTACTCCTCTCCCTTCTTCCTCGGCTCTTCACACTCCTCGATCCGCCCCTCCTCCTCTTCCCGGATCTAAACTCGCAGGTAACACTTGGATCACTCTGGTCCATCAAGCCTTGGGGTCTTTGGACCATTCTATCAGTCCGTCTCTCTCTCTCTCTTTCTCTTTACACATTTATTTCTAAACTCACCGCACACTCTTCTGCTTTGATCCGTGCTCCTTTCTCACAGAAAGTGCCGCGTCTCCTCAAAATCAGGCTGATCGTATCAAACTTAAGAACATCATCTTACGTCTGGCTACTGCCTTAGACTTCTTAAATCGTGAATCGGTGTTAATCGTCAAAGGTCTGTCTCGCCCCCCTCTCTCTCTTTTTCTCATATATCCATCCTAAGTATCCCCCCTTTTTTTTTCTTGGTTGAATACTCATGTTCCCCCTCTTTTTTTTTCTTCTTTCTCTCTTCTTTGGTTTAATTGAATCGATCCGATTGACATGTTCAAGGAATAGACACCAAAGGTCAAACTAAATTGGACAAGTTTTGAAAAAGACTTGATTTTTTTATTATTATCTATCATGATCATTATTAAACACTCACTCAGTTTGTTAAGCTCCTGAGATATCTCATTCTTTCCTATGCTATCAATCAGGAAGAAAAAAAAACCCCGGTTTATTATTATTATTATTATTGTTACTATTATTATATCAGCCGGATGACATCGATCCGAATAGCCTTCTGTCGATTCTATCCTATCTTGGGTTATCCTGTGTACAATTAGTGTCAAGTCCCTCAACATCGACATCAGGCCTTCATGTGAAAGGCCCTCTCTCTTGGCCTCCCCGTATGTATCAATGAATATCTTTGTACAACAAACCCCTAAAGGCCTGAGTTCATCGGATCCAATTCATCCAGCACAAAAGTGTTAAGTGGACAACCTGTCTGCACGAAAGAAAGAGAACAGAACAGAAGTAAAAACTTATCTTCTTCTCGTCATGTCTCTTTTATCTGTCCACCTCTCTTCTCTTTTGGACAGTAGCACAGCCGGCTTGTCGACTGTATGCTAGGTAGTGTTGAATACCACAGCATTTTTTCTTGGGTTTTTTTTTCTTTCTTTTTAAACTCTAATCTTTCTAGTTATTTCTTTTCCTAAAAAAAAACACAAAACACAAAACAAGGACATCTTCATTCCTCCTCCCCCCCAATCTAATATGATTATTATTTTTTAGTCATCTATGTACATGTTTGGAGGGAACAATTTATTAGGATTGATCGGGTGCCATTGTTCCTGAACCCTTTTTGTGGTTCCAGCCATCTTCTTGCCTGGCTTTTGACTCCTTTCTTTCTTTTTTCTTGTCTTCTCTTAAGGGAAATTAGAAGTGATGGTGCAGATGGCTTGGTTTAGAAGGATGATGTGTCATCACTTTGCAGATATCACAATCTATTGAGTCACAATGATAATCATAAAAATAGAATCAACCATCATGTGAGGTGTGAGTTGCTTTCAATCTATGCAGTTCTGTTGAGATAGGTCAGTAACAGGTCTGTTACACGTGTGTAATCTAAGCACACAACCATCTGTCAGCCGCATCATTGTAGTCCGCAGCACTTGTAGTCCGCAGCTCTTGTATTTAGTTTGTTCAACCCGTGCCGGCTCCGTTCTCTTTTCTTCACCAATTGGAGACCAGAACCAGACACAGTGTGAGCTCACCACACTTTGCGGGTCTTGACCAGGTTAGTGAAATCTTATCTTACCGGTTGGAGACCGGAACCGGACACAGTGTGAGCTCACCACACTTTGCGGGTCTTGACCAGACCATTTTGAGTTCTAACAGGTTAAAAGCCGGCTCACCGCCTGTGCATCTGTTGTTTTGCGCTTCCTATTCGGCCTGAATGAATGATTGGAACGATCCGGTAAATACAGAATTACCAGAATCCAATTACGAATCAGTACCTGAGACGAAGTCAAAAGACTCAGACGAGTCATCACTTGAAAGATACATCCCTGAACAAATCAGAAAGAATACCAAATTGAATCTTAACATAGACGACTTGAAAGCCCTAGCGGGCCAGATGGAAGATATGAAAAGACAATTTGCTGAACAGATCAGACACCAAAACGATCTGATTCAAAACCAAACAAATGAGATATTCAACCTCCGAGCGCATGCGGCGAACAACCCAAACGTCATTCATTCTCAAATCGACACCGTCATGAAGCAATTCATAAAATCACCCATTAAGATGTTCTATGACGAGAACCCTAAAAAACCAATCCTAGCGTTTGACAGGTCTAACTACCCCGATTGGGAGAAAGATATAGATCGGACCCTGATCAACGCTTTTGATTGAGACACTTCTTTTGTCAAGGATCTCGATAACTTTGATAAACTCAACCGAACCAAACTCAGAGTGGTTGCAAGTCTCATACGAAACTCCCTCGATCCAGCACTACTGACCATAGTAGAATCTGGTCCCAACGACAAACCCAGAGAACTGTTCATTTTGCTACGCGAGAAGTGCAAGCGTTCTGGTAGACGCCACAAACTCATAGTGATCGACAAACTCCTCCAAATGGCAAACGAGAGACAACCAGCGAGTGAATCTTGGCTAGCTAGCTGGTGTACCCTCAAAGCCAATCTCGATTGAGCGGATCCAACACTCAACGAGTTTTGGGGACTTTTCCTTCAAGCCGTTGCACTTTCCCCTATAGGTGTCAATAAGAAAAACTTTGAATATTTGATCAGCCAACATCTAGACGACATGAACACACCGCCTTCATTCAGTGATGTGACGACTATCATCCAGTCAGCACTCAGCAAAACGTCCTGCAACTCAACTCTATCACCTGGGACAATCAATACTGACGTAGACATGAATGTGGGACAGATCGCTGCCTACAAATCTAATAATTGATATGTACCCCCCCAAGCTCGAGCTCAACAAGAACCTTTGAAGAAGTTTTCGCTCGAGAAGGCGACGTTCTATAAGGGAAAGAATCAAACCGAGTCACTGTGTGAAAGGTACTGGTACGCGTGCCTCTACTGTTGTGAAGATGGACACTGGTACTCCGACTGTGATAGTTACTGGGAAGATGTCCGCCTTGGTTGCATCAAGGAACCTCCGTCAAACCACGCCGACAAAGGATCTCGATATGTACCACCGAAGAGACCTCAAGCACTAACAGATTGAACAGTTGGGAAACTCAGAAAGATCGACATCCCTAACGTGCACGAAGGTGTTGTACTCATAGACTCAGGAGCCACCACCAATGTGAGTGGCCTGTCACCTTTCTTCACTATCACCTCCAAACTCACCACTCAGCTTTCAATATCACTGGCAGTATCTGACTGTGTTGTTCCACTGAACTTCATCGGAAGGTTGAGGATTACGACGCCGACGGGGATAATCGAGATTGATGACGTCGACTATTTCAAAGGAGTAAAAGGGTCCATCCTATCAACCGGTCGATTAGTGGTAAAATGTTGGAAATTTGAGCATGAAGGCACTTCGGCATCCCTAGTTAACCCCGCTGGAATCCAATTTCCCCTTGTTTTCAATAATTACTGTTGGACTATCTTAACTACTCCCACCCATGATTATGCAATAAACAAAAATTACACAATCTCCATTGTTTGACTCCTACTTATGGCATGTGAGACTAGGCCACGTCTCAGATGAGGTTGTGAAGAAATTCCTGAAGATGCATTTCCCAGATCAGAAAATCTGACATACCCCATTCTTCTGCGAGCAATGTGCAAACTCAAAATCAACTTGACTTCAATCAAACAGTGTAGAATCTCAACTACCACGCGATAAACCCCTCAACATGTGTGTCTCAGACGTCATTGGACCGTTCAATGCCGATATCAATGGTGGGCATTACGTTGTGACGCTCCACAATCATGCTTCAACCTACACATTCTGTGCTGTAGTACCGACCAGGAAAGATGTACCTAAGAAGTTAATCCTTTGGATGAAACATCTGAAGACGGCTTGCAGAAAATCACCCACCTACTTGAGATGTGACAACGCTGCTGATTACGTTAACGTTTTTTGAACCCGGATTGCTGAACTAGGTACTACACTTGCGCCAGTTTCTCCGTATCACCCAGACCAGAACGGAGAGGCCGAACGAGTCAACCGGACGTTAGGTGACATGGCCCAGACCATGTTGCACGACAGTCGGCTTCCAAAAGCATTCTGGAGCTACACTTAAACTACAGCAGCATACCTCTACAATCGCCTACCCAAAAGTCGTGTTGAGAACTCTACGCCACTTGAGGAACTGTACAAAACTGCCCCTTCACCAAACTTGTTATACCCATTTGGTGCAAAAGCAATTGTGCACATTCCTAAAGAACAGCAAAGAGGAAAACTAAACGAACAAGGACAAGAATGTTACATGCTTGGATACCCCGAAGCAGGTGCAGGATGGTGGTTCTGGTCAACTATTGAACAACGTATGATACACTCGACTTTGGCGATCTTTCCAGATTTCCAGAAACTCAAGGTTGAAAAGAAGGTACAAAAAGGCGACATTGACTTTCTCCTAAATAAAGTGAATCTGATTTTAGGAGAAGAGCCAATGGAGAAGATTGCAGAGGAAGAAAAAAAAGCAATCAAATCTCTCCCAACTGCCAATACTCATGGCTTACCCAAGAACATTTGCGCCGCATTGAAGAGTGAAGAGTTGGACCAATGGAGAAAAGCGGCAGCGTACGAGGTTGACCAATTTGAGAAACTATCTGTATGGGAGGCAATCAGGCCACACTTGGGTATCAAGGTATTGGGAGCACAATGGGTTTTTGCCATCAAACACAACCCAGACGGATTGATCTTACAACACCGAGCCAGGTATGTAGCCAAGGGATTTAGCCAAACCATGGGAGTTGACTGCAACAAGGTTTACACGCCAACCGCATCACTCAACACTCTCAGACTGTTACTCTCAATAGCCCAAGAGAAATCTTACTCAATGGCTACATTCGACGTAAGTTCAGCTTATCTTTACAGCCCCATCGAGGAAGAAGTATACGTCCAACCGCCAACAGAGATCAGACCAGACTGGATTGGAAAAGTAATGAAACTGAAGAAAGCCATGTACGGAACAAGGCAGGCGGCGAGGTGTTGGTGGAAGTACTTCAAAGGAAAAATGGAACATCTAGGGTATGTAGCTAGTGAACTTGAACCGTCATTGTATTTCTGCCAAAACCAATATGGCTTCATTGTGATCTGGTTACATGTTGACGATGGTTTTGTAATGGCTTCCTCTCCATCAATGCTCAATTCCTTGCGGGAGGCAATCGGCGGAGAATTGGACATCAAATGGAGCGACACCGTGGAAAGGTTGGTGGGCATCAACATCAAGAAAACTCAAGACGGTTGCTTGGAACTTGACCAACATCTACTCGTTAATCAATTAGTGAGAGAGTACTGTTGGCCGTGCTACCCCAGCAGGAGCACACTGCCTGAAGAGGCGCTCGAGGTGAACAAAGGCGAAGCTATAGATATAACGGGGTTTAAATCAGCGCTTGGATTGCTCATGTACTTGGCTGGAGGAACTCAACCAGACCTGACTTACTTGGTTAACCTCTTAGCAAGATACAGCAAAGCACCGTTGCAAAAACATTGGGATGCATTGGACATTCTCATAGGATATCTGAACAGAACGGCAGACCTTACATTGAAGTTTGGACATGATGGCGGCAAACTAGAACTCTGGAGCGACTCTAACTGGGGAGGAGAACATGAGCGCTCTACTTCAGGCCACATCATCAAGCACAATGGAAATTCAATATTGTGGGCAGCTAAACGACAGTCCGTGGTAGCACTATCAACATGTGCTGCCAAATATATTGCTTTATCCAAAGGCGCGCAAGTTTTAGCGCAAATCAACAACCTGCTGATTGACTTAGACATGACAAAACCAATTGAAATCTATTGCGACAACAAAGTGGTGATCTTAATATCAGGAGACAACGCGTCAAAGAAGAAGACACAATACTTGATGCGGGCATTCTACTTTATAAATGACCTTGTAAGACACTATAACATCAAGATTAAATGGACAGCAACTGTCAACCAACTAGCCGACATCTTCACAAAGCGACTTGGCCCCAACAAACTTGAAGAAGCGCAACCTAGGATCAACCTCAAACCACACGTGGGAGGGGGTGTTGAGATAGGTCAGTTACAGGTCTGTTACACGTGTGTAATCTAAGCACACAACCATCTGTCAGCCGCATCATTGTAGTCCGCAGCACTTGTAGTCCGCAGCTCTTGTATTTAGTTTGTTCAACCCGTGCCGGCTCCGTTCTCTTTTCTTCACCAATTGGAGACCAGAACCAGACACAGTGTGAGCTCACCACACTTTGAGGGTCTTGACCAGGTTAGTGAAATCTTATCTTACCGGTTGGAGACCGGAACCGGACACAGTGTGAGCTCACCACACTTTGCGGGTCTTGACCAGACCATTTTGAGTTCTAACAAGTTTGACTCATCATTTTTTATTCTGTATTTACTTCTTGACCAGACCATTTTGAGTTCTAACAAGTTTGACTCATCATTTTTTATTCTGTATTTACTTTTGACTGATTGTTTGTTTGTTTTTTGTAACTTTGAGAACAGGGTTGTCAGAGTTTCTGCATTCCAATGGCTTGGAGATGATGAGCAATATGTTTCAGTGCTCTATATCTGTCAGCCAAAGAACACACATGTCACAGTATAAGCTGACATGCACCAAGTAACTTCAGACAGTACACCCATCAAATATATCCTTCTTTTATTTACCATAGTACGGATATTAGTTAAACCAAGTATAATATTATATATGAAAATATGGTATCCTTAATTTACTTATGGTATTCAAAATTGCATAAGATATGTTTACATAAAATCATAAACTACAATTTTGGCTGGGAGATGTCATTTTAAGTTTTATGTACGCTGACATCTCCCAGCCAAAATTGCAGTTTATGATTTTATGTAAACACATCTTATGCAATTTTGAATACCATAACTACATACAAAGATACATGAATCATTCAGGCTATACCATGTTCTCTTGTTATACAAGCCATGAAAACTTGTGGGCCCTTTCCCTTGCCTTGCACATGAAAATACCCAGAGTAACAGATGTCACATGTCCCATCTGATTATTCCCACATTCCTTATCCAGGGAATATTTCACACACAAAATATTTATGTACTTCAACACTCTATAAACAAGTCAATATATCATACATATATCAGTTCTACTGCCAAGATGTGTGATCAATAATGAAACCATAATGGTATGGTTATGATAACAATATTTATTGATAACAGATCAAGCAATATATTATCTATGATTATCTCCTATAATAAGTTGGACCCATAACACTACCTTAGTAGGAAAAATATCATTGTTACCAATGGTCATCCAATGGATATGTCCTTCCCCCTGAAGCTCCTCAGTACCTTCCTGTTCATGGAAGCACTCACATCCCCCCCAAGATAATTGGTATTTCTTCTAGAAAGCCTCTGGCTGACAAGCCTACTGAATTAGTCAGGAAATTTAGTCATGGTGTAACATACACTAGGGGCGTTCACAATAGGCCTGTCCACATAGAGACTTCAACTTTCAATTTAACAAATTTAACCATAATGAGCGGGCACTTGCAGTCCCACCCGTCAGCGGTTCGCACCTATGTGAACAGTGCTAAGAAGGATTCGCGGGAAGGAGTTCAAGTGAACTCAATAATTCCTTACTCTTCCGCGCAGTCCCTAAAATTATATCTACCACAGGCTAAATTTTAAGCGAGTATGCCACCAGCAAAAACGCAAGTTTTGTGCAGCGAAGAATTCTTACTGTGTAGCGCTGGCGACGAAGCCGCCTGTCCCGCAGGGACTTGTGTATTATCGCCAATTCCAAGCTAGGCCAGACAGTATTTTCTTTATTGCGTAGGGATCCCGTTCATGTTTGCCTCTCAGAAAGGAATCAGACCATGGTCATTGATTTCATGGATACCGTTCGACTTGTAACGTTTGAATCCTATCACGTGGTACAATCATGACACATGGCAACCCCCTTTCCTTTATGACTTTCGATACATACATAAACCTTTATCTGTACACTCGACCGTTTGAAGGAATTGAGCACTTGGCACAGTTATGTTGCTTCCCCTGGGATGCAGCATGTGATCACAAGAACATTAGATTGCCCCGTGATCCGCTCTCCGGTGGTCCAACTGCATCCATGCGTACACATTCATAATCTTGCACCTTGATGAGATATCGGATAGTGCAAATATTGGAACGTGGAGGTGGGCAGAACCATGGCCAGGAGTTGGACGAATCGAGATAGTGGAGATACATGGGCCTACCCGGGCCGCAAGCTCGTCTCCCTAGCGGGGCTCAACTTCCATCCTACCCCAACCAACCTTCTTGTCGTTTGTGTAGAATTCGCCCAGACTCCATATCATCAGAAGAAGCTGACGGAGAGTTGATGCACCACACAAGCTTTGCTTCTCGCGCGCCTTCTAGCTGTAAGTCACATATGCACAGAAAGTGAAGCATCATATTGTCCATACAGCTTGATTGTAGTCATCAGTTTCTGTGATTGTATGTATCTACATATCTTTTGGGTACTTCAGCTATCTCAACATTCTCTGCATGTCAACTCCTAAAGAAGAGTCGGACGCAGCCACAAGTGAAGCGGAGAGGCCTCAACAGAACACTATCGGAATGGCTTTGTGTAAGTTCGTCGTTCGTTCTAAGCTCGTCGCTCGGTTATTCAACCAATGAAATTATCCTCCAAACTTGGGTTCTTTGAGCTAACTCTTTTCCAACTTATGAAGTACTCGATCAGATCCACCAGCACGATAGCCTGAGTCTTACCGGCCAGGACAAGATTTCGCCCATCCTTTGTCAAACCCCGCGTTCGGACGAGACGGTACCGAGTGTCAGTCGACTGGAACTGTGGTCCTATTATCTATGTAAGAAAATCGATGAACCTGATCCCCCTAAATGCTTTGAAGGGTAGTAGCTGATCTATGCATGAATTTGCAAAAAAAAAATCCCTTAATCAAATTGACAAACGAAGATTACAATGGAAACAGTAAGTAATTCTTCGAGTGAATGAAAATCTTCAGGGTCTGGATGGTATCGATTAAAGCTAAACAAGATTCTGGCTCGCCGGCTCCCAGACGGAGTCGGGCCAATGTCATACAGCTTAACATTGTTCCAGGGCCTTGCTACGTCGGCTGGTTATGATCCCGATCTTGGACCTGGCTCACCGTGCACTGCGGACAGCTGTATCATTTCCTTCGGAGGAAACGGGAAGACGAAAAGCGTCAGCAGCGTGGTGTTGATCGCCAATGGTATTTCCTTTGGTGTAAGCAGCCTACTTAGCATGACTATACCCTCAGCTATCTGAAACAAGCTCACCTCGTTTCTCTCTTTGTGATTTGGCTCTCTCAGATCATGACCATTCTGTTTACCAATTTAGGTGCTCTGGCTGACTATCGTCAATATGGACGTTGGATTCTCTTGATCATGACCCTATTGTGCTGGGCTTCTCAGTTTGGCGTAATGGCTCTCACCGACCCGAGCAGGTGGAAAGTAGGCATGGTGCTGTACATCTTGGGATTCGTCACGTGTAGGTGCACAATTCATAATTTCTTCGAGGGTTCAGAATGGCGTCATGATGAAAGAGAAATCACTGGTGGTGGTGTCCTGCAGATGGAGCAACTCTCGTGTTTTATGCCGCCCAATTTCCTATTATCGCCTCCAACACTCCCAAATCCCGACACTTGAAAGAAGATATGCAGAGTAACAAGATAACCGAAGCTTCATTTGAAATCGAACAAAGCTTGGAAAGAAGCAGGATCTCGAATATCAGCACGGTGCACAGTAACGTTGGATACTTATTTGTCTCGCTCATAAACCTTAGCGTACTCTTGCCGTTGGCCAACAATCCCAGGGTAAACAACTACACAATTGTTTTGGTCAGCACTCTCTTGTTAATCTATCACACAGTTTGGGTATTCAGATAAAGCCCTTCCGATAGACAAACGCATACTGGATTATACTCGGAGTTTGGTGGTTTGTATTCCAAAACCCTCGCCCTGGACCCCCTTTACCACGGGGACAAAATCCCTTTACAATTGGATGGCATCAACTATACGTCGCGTTTAAGAATGCGACACAACTTCCTCACACCTTTACCTACTTGGTCGCGTTCTTCTTATTGGCAGATGGGTGAGCTGCTTAAACTGAATGAATTGGGACTCACTCGCGCCTCGTCTTAATTTCGTTTGGATTGTGACATCGAATAAGCTTGAATACCACAGGCACCTTGATTTCAATTATCCAATCGAATACGGTCAACTTTAGCTTTCTTGAAAATACCGTCAGTCTTTTCCCTTGAATCGATCGGTAGGTTTAACATAACCAGGATGCTTTGATTAAAAACATTATCTCTTAGTACTTGGGAATCTCCCAAGCAGTCACATCCATTTTTTCCACTCTGGTATTCTGGTACATTCAAAAGAATTGGAAGCTCAAAACAAAAACCATGGTATTGTATTCTACTCTCTATCTATACCAGAATAAACCCTGGAAGTTAGGACACTCCTCAACAAATATTTCGATTTTTCTTTTTCACTCTTAGTTTGTCGTTACTAACCTTGTAACAGTTTTGATACCCTTGTGGGGGACGCTTGGAATTTGGAGCCATCGAATTGGATTTCATAATAGGTCATAATTTTTCTAGGACTCCAATGGACAAGTGGAAAAGGTACTCACACTGATAATCAAATGCATGCTAATCTTTTCTCCTCTCTTTCAAATTTTGATCAGATGGGAGTTTTGGGCTTACAATATCATGTTTGGCCTGTTCCAAGCCCCTTACTACTCATATTCTCAGTTGAGTTCAAATGTTTTCACTATCCACGGATGATTTTGGGAATCCGAATTGATGGATACAACGTTTAATTAGGACCATTATGGCTGAATTATCTCCCCCTGGTCAAGAAAACATGGTAGGTTTTTCTGTTTTTTACGAATAAAAAGAAGAAAGAAAGAACTGTCCTATATTCGTTAACAAGTGTGCGATGATGCAAAATCGGGGGGCTGATATGGGGGCTGTAAACAGTTTTTTGCTCTATTCGGCTTTTCGAACCGAGCCTCATCTATCATTGGTCCTAATGTCATTCAAGTCATTATTGATCGAACAGGCTCGAATTGGTCAGGTAAGAAAGCATTCATCTGTAAAAAAAAATGGCTATATTTCTTGGAAATAAGGTAGGCTTGCTCAGCTGTAACACACAACTTACGATTTCCACAGGATTTCCGTTTTTATTTGCGGTCTGCTTGTCATCGAGTGTCATAATATTCCTATGCGTAGATCTGGAGAAGGGGCGACGAGACGCTCTCAAATGGAAAATGAAGCAACCTTGAGCAATCAAATACCTGGAAGGACAACCTACTCAAAGATTCTTCACCCTTTCTCTTCTCATAGCAAGAAAAAGGATAAGCATAAAAGTATGAAAAAACATGAAAGGCTTGATCTAAATACCATCCTTCCGCATTTTATTTTTCAGTGTTGATATTGGAACTAAACTTGAGCCCTGGTTGCTCTTGTAGTGTAAAAATTGTGTCTTCCTTTCACACTCTTCAAGGACACCCAAATACCCTTAAAACATATCCACACAAAATGAAACCTGGTTAACATGATATTTGTATTGGGTTTTATTTTTCACTACAGAAGGGGGCTATATTCTTGAATTCCAAAGTCTTGTATATGTTTGAAATCTAAAGTAGTGCCTGTAGCATTGCAGGCCAGAAGGGTTCAACAGGGTGACTGTGGAAAGGAAATCTGGGGGGGCTGAACCATTACAGCCCTTGGTAACAAGTTTAGGGTTTATATTTTGTATCTAGTGTATTATTGAGGCCCTGTTTGGCTGCAGTAATGTGATGTGATGTTGGACACTTATGTAATGTGGTCCATATCACTCGTGAATTTCAGATCTTTCAACATAACTGAAGTGGTTGGCTGCCACTCCAGTCATACACTCCGCACATCACTCCCAGACCCAAGCTGTTTGGCTATCCAACATCTTATAATGATGGATTTACCTCACCTCAATGACGACTTGCACAGCTCACCTAGCGATCCAAGCAATAGGATTGACTCCGACACTGTCAGCCTCAGTGATGCCAAAGACTGGAATCTTTCTAGCTACACTGGGTGAAAGTAAAAAACAGGTGGTAACACAAGGGTATGTGTCAAGGGGAAATTGGTAATGGTTGATTTAAAAGAAAAGGTTTTAATAAAAACAATAAAGTTTTTATTAAGGGAGGGGCCTGAGTTACAGGGGTGGTTTATTGTGCCCTCCAAGGTTCTGGTCTTTTTGGTAAAAGAGTATGCCCAGACAGTAGTATACTACTGAAGTATATAAGGAAATAACACTCACTAGTTCATTTCCAGGAAAGATAACTTCAGGAAGAGTATGACTGTTCTTGAGGCGCTCAAATAACTGGGTAACAGGTTGGTGATGAGTGCTGAGAAAGGTGAAAGGTTGTTGGATGAACTTCAAGTATAAAACAAGCACAAACTGGACTATATAACAGGCTATAAGACTGGTCGATATGGTTGGTAAAAGCTGGTAAATGTAAGTGAAGATGGGGATATCATTTCGTGGGAATGAAGGGCTGTTTATATATCCATTCTGGGCTCTTGGGGGCGAAGAAGAAGCTCTGTTTTGCCTGGTCTAGTCTTCTACTAAGCCCTAGTTACCTGTATAACTGGTTTGGTTACAGTAGGGCTTAGTTACATGTTTCAAAAGGCCCAAAGTAGTTTAATGTTCCAAGTAAGGTGAGTACTTTCGTTTCTTCCTTCCTTTTGGACCATTAGTCTATTTACAACCAACCAATTGGGCTATCTTGGCCTTAGTAGGAAAAGTATTGCCACGGCGTTGGTTGTGGCTTCTATTACAGGTGCAAGGTACATGTAACTATGGAAATGATGATGTAAACCTTATTTATGCATCATAACCGAACTCTATTAACCTTAATTACATAGTCTACTAGCATATATTTAAGGTTATGTAGATCTTTCAGTCATATGGAAACTTGACGGCCTTGTAAAGGGATATGAAGGAGTAATAATTACGGGGTACTTTTGCTGAGATACCCTAGGTTAATTTACATGTAGATTCAGAATCTGAAATAATATTCTAAGTTTTCTTCATACTTTTAGAAGTTATATCTAGATTCTGTGTTATATGTTTTGTTTTAATAATTTCTTTTGAAACAAAAGACGTAAGGTGTGCATTCTTTTGAGACTAAGAATATAAGTTTTATATTGTTATAATTTGCTATGGTCAGGTTGTCTCTGAATTAGTAGCAGGCTGACAGACACTGAATCAAACTCTTCAATTGGTAGCATATCAACAACATCGCTTGGTTCCAATCAATCACAACCTCAAGATTCAGAAATGCAACTTATGCTAACCATCGCCGTACTGGTTACAATGTACCACTTGCTCCACAACAGAAAATCTGCTTACAATACCTTGGCCCTAACTGGTTGGCTCTATGTGAACGAACTGCTTGAAGGAAACAATTGGAAGTTTGTGGATATGATGCGGATGAAAAAGGAGGTTTTCATGAAGCTCTGCGAACAAGTTGCTTCTACGGATATTGAACCTGCCTCGAAGATGTTACCTTTGGAGGAGCAGGTGGCAATTTTTATGTTTATCGTTGGCCATTCTGCTAGCAACCGGGTTGTACAAGACAGATTTCAGCATAGTGGCAAGACTATCTCCAGGTATGCCAATTTCTCTTGCATTATGAACAATGCTCTAAGTTAACCATTTTTTTTGGGCAGGGTTTTTCATTACATGATTAAATGTTTGCTTTTGTTGAGTTCGAAATACATAAAGGAGCCCCCAATTGTTGGCATCCACCCAATAATTCAAGGCAACAGCAAATTCATGCCCTTCTTTCAAGACTGTATTGGTGCACTGGATGGCGTGCACATACCAGCTCATGTCCCGGTTTCAAATAATCCGGTGGCTTATTGTAATCGCAAAGGGTTCCACTCACAGAACGTCCTCGGTGTTTGCGACTTCAGCCTATGTTTCACTTATCTCTGTGTTGGTTGGGAGGGATCTGCACATGATGCTCACTTTTTGGCTTCTGCAAAGGCCAGTGATTTCAAAATCCCGCCAAACCGCTTTTACTTGGCCAATGCGGGTTATGGCTTAGCACAGGGTTTACTAGTGCCTTATTGTGGCATTCGATATCATCTCCGTGAACAACTCTTTGCATCAAACAGGTGAAAAAAAAAGGTTACTCGTTCATGGTCATTTTCTCATTTGATTAATGAGAACCAGGCCCGAGAATCGCGAAGAGTTGTTTAACCTTCGTCATGCCATGTTGCGAAATACAGTCGAGAGGACGTTTGGCATTTTTAAGCGCCGATTTCCTATCCTTACGAGACCGCTTGAATATTCAATTCTGACCCAATCTCAAATTGTGGTTTGCTTGGCTGTAATTCACAACATCATCATGCTTGAGGGTCTATTACATGCGGAGGATTTTCCCAATCAACTAAATCAGTCACCTACCGACCGACCAATCAACAATGATGCGGATGAAAACGATGAAAGTAATGATTTGGATGGTGTAGTAGATCAATTGGAGCACTTGGCTTGGAGAGATAATATTGCACAGAGTATGTGGAGAGAGTATGTTTCATACAACAATTTGCGAGGGAGGCAAGTCAGTCACTTCCCCAGGGAACCAGCGGTTAAGCGGAGAGGTCAAAGAAAACATCAAGGCCAGCGCAGACCAGAGCAACAAAGAGGAGGTCATGGTTGAAGATATGTTGTAATGAACATGTAAAACTGAAGTAAATTGCAATAAATCATGTTATGCTTGCAATTCTGATTGCCGATAAAAATAAAATGATGATAACAAGCTCTATGCGCCTCATGATGTTCCTGCCCCAGAATGGAAACGGGCCCATCAGACTGCTCAGGCTTGGGAGCTTGCCAAGCTCGTCAAAGCTTCTGCCGAACGGGGTCGGACAGTGTTTGTTGTGGGTAAAGAATAATCTCGCTTTTTTATAATAGGCGTCTGTCTGATAAATTTTCTTCCTGATGATAGTGTGGAGACTTGAATTCAGTACCCTCATTGCTTCCGATCACCCTTTTGCAATCGTACGGACAACTTCGTGATTCATGGATAGCCTCTCACCCAAATGGATTGTCGACGATATCGACAAACGAGACGAGCTATTGGACTGCAATTCAGCAAGAAGGTATCACCTGCGACTCACCCATTAATACCTTCACAGCATCAAAGAACGCGGCTAATCGACTGGTTGATGTAGATTTTGGCAGGGTGAGTTGTGTATGAGGTTGAGTTGTTTATGAGGTCAAGTTGTGTATGAGGTCAAGTTGTGTTCTGTATGCCGATATGACTCCATATACACCCCCAGGGGTACTATATGGGAAATGGCTGCGATGATGAGGAGTGATGAGGAAAGTCGTGATGACCCTCATAACTTTCCAAATCTGCCAAACACGCAAGTGATACAATATGGGCTTTGGTGAGGCCCGGTTATACAAAAGCGGTGGTTATCACATAACATCACTGCTGCCAAACAGGGCCTGAGTTTATTCAATTCTGCTTTTGTTTTATTTCTTCTCACCCATTTGTCTTGTTTTTATGGGCTTATTTTCTCTCTCTTGTCTTTTCTTCTCTTGTAGGCCTCTTATCATAGCCTCCTAAGCCATCTGCTGCTTTCTGGTATTTCTCAGGCTCTTAGGGTTTTCTCAAGATTTGACCTCATGTGTGCACACATTTTTTTTCAAGTAGATATTACTGATGGGGGCCCTTGTTAAACCCCCTGTTTGGTCTTAGTTGGGTTGATCTATATCTGGAGATGGGAATGGGGAGGGGGGACATCAGTAATAGTATGGTGTCAGCCTGGGATACCATACTGTTTTCCTTCTGCCCCCTTCCCCCCCAAAGAAAACAGTTTGTTTTGCTTAGAACTTGGACCCTGTATGTGTTGTGTGCAAGATTTTCAAGTCAAGATTTTACAATGCAAGAGAGGGGGCTGTTCAGGGAACATGAGAAACAGGACCAAGGAGCTGCCAAGGGTGGCCAAGGTTGAAAAGGCTCAAACTTGATGATTTAATTTCTTCTGACAAATCAGTCAGATTAAATATTCTAGTACAAGAATGTCAAAAAAGTGGCTGAGATGAATCTAAGATAAGAATATGCAAAAAAAAAAAATTAACATATGGATGAAGACATTGTAATTTAACAATGGAATAAAGAGAATGAAATTTTAATTTAACAACAGAATAAAGAGAATGATGTTGTAATTTAAAAATGCAAATGAATAAAAATTACACCTTTGTAATGGAGACATCATCATCTATTGATGTAATTTAATGTGAAAACATCACATACTGTGATGGATAAGTTGTGATGAGAAGGGCGGGGGTTAATAGAGGCATGATAAGGTCAAAATGTGGACAAATGATTTGAGCAGAAAGTTGACTAGAATTCTGACATGGTGTACTGCTGGGCACAAATTTAAGTGGAACATCTATAATGTAAAGGGGAAAATCTTCCACAATTTCTCAACAAGCAATTTTCAGCTTACACTTGGTTTGTTTCAGCCACCAAGATATTACATGTAATTAATACTATTTAATACTTGAAACTGCAAGCTTGAATAATAATAATAATTCTTTATTGTTATTTTTATTATTTTTATTTACTTTGACATGTTGAACAAAGCAGAAATTAGACTTGACCATTTCAACAAATCGTCTCATATTCTGACAGATAAGAGCAGAATTAGAACTATCTGACTTGAAAAGAAGCATTTGAGTTCAAGCCACACTCATGACCATTTAGCAAGATCCTCAATAAAAATGACACTATTTTTTTTACCAAAATATAAGTAAAATTTAATTAATGAAAATCCTTGGAAAATTAATTTTCAAACAAGCAATAAACCATTTATTGAGTAATTTATAGTATAAAATTATACATAAATTAATGTAAATCTTTATGTAAACCATAATAAATATGCAATAAAGACTTATAAATGTATTCCCACCTGATTGGCTCTCCACGGTAAGCACTTTTCAAGTATAAACCCCAAAGGAATTTCTATGTACATGTAATTAATAGTTGAAATAATTATTTAGTTCAATTAAATTGAAATAAATATTAAACTATTTTAATTAATGTGAAATCACTATGGCATCATTTTAATTAAAAATGACACCATTGTTCACTTCTGACCACAAACAGGTTGATCAGATTCACCTGCCAATTTTTCCCCAATCCCCACCGCCAAATGAATTGACACAGGGATTACTCCAAAATATTTATTATTTAAGAGGAGGTTTTCTTCACCAAATTGAAGACATCCTCCCCCATCAATTTTAACTATACTTAGATAACTTATTATAAGCTACCAAGGCGCTCACCTTCTCCTGTAAGTTATGAGGGCTGGCATTTTTCACTTATAACTATCTTTAATAGTTAGAATTCTTCAAAACCCCCCAACTAAATTAGTACCCTTAATTTAATTGGAAGAACTGTGTTAGTTTCAATCTTGAAGAGAAATATGTGGAAGCTCAGGAGTCTTTATTTCAGACAGACATTGTGTGGATGCAGAAGGAATTTAGATTTTAATTTAATTTTGAAGCATTGTCCTTTGCAAAAGGGTTGGACAATTGGAAATTCACATGTCTGCCATAAAATCAATTGAGCACACTTTGTGGAATCAAAGATGGTTTCTACCATCTGATTCTACTCATTTCCATCTCTTGCTGCTGACCAGGAACAGAAGGCATAGCCTGTAAACTTCACAGTACAGGAGTAAAATTCAACACGTGTTCAAGCCTTTTTCAAAACAAAATACCGTGTGCTGTGGTTGGGATAATATCCGATTGCAGAAGAAACACCCATAATATCTAGGTGCCAGTCTCGACTTAGTGAGCACTGTGTAACCCGTAATTTCCTGAAATGAAAAACAATGAATGACCGTGAAATTAATCAAATTGTGTATATCCTATCTAAAATTTTACTGCCTTAATGGCCATACAAACTGTTTTGACATGGAAGATTTCAGTTAAAAAGCTAATTCTGCAAGCTCTGTCTTACAGATGTATAAAAGATCGTGTGTGGTCAATGGGCTCTAGCTACGTTTCGCTACTCGGGTACAAGACCGCAAATTTCGAGTCGTATGCCCTACAATTTTGTGACTGCTTGCTCATCCAGTTCCAGGGCATGGGATTCCGTCGGCTACAACACCGCAATAAACAACCCTGTATGTTGTACGAGATAAGTTCGGATTGTTTTCCAAGGAGAGTTAAACCTAAGCGGTTGCATTTGCATTGCCACGAATTTATCGAGAGGGGAAATTTTACTGACTTTGAAAGGTTGCAAGCCGCTTCAGTTTTTTCTACTGCATTGCTGCAGTGAAGGTCAGAATCGGTTTTACATGAGCAATCAGTTTCTAAGGCGTAAAAAATAGTCATAGCACCTAGGAGGATGGAAGTAGGGGACCAGTTGCGAAAGAGAGTTTTGGTGAGCCGAACTATCAGGTTAGTGTTATATCTGAGCAAGAAGTTTCTCCAAGTGATTTTGAACGGACCATGGCTGTATTTATATACTGGTTTGTTTTGACAAGCTGGGCTCATACTTTGTGGAGGTTGAGCCTCATTCTGATCACCAGTTACGGATAGTATCCCGAACTTTATTTTGTCCATACGATTCGGATGAATTGTTTGTTGCTGATTTAAAAAGCTTCAAAAACACACATCCACAGCAATCTTAAACATTTAATAAGAAACTCACCCCGCACTTAAAATCCTTCGTTGGCCATCCCGGACCTGGAACGATGCATGAAAGTTTGCTTTCACCTGATGGGCATTTCGCATTCCTTACTGAACTGTTGGCTTCTCCACCTCTTTTGCTGAGTTTTAGGAGGTCTCCTGCAGCCATACAAGCGAGGCTGGAAATAATAACGGCAGAAGAAATGAAGTTCATGATCATCAAATCTATGAGTTGGGAAGCAATGACCCGAAATGTTTTTAGCAACAAGTTCGACGTCTACAAAATGTACGGTATCTAGAAAGCGCTGGAAGAGGTCGATCTTTGAGCTGTAGGAGGAGTGGTGTGTGGTGCGATAGAAGTTTTTTCAAGTTCATCTTTTATGTATGAATTCCTTCATCATGTCGCTGGCACCTCTCTGGGATTTCCCCCATCCATTCATTGGTTACAATGGTATCAATCATCTCATACGTGGCCTCTGGTGGCATATGCGGTTGTGGGCCTTCGAACCTAGCGGGGTATGAAGTCTTCGGTGAGACGAAATATCTAAATCGCGCAAATAGGTGACTGCGTGGATTCGTCGGCTGCTAGGTTGGTTTGATTCTGAGCGAAGTGTCGTCGTGTTAATCGCAGCGATAACAGCTCGCACAAATTGGCACTCCCCCTGTTTTGATGGTGTCAGGAATACTAGTCATGAAGCTTCACCGAGGCATGCATAGAGGAATCAAAAATCTCAGGAGAACGAAGGCCAGAAGATCGTCAAGGTGATCGACGAAGACATAATTCTTCATCACCTTACCAACATCGCGCTTCATCGGCACCAACCAAGTCGTAATTGGAGGCGCTTGGCAAGTGAATCGATAGCCTCTGAATACTTTATTCAGCGTACACTTCATATAGTTCCTTGAGGCTGAGTTCATGAACATACCATATCAAATTTTAAGCTGTCCTTTTCCTAATAAAAACATCATCCTTCTTCAAATTGATCTGATCAATGATGCTTAGGATTCTGATTTTTCACATTCTTTTATTGGTAATTCATATTCCATCCGGCGCGTCTCGCGGTGTAAACCGGCACAGCTCTGAATCAACAACATCGGTATCAAGTTACTCTACTTCAAGTAATCACTCAAGCTCAGAGATCAACCAAGATGGAATACAGCACCAGTTTGAAGGCGAGGATATGCATTCCAGCAAGACCCAAATTAGATTCAACTCGCCTGAGTTGGTACTCAGCGCAAATCATGTTATCACCAACAAACCACGTACCCTCAATTACACATTTGTTGTGACGTAAGGAGAAAGAAATATTTTCTTATTTCAATTTTTTGGTGCTGATGTGGGAAGAATTCTAAAATCTTAAATTTTTCGATTCCTTTAAATTGGCGCAGTAACCAAACCGGTGCCCCAGATGGATATTTGAGGTGCATACCATCTTGCCATGTAGTCCAATTACTAGGCATTTATACAGTGACTGATTTTTTACATATCTTCACCAGGAGCATGTTGGTAATAAATGGCCAGTATCCTGGTCCTCTCATCGAGGTAAGTCTTATCAGACCTCCTATCATAAATTGAAGATTTCTTTTAGCTACTTATCCATAAGAAACTGCCTCATTTTACTCCATGAAATTTCTAGGCAAACGAGGTTGGCATTTTCTTTCATCAAAGAATTTTCTGTGAAGGTGAAAAATTTATGAAACCATGATAAACCTTATCTCAGGGTGATACAATAAACGTTTTATTGGTGAACCGTATGAGCTATCCGGTGTCTATACATTGGCATGGTAAGTGTACTGGAGGCCTGATTCATTGGCTAAAAATAGAAATCAGTATGACGAAGCTGACCCACTTGATTTTTGGCAGGCATACACCAAAAGGGCACTCCTTGGGTTCGTTATCTCTTCTGATTAAGCAAAGTGATCCGGGAAAATTGACTAATTTCCGGCCTTTCCATATGGTTCAAAGATGGATGGTGTTTCTGGTACGGCCTAGGCCTAAAATTGTTAACTTCTCATTTTTCCAGGACTTGAAGCACTTATGCACCCATTTCTTTATCAGGAGTGACAGAATGTCCAATTCAACCTGGCGTCTCTTTCCTCTATTCGTTTAAGATTGATGGGCAATTTGGTACATTTTGTAAGTCTTTCAATGAATTGCAGATTTCTAATTCGCAAATTTTGATGAAGAGCTTGAACGGATTTCTTGATTAATCATAGGGTATCATGTAAGGCCCCTCATCTAGTTATTTTTCCAGAGTTCAAAACAGACCGCTCGAGTATACTGATGGAACATGCTAAAATTTCATCATTCAAAAGGCCCATACACGCAATCTGAAAGCAGATGGAATTGTAGGTCCTCTTATAGTACATAGCACACGTGATCCACTGGTGCGGGGGAGAGATTTCGATGAAGAGATGGTCGTCGTCGTCAGGTAAGACTTATTTAACATCTTTAGATCGATCGTTGCGTCTTACGTATCTGTTTCTGGACAAATAGACCTGATAAATAACGTGCCTGTTTTTGTAGCGATTGGTACCATGAGTGAGCTGTTTTGAAGCTTTAGTTTTTAGCCAAAATCGACAATCTGGAGGATCTTGGATTGACCAGGCGGAAATTGGAATTTGTTTACAAAAATTAAATAATTACAATCAGCACGAGTACGTTCATCCTGGGTGAGCAACTATCAACAAGAGGATATAACGGAAGTTTCGCCGCTCCGTCACCCAATTCAGGTAACACAATTTTTAAACGACTTTTTCCGTGAAAACTTCAGTCGGACTGATTGAACATGGCAATAATTACACAATATAGCAATTTTGAACGGGATAGGATATTTTGATTGTGAAAGATACGCACCTGGGAGGCAATGCCAAACCCGTTCTCAGCCATTGGAGCTACTAGTCAAACCAAATTCCAAGACGAGACTCCGATTTATTCAATCAAGTTCACATGCGCTCTTTAGGATATCGGTTGATAATCATCGTTTGGATATCATTGAAGCCGACGCGACCCCCGTCCAAAATCAGTTTCATATGGAGCGCGTTCAAATTCATGGAGGAGAGAGGTTGGTGGCCGTTTGATCCATTAATACTTTTCGTGTTTCATCGTCTGAGTCTTGCCTGCTTGGAACTCAGATATAGCGTTGTCCTCAACACCGCTGCCGACCGGGAGGGCGATTCCTTCTATTTGAGAGCCACTATTGATACCGATTGTCGTAAGTTTTTTCCTGAACCTCTTCCGCAGACCATATGATCAATTAGCAATCTTACCTATCCTGTTGGTCACTATTTACGTTTTTTCAGTCGCGTGGTGTGAGTACCTGTTTGAAACTCCACCTACCCTTTACAAATCCTCTCGGCCCAAACGGTTTTTTGATGATGGGCAATGGGCCTAAATTTGCTTTTCCTTTCTATCTGGAACAAACAGTGGCTCCAGGGTTAGACACCCCATCAGGAAACACAGCTATGGCAGTGATTCGAGTTACAAATCAAGCCAGCTTATCCGGGGCTTCACTTCCACTACCAAGGGGCTCAGATTGGCCTCCTAGTTCAGTGGGGACATGCTACGATGTCGACAGCTCAGCACTGATTCCTCGGCTAAAACCACCAGCCATGACAGATGTTGTGGGGAGGGTAAGTCAGATCATGATTTAAGACCAGTTTTTCGACAATCACAGATCAAACCACGCGCATCATTTTGATTGTGTTTTTGTCATGTCACCTGAAAAGGTCTTTTTCAATGTCAGTTTTGGCACAATTGTGATTTCGGACCAATTGACAGCCTCACACCGCAGAGTACTCGGGCGGTTCTTTGTAGACAACACAACTTATATTGGTGAGTGACGATTGATGAGAAACCATATCGATTTTGTGGCTCTGAAGCTGATGGACCCTGATTCTATCGCACAAAGCACAATTGCAAAGACCCCTCCTTCACCACAAGTTACAAGGTGGTCAAGGCTGGCTGAATTCCTCGGAAGTAGCCTCTGAGACCTTACCGACCCCTGGTGTTTGGGACATCGTGATTAATAATTTGGATGTAGCACGCGAGCACCCATTTCATCTTCGTAAGTGAGGTCAATTGATTCGAAGAGTTGATTGGAAAGGTTCTGAGTTATATTTATTTGTGAATTCACTTCGAACCCCTATCCTGAATCAGATGGAGTGGATGTAAGTAATCTGCAGAGCATCAAACAGAGTTTGCTCCTACACATTAACATTGAACAAACAAAATCTGATTTGTTTTTCTCCATAACCAGACTTGTCTTGTTGCCAGAGGAACAGGTGCCTTGAATGACTCCAGCGCGTCAAACATTCAATACAACACAGAGACACCGGTTTGTAGAGATGTGTAAGCTTGTTTTCTTAATTTTATGAGGTAAAGGCATTAAAGAATATTGATGTTCCACTGTTTTTGATGAATTGAATAGACATGTGCTACCAGGAAACACATACAATGTTTGTGAGTGATCAGGATTTGGTTGCATCATCCTGCTTACAAAACACCGGTTGGACTGATTGACGTTGAATGAACAGTGAGAGTGCAAGCCTATAACCCAGGTGTCTGGTTCTTCCATTGTCACCTTGGTTGGCATCTTGGTGCAGGTTTTGCCGGAGTGGTAGTTTTACAACCGGATGTGCTAGCTCGAATGCAGCTTCCACCAGAGAGTCAGGCGTTATGTCAATCGCCAGCTGTGGCGAATTTTTAACATTGCAAAGGCTCAAAGGGAAGAAAAATGAATGACTTGAAACCTGTCAATGTCAAAGCTAGTATGTATAGGCAATTTTTGCAATTGTTTGATTCAAGACAGCAAATTTCTTTCACAAAAATGTTTGTAGGGTAGTAAAGGAAATTTTGGGAATTATAAGCAAACACAATTTGGGTGCTCAGCTGAAATTCACCAGGAAAAATAAATTGTCACCTGATGTCTGGTGACATCAAGAAACAATTTCTGTAGCTTTGTTCTAGCTTTGGTTCCACTCCAAACTAGACTCAAATAGCCCATTTTTGTCCTACAAGGGGCTGTACATGAGTCCAACTGTACTACTGATGGGTAGCTCATTTAACCTAGGCTGATGTCAGCTGTAGTCTAGTTAAAATTTATGTATCCTGGTGAAATCAGCACCATTTTTGCAACTTAGACATCATGGGGTAAAATTGGATAAACTGCATGTAGTTGACTGGACATGCAGCATGCTCCAACCAATATACAGCCAAAACAGAAAATCTTGCAGGCTTGCATGACTGAAAATCCAAAAAACAAATTTTGGACTTTCAGCCACAGGTGTCTGTACAGCTCAAGTGTACAGGCTGTGGGATCACCTCTGGGAAAACATTTGAGCCCCAGGGTCTCGCCAGGGCTAGGATGGGGAAGCCCTTCAACTTGCTGGAGGTACTGCTGGTCGTGTAATTGCACCAGGATTCCAATGGTGCAGCCCTCCAAGCACCAAAGTTGAAAACAAAAAAAAACTGGAAATTTTGCTCATATAATATTTCTGTATTCAAGCTTCCATCCAGGAGCTTTACCGGCTCAAAGGCTGAAGTTTTCAGTGGCTGAAAATAAAAAAAAATGTTTCTGCCCAACCACAAGCTTTTCTGTGTTGGCTGTACCATTGTGTCTCCACCTGTTTACACATGCAGCTGTTTTGGCACAGTCAAGGTGAAACATGCACATTGACTGTGCATTTTTGCTAACAAACTGGGCTGTAGTCCACTTAATTTGGTACAGAGTATCTTGATGCAGAAGAATCCTGGAGTGGTTGGCGCTGAGGAGAGATTCTAGAATCAATTATTATTTATTTCTAGCTCAGAATATGATGGAGTAATTGGATTGAGATCTCTTCAATGTTTGTTGGCCCACTGCTACATGTTTTTCAAGATTGGCCAGTTGGTTGAGCACAGAGGTGAGTATTTTTGTGGGGAGTGTAGATGAGTGACTTTGTGGTTGGTGGCAGAAAGTTTTTCACATATTTGTGCATATTTCTTTCACTATTAGTACACACATATATAGACAATATGCTTATTTCTATATACATAACATTACTATTTTAATTTACCTGTGTTGGTATTTCCTGTTATTTGTTTTTGTTTGTTGTGCTACAATCCTTTCAGTTTAAATTTCACTGTAAATTTCACTCAGATGTCACCTGTATGTAGTATAACTGGGGCAGCAGTGAGTGTGTGGATGGACTCCTTTTCCTCATCCTTCCACACACTCGCATCTCTTCACTAGATGAAGCTGTCCCAGGTATGTTTCTCATTTCTCCCTCCTGTTTTCTTGTTGTCTCTTTGTCTTGTGTGTCTGTATGCTCATCACTAAAGAAATTCACTTATCCTTCCACAAGCTCACATATCTTCACTGGCTGTTTCTGTCCCAGCCTCTGTCACTCTTATCAACCTGCACATGCTTTCTCATCAACCCAAATTCATAGTGGCAAATACCACAGGGGCTTGGATGGTCTAGCAGGCATCACCCACGGAATCTTGGTGTCTCCCCTGTGCAACACACTATATTGCTGATGAGAGAGTGGCAAGTCTGGGGCTCAAATCCCAGCAAGCCCAACCCCTGGCTGCTACCCCTTCCAACCCAGGACAACTAAACCTCCCCCTTCACTTTCAAACCATTTATTAGTTGTCCCCATCCTAACCCTTGCCAGCTTGCTAATAGTTCAGAGACAACCTGACTAGAACAAAAATAAATAAAAAATAAAAATATAGTATTACTCATTTAACAAAAGGCAATAAATAAATAATAATAAGATAAAGCAACATAAACAAGTAATATGTAAATAATGAATACATTATTACATGGTAAATTAATAATAAATAGATAAATACAATAATAAGTATAAAACAATGAATATGTTAATAATAATAAGATAAGTGGAAATATTATTTCATAATCTTGAAGAGCGTGTAAATTAACCTAGGGTACTTCAGCTAAAGTACCCCAGATAACTTAAAACTTCTAGTAGTAAAACAACTTGAAAGAATATTACCACTAAAGTGCTGAAATAATTATTATACATTAAAATACAGAATAAAAAAGATAAATACATATAAAAAACCACGAAATAACAATTTATTTAAATAAAAACATAATAAAATAAATACATAGGACATGAATAATATAAGTATATAATACTAGTAATATACTATATTATCTATTTATTTATTTATTTTATTTAATTAAAAACTAGCTACACTAAGGATGTGTCAGAGGGACAAAGACCACAAAAAAGAGGCAGGAAATAACATGGGAACATCCCAAAAATAATAATTGAACAACTGTTCAAAATAAATGTACTACATCATTAGTGGGAAATTATCTGTTGATAGATCTCTGCTGTCACGCATTCCCAAAGAGCCTGCATGACAGGGATAAAACAATAAGCTCTTGAAGCGCCCACAGAACGAACAAAAAGATGTATTTCACATTACATACAACACACACCTTTTAAACTCTGACAAGTGTGATCAACAATTACATATTGTAGAGACACAAAAGACTAATCTTAGATTGCATAGAGGAGAAAGCCATAATGTGGCTGTAAATACATAGTATTTATAGTGCACATTATGTAAGGAAAAGAAAGGAAATGGAAATGGAGTGACATGGGAAAGTCTGACGACTTGTCGAGACCATCCTATACGTCTTCATGACGTATAGTGTAGTGATGACTAATCTTTACATAAGATTATGTAGTCAAGCTACAACACATATGACATTTAATCAATACTTATTGACATGTAATTAAAACCTTGGATCAACACATCTAAAAAACCTTGTCAGAGGTTCAGAAGCGCCTCAGGATGCCAGCAAAGGAGCATAGACAGGCTGTACCAATAGTAGACAGCCTGTACATATGGAAATTTGATTAAACAACTACATACATTTATATTAAATCTTAAACCCTTCCTTTAATTTTTCCCATATCCAAAAATACATCCTGTGTTTCGCCATCAGGGCTCCAGAAAGGAATTTAAGGATCCCTTGTTCCCCCTGTATTTTGATTCCTCATGCTTTAATATATATACTACAACTCTTACCCACATACATAGCTCTACTATCGTTATTCTGTCTGGTAAGGTCCTAGAATCTGTTCTTTAGCCCCTTCTTACTCCCTTGAAATTGCCCAGTGTCCATCCAGCCCTTCCAACACCCTTTCCAAGAGCTTCCAACAGTCCAATTCCCCCCTCAAAGAACCTCAAGACTGTTAAAGGTAATCTATTACTAGTAAGTAGATAAACCTTTCTCTTGAGATTCTCCCCCATCTTTTGTCTGGGATTTAAACCACCCCTGTTTACAGGCCCCAGTGTTTTCAGGTACTTAAATCCTCTGCTTGCAAGATACCTTTGAGGGATTAAACAACCCCTGATTTATCAGGCCCCTCATATTTTTAATTATATTAAATATTTTTAATATTTTTAATATTTTTAATATAATTAATTATATATTCTTCTTAAAATCCCCACATTCCACTTATCCTCTTTGGAATTATCCCCCTTATATTTTATCCCAGAGCTTTCTGCTCTTTACCATTTATTTTGCACCCTGTGTAGCTAGAAGGAGTACTCCTTGGCATCACAGAGGCTGACAACCCTCTTCCTCCAACAAACCCTCTCTTTCACTTCCAACACCCATTACCCATATACAAACTAAACCCAAGAAGGTCAAAAACATCACCCCCCCCCACTGCAACCCAGTAGATCAAATTCTCTAGATTACCACATACTCACAGAATCTTGGGTCCTCATAACACTAAGTACTTGAAAAAAATTCAACTTAGAAACTTTTAGGTGAGAAGAAATGATATTCACAATGTGCAATGCCAATGGCAAAATTACACTTTGGAAAAAAAACAAAAAAAACCCACCCGGAAAAACCCTATTATCATTTGTCTATGCAAGTGATTTATTAAAGTAAACAGTTGCCTTTGTGGCCTTTTTGACATCACTTGTGCTAGACAGGTGACATGAGATCTATACTGGTGTGTACTAAAAGTAGCTTTCACTTCTCACAACCAGTCTGACAACATTTCAAGATTCTTGATTAATGATGAACACAGGTTGGTTTCCTTGCCTGTTCTCACTTCGCATGGATGTGGGAGCGACATGTGATGAATCTCACCATTCTGTCCGTATCAAATATGCAGGCGCTACCCTTTCGATTGACTACAAAAAAAAACCTTCCTCACCAACGGGCCGTGTCGGGTACACGAGGCCATACTCGTTGCGAGGAAAGAAGATCACACTGATTTTTTCAGTCATGAATGAAAGCGGAAGTACAAGGAGGCTGGATGGTAGTAGTATACATTGCTAATTGCGGCACATTTAGCAGACCAGACAGTAGGAAAGGAATTTTGATGACGCAAGAGACTGTTACAGTTGTCAATAGATGCGGGTGTGCATAATGTTTTGGTCGAGATTATATGGGTGAAGAAAGGGAGCTTGAGGGTGGTTTGGTGAATCGTACCAGGCGGTTTTGTATTAAAAGTATAGGATCGAAGTCTTGATAGAAGATCGAGATTTTGATATATCTGAAATGGACTTGGTGGTCTGGTTGGGCGAATGTGCGGATGGTTGAGTGAGATCCAAGACGGAAGGGTCGGGAGTGTCGCAATCATCGGGCTCTGATTCCGACTCGCTATCATCCAGATAGCCGCCGTTGTTGAGTAAGAAGCCGTTTAAGATAGCCTCATTCCGGAACAGGGGTCCATGGGGTTGGCGAGAGTTCTTGGTTGGCAAGGAGAGGAACTTGACGGGCGATTCCGGCGGAGGTTTGGTGGTTGAAGGAGCAGCCGGAGATGATGCACGAAGGATGTGACGTAAGAGGTGCGAGGCGGTACCATGGAGCGCAGTGGGGGCCCGATAGAGCAAACTGGCCGGCCTGATAGAAACTGTTGGCCCTGGTGGTCGGATGGCCCGGACCCCGGCGAGCTTATCCTGCTGACCGTCCGGCGGTCGGGCTTCCGAAGGATGACTGAATCGTAGTGGCCGAATGATGGAGAGTCTTGAGTAGTTACGTCGAGCACGTTCTCGAGGAGCGGTCGGAGGAATCGAAACAGAGGAGGCGTGCATAAGGGCTGGTTAATAAATCTCCGGGTAATAGCTAGGAGCTGGTTAAGCCCTTCGGGATCTTTGCTCTTGGCGAATTCAACTCCGAGGCGGCTATAAGAAGTAAGTGAATACTTCAAGTAGCTGGGCGTGGGTATCGTCAAGCTAGTACAACTGGGCAGTGCATGGCGCACCTGAATATGTCAGTCACAGGTTTTGGAGATGAGGCATTCAAGAGATCGGTTGAAGACCAGGCGACCTACTGTATATATGTACTGACTAGGGTTAAACCAGCCAAGAGTTTTAGTCTCCTCCTCTAAGCTTGCTCCGACGTCGGGCGCACCACCACACTCTTGGTGGGTGACCAGAGGTAGGTAACCCTGGCGACTATAAATCTGGTGGCAACGGGAGTTTCGGTATCTAAATATTTTAATTTTAAGACTTGAAGAAAGGCCCAGTCCAATGTAAGGATACAGAATCGCAGAGATGAGGAGGGAGGCTGGGTTGGGTGGGTGATACTGGAGGAGCTTAAATGTCACTTGGTCTTGAGCGCTTGCAGACAGACTGTTCGTCTCGAAGCTTGACTCAGGCCTCTTGGTTGGAGGAAGATCGTGATGGGTACACTGATGAGACCCACGGCTGGGAAAGCTGAGTTGTTCCTAGCGACTTTGAGTAAAAAACCAAATTCCAAAGACGTGAGTCACC
Source organism: Puccinia hordei (assembly GCA_007896445.1). NCBI lineage: Eukaryota > Fungi > Basidiomycota > Pucciniomycetes > Pucciniales > Pucciniaceae > Puccinia > Puccinia hordei. The sequence goes on from RDRW01000048.1 coordinate 935,142, forward strand.
CAAGCACACAAGGGTCACTACTTGCAGCACCCGGGAGCAGGAACTCCGAACCGACACCGATACTTGGCAGCTTAACCGCCCTTGAAACGAAGATAGATGGGTTATCCTTATAAATATAGATCAACCATCCACCTACGACCAACATCGTAACAAGGTGATTGATTCTACCAACCTGAAAGTATCTTCAATAAGATTATAATTTCATCCTGCCCGTTTCCACAGGCGGTAAGGTAGACTCACATCACCAATCAAATGTCCTAAGTTGTCACCTTGGGCCTTGACTTAAGTACATAAGATTATCTAAAACCGGTTTAGTTTAAATCTTAATTCTCACGGCCATCTTGAGCTGCTATCTTATCAATCAGCAAGCCCAATCTTTAGTCTAACACCCCTCAGGAGTTGCTAGACTTGTCCCAGATTCACCTTCAGGGGAAGTATTTGAAGGATTCTCCAGACCCTAACCAGTTAACAAAGTCCCTCTCCTCTATTTGGGCACCATCCTGTGGGGACCAGTGAGCCCACAACCTGAGAGAGTTGGAAAAATGGCAAAACAAACAAAAAAAACTTTTTGTCTGGTTACTTACTGGGTGATTGAACTTTGAGGTAACAAGAGATGCACATGATCCCAGTGAATCTCTTCATATTTTCTCTAGTGGATTTATGCTGTCCTAAACTTACCTTTAGGCCAACAATTATTGTCCTAATTATTAGGACTTCAAATAAATAAATAAATAAAAAACATAAATAAATACCTTACAATATGTAATCACAACACATAACCCATAAAGAATAAGTACATACCTGAAAATAATATGTGAAACCTATAATAGGATAATCACCTTATCCATGGAAAGATAAAAAAATTATCATCTAGATAAATGACATAACCCATAATATATGATACTGTCACACATAATAAAACAATACTAATTAATGGTTTCTATACTAAGACATGTGGCCATTCCAGATGAAGAATGCCAAGCCACTAGTCATAATTGAAAGCCTCAAACACCATGTGCTGGACTCATTACAGAACACATGGTCTATTATGTAGCTACATACTGATAAGGCCCACATGGTAATTCAACATGGAGGTTGAGAATTACACATGTACTTGTACAGGCAATAAACAAACCTTCCAAGTACTATAAGTGAGTTCCTTGAGATGAGGAGGGAAAGGAATTCACAAAAAAATCCACTCCTGTAACCTCATCTGAAACAAATAATTAGTTCTACAAACAGCTACACTCTTGATTCTATTAGGTAAACACTTTTCTTTCTTTGCTTTCTTATGACATTTTCTTACTTGATGTGATTTTTATCTCAAAAAGTCTGTTTTTTTTCCCCAGCTCCCATAAACTGTCCACACAGACTTCAACTGATCATCATCATTTTAGTTTATGTTATCTGCTTTCTGGCCCAACTTGAAACAATTAGGTCCTTGATTGCTTAACATTAGCTCACTGTTTCTTCATTGATTTGGAGTCATCCAGACACACGCTTTCTGTGAGCCTGGGTCTTTTATGTGATGATAGGACACAAGAAAAAAAAAGGAGTATTATAAACTCAAATCTCTGCCTTTGGAAAAAAGTAGTGAGTTTTCAATGCTTAACCTCCAAACTAGAAGATAGGTCTGCAGATTAATATTTAAAGATCAGAGGGGAAGATCTTCTTGCTTTGTTTAAGGAAAATGGTAGATGGAATAACAAGGTAAGAAATGGTAAGCATAAACAAGCTGCTAGCTAGAAGGTTACTTCAAGGATTTATTAAGGCAGTAATAAGAATTTAATTCTTGGTGATGGCTTAGAAATCTGGGTGAAAAACCAAAGAGGTAGTAAAGGGATATGTTTATATATGCCTTTTTTCCCTTTCAGCCTGGAGTACTCTATTTATATCACTTAGCTGGTTGCTTTATTGCCTGTACAAGTACATGTGTAATTCTCACCCCCCATGTTGAATTACCAGGCCGGCTTTAGCAGTATGTAGCTACCCCATAGACCATTTGCTTTGTAATTAGGCTAGCACATGGTGTTTGAGACTTGGAATTGAAACAGTTGGATTGGCATTCTTGATCTGGAATGGCCACAGGTCTTATTACAGAAACCATTTATTGGTAACACTTATTATGTGTTACAGTATTGGTGATAAGCCTTACCTGTCCATGGACTAAGGTGATTATCATGAGTGTCACTGATTATAAGGTATGTATTCATTCTTATGGTCTTTTTGTTGGAGTTTGTAACAACTGTACTACCAAAGATATCTCGACTGAAGGACATCCTGAGCGCAAGAGAAGTAAAGTGGGGTATTTGGAGTGTGAAAACTTCAAATTTGAAGCATTTAGTTGCGGATGAAACTTGATTATCCTCAATTGGCAAAAAGAAGAAAAATCAAACAAACATCAAGATCAAGATCAATTTGAATTACCACCACACTACAACAACTCAAACTATTATATTGGTTTAATGATGAAGATTACAAAACAGTATTAAACCCCTGGATTTAATAATTATTATTGAAGGTCATCTGTAGTGTTATTGTTAAGGTATCAATTTCACATCTCTCAATGATTCTACTAATTGTTCTTCAGATTATTGACACCGGTTCTATTTATTATTGTTAAGTTTTCTTTGTTAAGCTTTCAATAAAAAGTTAATCATTTTTTTATGTATATAAGCAGGACACAAAACCTAAAATCATAACACTTTTATCCTAATATTCCATATGTTACATAGTATTATTATCTATTGTAAGGTATGCTTTTACTTATTTGAAGTACTTGGGACAGTCTTGGTTGACCTAAAGGTATGTTTAGGACAGCTTTATTGTCTATAGGACTGGCACTGTCTGTTGGAAGTACTAGATTAACACTTGGTAGTAATGAGATGACATCAAGCCAGGCCATCTTCACTGTCCAGTCCTGGTTGCCAATATTTAATCTTTGTACGTTCTGGAGTTGTGTTGCTTCATATTCATCCGCAAATCTCTTCCGATCTACAGAGTCCTCGGAATCAATGGTAAGTTCTTGGTGCGCAACATCTTGCCTTCAAAAATGAAAACAAAAAATTGCTACCGCAGGAGACTGTGTTGGCCTTTGTGCGCTAGACATCCTGAGTGTCTATGGGTAGCTCTTGTAGCCCTAACTTTTCTCAGCGTTCACCGAGCCCAAAATCAGTTCCTCCTTTTAACGGGCCTTGGAAAATCTGACAGCGTTGTAGAATTTCTAGGTGTAGAGAGTCTATTGAAACGACCACGAGGTCAGACACACGAGCTGTGAAGAGCGAGAACACATTTGGGAAAAGACCAATACTGAGATAGTGAGAGGTTCGGAGTGTGCCATCTGGGCTCGACCAAGCGGGCTTTTGATCGACCCAGCGCACTTGGCCCTTTGGAACAATGTGTACCACACAACATTCGCTTCACTTCGCTAACATTTCCACGTATCAACATCCATACTATTCGCCAGAAACCAGTTAAATCAGAACTTACAGATTCAATGACTCTCCAGACTGCCTTGACCACGGCACTTGGGATCCGGGTCCCAATCGTCCAAGGTCCGTAAACCACAATTTCTTACCTATATCTTGCCTGAGGGGAAATGTCGTCAATTTTCTTTACTCTCAATTTTATTTTAGGCGGGATGATGTGGTAATTGCAAACTGCTTCTGAATATTTTACAGGAAACAAAACCATGGCTGATTAGTACATTGCCTCTCAATTAGGGTTGGACTACCTAAACTAGCTGCAGCCGTATCTAACGCAGGCGGTTTAGGAATCCTCACCGGGCTCACCCAACCCACGCCGGAAGCATTGAGACAGGCGATACGAGAGACACGGAAGATGACATCCAAGCCGTTTGGAGTGAACTTGACATTCCTACCATCGATCAATCCACCACCATACATCCAGTTCGCCCAAGTGATCATCGATGAAGGGATCAAGATTTGTGAAACAGCTGGTGGACCAAGCGCTACTCCAATCATCCAGATGCTACGCAAAGCAAATGTTTATGTAATACACAAATGTACCAGCATCCGACATGCCAAAACTGCAGTTAAAATTGGTGCCAACATGCTCTCTATTGATGGCTTCGAATGTGCTGGTCATCCCGGCGAGGACGACATTGGTGGAGTTGTTTTAGTCAGTATTCCCTTCCCGAAGTTTTTCTTCCAATTAGATTTTTACAAACCTTAAGCGGTTGTCATTTTGCACCCTTCATTGCAGTTGGCTCGGGCCGCCCAGGAGCTCCAAGTACCATTTATCGCTTCAGGTGGTTTCGCAAATGGTAGAGGGGTTTGTCCCGTCTCGTTGGTTTAGTTGTCGATTTGTTTTTGACTAGATCATCTTTGGACTTTGCATTACTTGCTCTTCATTTTATGCGATGAACAAAGTTAGCGGGTGCTATTGCCTTGGGTGCTGCAGGGGTGAACATGGGCACTGCTTTTATGGTCACTGAAGAGGCAGAGATTCATCACAAGATAAAGGAAGAGATGATCAAGTCAGACGAACGCAATACGACTCATATTTTTCGTACCCTTAGGAACACTGCGCGTGTATACAAAAACGATGTGGCTATGGAAGTAATCAAGTTGGAAAACCGGCCTGGTGGGTGCGAATTCAAGGACATCGCTCATGTGAGTATCCATCTTTTGCATTAACAGATCTACCTTTCGGCCCTCAACCCGACCTCTCAAAATGGCATCCTTAGCTCGTCTCTGGTGCGAGAGGGAAAAAAGTTTATGAAGAAGGGGATGTAAATGCAGGCATATGGACATGTGGGATCAGCGTTGGACTGCTCACGAAAATCCAGTCATGTTAGTATTTTTTTTCTTCTACCCTGGTTTCTCACTGTTGCGCAGATTCATTCAACTCATTTGCTCTTCCGGTGGGATCTGGATCATCAGGCGAATCCTTCATTCGTGAGTGCGAGCGAGACGCTGAAGAAATAATTGGTGGAATGGCTCGCATGATTGTTCAAGAATCGTCAACACAATCAAAACTTTGAAGTCAAGGGGTTTTGAGGCCATAAGCTTTTGCCTATTTACACTTGTTATTTTCTTCTACAAATGGATCCAAACGAACCGTCTCATGATTGTACTACATGTATAACACTAAACTTTCTTCCTTGTCCAAACCCTCTCTTCTCATTCTCATTGTCATCAACTAAATTTCAGCTCCACATTTGTCCTTTTTCATCTGTTGATTCCATCTGCGCCACGGAGTCTGTTTACATGAATGAGTCTTGATTCTACCAAGTTAGTCACTTAGGGTCTTCTACTCTTCTATTTTCATGCTTATTCATTTCACCTACAAGACACACACTGTCTGTAGTATATCTGAGGCAGCAGTCGTGGAGGGAAACTTTCATCATTCTTCCACAAACCTCAACCATCACCCACACTGTGCCTACTTGTTGAATGAAAGTAGTAATACTATTTCAGACACATGAATCAAGAGCTGAAACTGCAAATTTGAGCATGAGGTTGGAAAGCGTCAGACTTGATTACATTGCCATTGCTTCGTTTCTAGCAAACTTAATGCAGGTGTTGCAAAAAGGAGTGGCAGAGGGGTTGCAGACTTTTGGAGCTTATATTTTCTGCACCCAGCCAAAAATTACTTCTGAAGTTGGAACCACCACCAAAATGCTCTTTTCAACAATGGGCAAATACAGCTAGTTTAAATGGTAACTTATCATAAAGTCTTAATATTTTTTATGTATGATATGTATTGTGCATCAAAGTGAGTTCTTCTCACAATACCAATTCAGCCTTTCTGTTTATAAGCTTGTTACTATGGCAGAGAAACCCTTTCATAAGTTTTAAAAACATATAAATAAAATTAATACAAAAATAAAATAAAAATCAATAAAAGTTAGATTATTGTATGATATCTTGAATCTATGCTAAAAATAACCCAGGGTACCTCAAGTGCAGGTACCCCTATTTCTCACTCCTTGATTATGTAAATCAAATTCAAATATTTTAACTGGTTCATCTCAAAAGAGGAAGGACCTGCATGCTTATACATCCTTATATTTTCATACCTCATTTCCAGTGAAAAAATACAGGTGTGGTGTATACTTTTGAAAATAGTGCATCTCCAAGCCTGCGTGATGCAGGCTGTGCAACATAGAAACCTGCAGGGCAATCAAGAGCATCCACAATTATTGCATTAACTTTTCCGCAACTACAGAGGGGTTACATAGCTTGGTGATTACCCTCCCATGATTCCATGCAGCCATGGCTTGGTACAGGGCCTCTGAAACTGCCAAACCAAGCAGCTCCACACTTGGTGTCAGCTGGCTACTATGGCAGAGCCAACTAGACATAATGCAAGAAAACCTGAAAAGAAATAATAATAAGATAAATATAGACACAGTATGACTAATAAATACAAAGAGGTGTTGTTGCTAAATTAACAAACAAATTTGATACTATTATTAAAAAATGATACAGATGAAGTAATAAAAGAAACAATAATATTAAATATTCAGAATCTAAACATAAATTAACCTAGGGTACCTCACTATAAGTACCATTAATTTCTGCTCCTTCAATAAGTAATCTGATGTCAAAGATTTAACATGGACACATCCAGAGGGCCTCAGGACTTAGGAAAAACCACCCTCACCTCTAGTTTTGAAACACTTGGACACATAAAAAAACCAGAGTGTTTCATAATTATCTTCCATGAAACACTCCAGAATGTTCCACAAATTCCCAAACCTCTATGTATCATAAAATATGAAACAGAATGATCAAATATCCAAAAGAATCTGGATGAAACACATGAAATTTTGATGAAACACTCAAAAACTTCAAATTACACTGAATTGTGGTTATTCACACACAAACCAGCCAAATACATCTAGAAAACAAACACAAACTTGCCAATCAGCTGTATCACCCACAGTTTGTCCATTAAATGAAAAATTGGGCGCTCCCTGGTACCAAAAGGTATTCAAGGAGCTCCATTTTCCCCCAAGAAAGGATTCTACAGATTATTACAAATTAAATTACTTATTTTACCCGCTTTCAACAAACATCTTGCCTGGGGTTTTCACTACAGAAACCAATAATCCTTCTACCAACCAAAGATACATACTGTAGCAACTAATCATGTTTCTTCCAACCAAATTACACAAGTTTCAGACTTTTCAAGCAACCAAGTTATATAAACTAATTAATGTTGCTACTAACAACTAATTACCCAACCTGCTACTAAACATTCACCAGGAATAGATAGAGCACTTCTTCATCTGAAATCTTTGATTACTACCAAAAATATCCCACTTGTACTACCATCATTCTTCAAAATAATAAACCAATTACCTGCTACATACCCTTATTGCAGTTTTCTTTTCTAGCCCACATCAATCTGAAATCACCTGGAATATTGATGAAATAAGGAGAGAATAAACTAGCTGGGAAAAAAATCTAGCACCCAAGGCAAATTAATCCTGCACTCAATGTTCCCACCACCCCTAACCCCAATCATCTCCATTTTCCATCCTCAACTGTACCTCCATCATATTCCATCATCCCATCAAATCTCTTGACATTCCCATCAAATCTCTCACCAACTCCTATCTTCCAGTTACTTCCCAATCTCTGATCAACTGCCATCTCCAAGGTCTATTCCAACCACTTATCAACTTCTCATTCTAGAATCATAGTACATAGCCCGCACTACTGACAACATTTATCAAATTGCAACTGCAGAAGTTCCAGATCAGCTGTCTAATCCAGCTCTTTACAAAGCAGTATCAAGACATATGATCCATTGACCCTGTGGAAATTACATGCCCAAATGCACCATGCATTTCCAATTGTTTTTTTTCTGAAAGAAGTACCAAAAAGAATTTTTCCCTGCATCTTCAATCAATGAAAACTCTTGCCTGAAATATAGAAGGATTCTAATTGGAAATACAATATTTAGGGGTAAGAACAACTTAATTACTGAATTTCTGTGTCTTGCCTTGCAATACTTGCCTCTCAGCAACATATCAGTTACATATAAATTTTGGATTCTGCGCAGAAATATCTGTTGTCAAATATCACTAAACATATGTAGAAAAGGGACATGATAAGGTGTTCCTGGACATTGGGGAAAGTTTTATAAGGTGATTAGATCCAGGTAATAAAACTGGTTTTCAGATACTGAAGCTTTCTGAAGGATATTCTACTTTTACTGTCTTCACCTACCTGTTGGTCAACAGATTGGACATACATTTACCCAATCAAAATCAAGTAACATACTCTCAAGATGAAAAATTGCAAAATATAATTCAAATGGATTCAGATGGTGATACAATGCTCACTAATTCCTTTTCAAGGAACAGGATAGAGCTAAAATTCAGGTTATTAAGGTACACAAAGTTACCTAGGTATTACACATGGCATCCCATGACAAAAGAATGGAAGTCAAGGCAATGGGGAAACTCCATAGGAATAATTTATTCTATCTTTCCATCAGAGCCAGAAATATTTTCTTTCTGGTTATTGTTGAATCATGTCTGTGGATCTACTTCTTTTGAATATCTAAGAACTTCCCAGGACACTATTCATCAAATTTTTGATCCAGCTGCTTTTGCAAGGGTTCTGTTGGCAAATGATCATTATTTGAAACAAACAATGGCAGAAGCTGATTCTTCAATGAATTCATCTTACATGCAAAGAATATTTTGTATACTATTGGCAACATGCCAACCTTTAAGCCCTTGACTCAGCTTATGTAATTTTTTGTACAACTACATGGCAGAATATTGGATCAATCAATTTTTTCAAGATTATGCCCTGATGAAAAATCAAATGATTGAATCAACCAATCCAACTCTACTCCAGAATCTTCTACAGTGTATTGATTTATCAATTCCTGATCTGGCTAGATATGATTCTTCAGCTTGAATTAAACACCTAATAATAAATTGGATGTTGGATGAAGAGAGGTCAAACTTCAATGTGGATCAAATTTGAATCAACTTAACCACCAGTAGAGTTTGGCCTTGGATAAAATTATCCATGCATGAAATTCAGAACATCCACAAATTCTTTATAGATTGTCCTGGTGGCTCTGGAAAAACCTTCCTGTACAATTTCTTACTTGAAAATGTAAGATCAAATCAATGGATAGCTACTGCATGTGCCAGTAGTGGGAAGCATCACTTTGATGAAATTTTTAACATATATATTCCAGCCAATTTTTATTTCTAACTTATAGGAATTTCTGCCTTTAACATGCCACTATAAAGGACTGATCATCTAAACATTTTAGTTACTTCCAAGCTATTGCACAGTTCAGTTTCTTCTATTTCCAAAAACTCAAAAAACACACATTTGAAGATAAAATGTTTCTGTACAGCCTGAATCTGATCTAAACACTCGCAGATATGCAACAAATAATGGTTGAGCTACCATGGCTGGATAGGAAATTTTCTCCTTTGATTATTGATGGGCCAAATACTCCAGATCTTCCTTGAGGGGGTTGTATAGCCTCCTTGACTGGAGCCATTCCCTCTGGCCAAGGAGGTTGTATAGTCTCCTTGACCGGAGTGATTTGTTCCTTTGGTCAATTGGCACTTGCCTGGGCTGCTAGCAATGGCCATTTCAGTACTTTCATCCTTGGCGCGACTAACCATGATCAGTTGAAAGAAAACTTTGGGGCATTAAAATTCAGTGATCCCCTCCTTCAAACACCCTGTTTCCCTAACTTGGGTTCCTCACGTTTCCCCCAATTTTCCCTGACCACTCAATTGGCTTCTTAGATTATCAACAAATGAACACCAGAAATCAAGCAAGAAATTGAAGCAATCATGGCTAATGCACCTACACATCCTTCCACTTGGGGAAGATAATTGGATGAGGTGCAAGCTTTACCAACACAAAGCAAAATAACATACAAATTTGTATTGTTAACAAATATCAATCCAGATAGCTTATTCAAAACTATCTTCAATGAATTAAGTTAAATTACCTGCTTCTCATGCAGAATTTGAAACAATATGTGTAGATTTTTTTGTCACTCTTATATTACATATGGTGTTTTGCGCTCGTCTGGGCCGTTGGCCCAGACAAAGGGGGTTTTCATTGCCCGCGCATGGCCAGCCATCAACCAAGCTTGGCCAAAGGTCAACAGCAAATGGCTGTTAGTCAGCCTCCTCTTGGCTGTCCTAGGGGGGGTAGCTTGCAACCGTTGCTTGTCCGGTTGCAATCTCAGACGGCCATACCTGCCAAAATCAATGCACTCCACCTCATTACTCATGAGCAGCAGAAAAACATTCATACTCAGGATGGTTATTTAATTTGATTTTTTTAAGTATTTATCAACATAACAACTTGTACATAACATTGATTGAATTTGTGAAAAGAAAAGATAGTCGGGCAAACAATGAGGAAATTACATGAAAGTGCAACACAGTTAATTTTTGAATGAAAAAAACGGTGCGATGAGAGAAAACAAATTAAGGTTCTGCCAAGAGAGGACCTGTGATGGGAAGCATCTCAAGGCAGGAACAATAAATTTTTTTGCAATGATTAAAAAAGTGTTTCAATTTTTCAGGTGTAATCTATTTGTTGATTGCTTCTTTGATGACAGGAACAAGCTCACCACGGTTATTTGGCTCCTTTGATTGAACAAAAGACTTGATTGAATGGAAGGAGTATTCAATTGGATTGAGGAAGGGTGAATATGGAGGCAGAAATTCGATGTCGATTGATCTGGATTGTTTGAGGGTGTTGCAAACCTCCTTGAATCGATCACCTGCATGAATAGGAGCGTTATCCATAATTATAACGCCACCATTGTCCATTCGTTTACCAAGGCTACCAAGAAAAAGTCAAAAGTTGTCTGCCCCAACACCTTTCTGCATTCGGCCATCTGCATTGCGTAGTTCATGATAAACAAATCCAGATTCAGAAAGGCCCCCAATGAGAGTGACCTGTTTGACCTTTGGAACAAGGCTCAGGACAGAAGGCTTGCCTGCAAACAAACAAGGAAAATTATTAGAAGGGTAAAAAAAGTTGGAAAGTGAAAGAACAGACCTGATGGAGCATAGACAGCTGCTCTTCCAGAGTGAAGATTGAATCCTGCCTTGTCAAAAAAAACAACCTGTTGTTCAAGATCAATTCCTTGACGGTGTGGAACTACTCAAGGGACAGAATAGAGCTTGGAAGGGATATGTATAACTACACTAGTACTAATGTAGGTTATGACAAAGGTGCTGATATAAGAGCTGCCTTCCAGACTAATGCTAAGGGGATGAGTGTAACACTAAGAATAAAAAAAAAAGGTGTGGCTAATTCATATCTACTCTTAGAAGACTAATACTAATGTGCTTGTTTACCACACACACCAGGTGAGAGGGATGGATAAAGGGGGATGAGATGTATAAAGTATATGTAATATAAGTATAATAATAGGCAAGGGTTTGTAGCTTTGGAGTCAAGGTGGGTCAAGAAAGAGAGAGGGGCAATCTTCTTATATTGAATCTAAACTGATATTTATATTGATATATTTTATAGGTTGATGGTGACTTCTACTATGTATGTATACTAGTTTATGGGATCTGTAATGCTGGTATATGTTGGGGGGGATATTTAGTAAGTCAAAGGGTCCATAAGGGAACAAGAGGGAGGAACAGGTGTCCTTATATATCAGAGAGAGAAGATGAGCCATCAGGCTTGAGAAAAAGAAACAACAAAGCTATGACAACTAATTGGTGGGAAAGGAAAATCATGACAGTTGAGTAATGAGAAAGTGAGAGTTATTTAGAGTAGTTTATGATGTAGTGTTTGTTATGTAGTAAGTATAGAGGTTATGTATTCTTTATTATGTATGATGTACCTTGGATATGAAATATATAACTACTTTATGTACTTATACTATAACTTGCTTTTATACTGTATCTTGCTGGATATTCTAAGCTTGCCTGTAGCTCTTGAACTAGAAGGAATTTGAGAGTGGTTGGAGTGAGAGACTAGGGTTAAAATGGGGTGTAGAATTTGATTATGAAATAATAATGAAGGATATGTGTAAGGATTTGCTCTATGAGTATATATTTGTAAGCAACTGTGGTTTATTTATGGTAATTAGTCTTGGAAATTATAGTAATGATGTGGAATGGATCACCACATCCTCCCCCAACTTATTGTCTGACCTCAGACAATGCAGCCAAAGAGAAAAGGCTGGAAAAGTGATCCATGGAAAGTCCAGAGTATTCCTGTCCAAAGTCCAAATGATTCAAATCCAGTGAAAGCCCAAGCCAATATAGTCCAGTATAATTTGATCCAGATCCAGTGTCCATAGTATCCAGTATTCATTAGTCCAGTGTCCATGTGTCCAGTGAAAAGTATTTTAATCTTCTTTTTGTATATATATTATAGTCTTTTAAAGTGGTTGAAAATCCTACTAGTATGCCATCTTGATGAATATTTTCTACATGTAAAAGTATCCTTGAAAATCTTGAGTTTATTTTAATTATAATCTAGGTTCATTATTTATTAGACTCAAATACTAAGCCATCAGTGTACTTGTATACATGTATTTCTAATAAATGTTCATTCTAGCCTTCTTATTCTTATTTATATCTTCTTGAAATTCTTGGACACTAATAAATGCTTACTGATAATTCTTCAGGTGGTGGTATAGTAGGAGCAACAATTCTTCTTAGTCTGGTTTTATATATCTTCTAATCTGAGTAATCCTTTGGCCTCTGGGTATTGGTGCTGATTTGACTATGTCCTCTGGGGTATGGTAAAGTATCCTGGTGTTGGGTTCCAAGTGGTTCCTGGTCTCTGTGTATTTGGTTTTAGGTGGTTTCTGAGTTGGTTGGATGCAATTTTAAATGGGTGAATGGTGGAAACTGAGAGACTGGCTGATGGTTCTTGATGGGTTGGAATGAGTGGAAGACTTTATGTAGAATGAAAAGGAAAAAAAAGGGAACCTCTGTGTGATGTGATGTTGATGGGTGGAATGAGAAGAATATATATAGAGTTGGTGGTGAGATGATGATAATGTGTAATGAGTAGAAGATATGTAGAATTTGTGATTGGATGATGATGAGTTGGGATGCAGAAATAATGTAGAGTATGTGATTGATGATGAGGAGTTGGAATGTGTAAAAAAAATGTCTAGAAATTGTGATTTGGGGATGATGAAGTGGAATGGATATATAGAAACTGTGTAGAATGTGTGATTTGGGGATGATGAAGTGGAATGGATATATAGAAACTGTGTAGAATGTGTGTTTGGATGATGAGGAGTTGGGATCCAGAAATTATGTAGAGTGTGATGTGATGATGGTTTTATTTGATGTCTGGTGGTTTAAGAGTCATGTGAGGAGGGAAAGAAAAAAATAAAAAATTCCTGGTGATTTTCCCTTTGGTAGTGCAGTGCTCCTCCCCCAACTTATTGTCTGTCCCCAGACAATGGAGGGAAAATAAATTTGAGAGAATGACAGGTTGGATGGATGATGAAAAGATGATTTGGGATGAGCAGTAATGAGTAGAAGAGATCCTGGGAAAGAAGGGATGAGAATAGAAGATTTTGTGGGATTATTATAAAAGTAGTGTTGATGTATTTGTATTGTTATGTTTTATTTGTTTTATTACTAATGTATTTTTTTTTTTTTTTAAATTATGATTTGATTTGATCTTTGTATTTTATTTTATTATGTATCTGATTTAATTTTACTAGTTTTATTATTTATTTGTTTTTTATTGTTTTCTGATGTAATTTTACTAGTTTCTATTTTTTTTGATTATTTTCTGATTTTAATTTACTAGTTTTATTATTTTTATTATTTTTTTTTTACTGGATAATTTTATTATGTATTTGAAATCTTAGTTTTATTTTGTTTTTATTTTTTTATTTTTTTATTTATTTTATGATTATTTTTTTATTATTTTTTTATTTTATTATTAATTCCAATATGTTTGAAAAAAAAAACTATCCCGGGTTCGATGTTTGAGCGGATATTGATATGTATGCGGTGTTCCGGTTCGCGCACCGGCGTCGACAGTGTATGCGGAGGGATTTGGCGGAGCCACGGAGTGTAACCGAGACCGCTGGTTATCTGAGCAAGAAGGAAAAAGAAAAGAAAAACAAACCGAGAGAAAAGAGAAGAAAGAAAAGAAAAAAAGATATCAAAAGGGAACTGGGTCGGCCACCAGAGTCGAAACGGCTCAAAAAATCCCCTCCCCAGACTGTAGTCTGAGAAGCGGGATCCTCTTAAGAAAAAATTATGCCCGGGTCGAGCACCGGCGTCGAAAATTGTTAATGGAATTCCTTGTCGTCCTGTCTCATCCACCAGCGTCGATGCTGTTAGGGAGATTCCGCTTGTTGTTTGGTAGTAGTGAAGGGAAAAAAAGTACGCGTTTCCGGATCGTACACCGGCGTCATATTGTAAGCGCAAATCTATCGCTGTCCTGGTTCGTCCACCAGCGTCGTTCCTGTATAATTTCTTTATTTAAACATCCTTCTCCTCTTGGTTTTCTTTCCTTCCCCGTTCCGACCAAACATTTGATTTCTATTGCCGGCAAAAGTCCTTCCGGTCCCTTCGTTTGCGTCGTAATCGATCACTCGGCCCATTCGTCCGGCCCAATCCTGCCAATCTTGGTAAGTTCCCCTCTATATTTTATTTATTTAAATATATCTACTGACTAAATTATTTTTATTATACTATTTATTTATTTTTATTTTGCTTTGTTTATGGTGATATTTTTCTGAGAATGTAAAATGTATAATAAAACTGACTTATTTTTGTTTTTATTTATTTATTTACTATTTTAGTTTGCGGGTTTTCAAGAGGAAAGAAAAGGATATAATGGGGAAAATTTATTTATTTATTTTATTTTAGGGCTGACTAGCAGGTGGTCCAGAAAGGTGAGTTAGATTGAGAGATATGGCCATGAATGAAAATTTGATTGACTGATTATTATTATCATTATTAATATTATATTTTTATTTTTCTAGTTTTTTCTTTCTGTCAAGGGAAAAACTTGGTGTCCTGGCCCTGGTCTAGGAATTCCTTGGTGGCTGAATTTGCTGGAAGGGTAGTTTCCCATTTCTGGTTGCTGGGGAGAATGATGGGTACCAAGTAAGTCTGTCCAGATGAGTCCATAATAGAAAGTGATTCCCCTTGAGCTCCATTGTATTTGATAGTGGCTGATACATCCATTAAGAAGGGCTTTCCAATTATTAGTTGCACAGGTCCATCAGCCACCCAGAAATGAACAATTCTTGATACTTTTCCAATGGTTACTGCTACTTCCTCAGCAATTCCAGGCATATTAGTATGGTGGCCTCCAACTCCTTTAAGCCTCATTGATTTGGCAGTGAGTACCAGTCCTAGTTGTTGAGCCAGTCCTGCAGGTATGATATTGACCATTGATCCAGTATCTAACAGAGCTTGATGGGTTTGTCCATTAATATTGATTTTAACATATCCAAGGGGGCATGAATAGAGGGTGGTCTGTTCCTGTTTTACTTCTTCTTCTTCTCTGCCTATGACATTAGTTGACCTAGTGGGTTCCAAAGACAGCCTTCTGTTTGAGATCCTCTTCTTGAAAGCATCAGTAACACCACTAGAGATAGCAAATATTTCTCCATAAGCCAGTTCCATCTTTCCTTCACCAAGCATTCTTTTGGCAACATCCTCTTCTGCTCCTGGGTATTCTTTGGCCAAAGTCTTCTCTAGGTAGGTTTTCTTTACTGGTTTTTCTTTGGGTGGAGTGCTGGATCCTAGGGTTTCTGGGTCCTGGAATCTGACATGGGGGTCTGTTTTAGGGTCTTGATTCTGTATCCTGCCTAATGGAACTGGGGTCCTGGCCATGTGTAGTAAGTCTTCTGTATCCATGTCCATAATGTTGTCCTTTTCTTTCCTGATCCTTTTGTCTGCCATTTTGGGTTCTTCTGGGTCCTTGGTTCCTCTGGTTCTCTTTCCAAGGTCTGCTTCATAGATGGTGGATTCTTCAGGGGTGATTGCTTCTTCTAGTTGTCCAAAGGAGGATGATACAATGGGTTGGTCCTTGGGGAAGGCCTCTACTACAGATTTGATTGGTCTCCTGGGGTCCCATGGAATCATAGTTTTGTCTGGAAGTCTGAAATCTCTGCCATCTCTGATTACTGATCCTTTGGTAACATCTTCTTCTAGGGTCTTACATCTGGTGGTACTGTGGGTGTTTTCAAAGCAATAGTAGCACTTTAAAGTATAGGGCCTGGGAGCTGAATTGAATCCTGGGGCTGGTCCAACTAGGTGAGGAGGGGCTGATCTTCCAGCAGTAAGGGTTGCAAGTTGTTTGGTGATTTCTTCTAATTTCTGATCTGTAGTCCTGGCTTCCAGAGGCTTAGTGGTCCATGGCTTGGTAGTTGACACAGGGTTAAAGGTATTCATTGGGGAACTTGATTTGGGAATGGTGCTGATTGGATTCTGGGTAGGGTTTTCTGGTTCCATTAGACTCTTTTCCAAGACTGTAGCTGACTGAACCTCTCTGTGTATGTAGGTGAACAAAACCTGGGTGCTGGGAAGAATATGGCCTCCATCCTTGAGTGATACCATCTTGTTGTCCCTGAGAAGTTCCTTGGTGATGGATATGGCTAGAGTTGGTTTGAGGGCTTTGAGCAGCAATTTTCTGAAATCCTCCAAGCTGGTGTAGTATCCTAGTCTGACCAAGTAGTGGGTAATAGTTTCAAATTTGGTCCTGAAGCATTTGAATTCCTGTAAGGTGCTGATTCCTCCAGTTTGTGTAGACATATTTACCAAGTTCCTCAAGTCTTCTTCAGTGTACTTGACCAAGGGTAGAGAGGATCCAAACCTAGTAAGTAGTTGCTCCTTCAAGGTCTCCCAGTCTGAGTCCTCATAGCCAGTCATCTCTTCTACCTCATCCTGGAGGTCTGATCCTCTTAGAAAGAAAATAATCTGTTTGCATAGTTCATGGGGAGAGGCACCATCAGCTGACCCAGCAATCTCATACCTTTTTATAAATTTATCCACAGGTATGTTTGATCCATCAAAGAAGAGGTTCCTGTCCATTGGTTTGATCTTGACTGCTCTATTGGAAGGCATAGAGTATCTGGGCATCCTGGGCTTCTTATCCAAAAAGTGAGTGAATGGAGTTTCTGAATGTTGGTGAGAAGCTACTGGAGAATGAGGGTGTGGTGCAAGTTGGTCTTCAGAAGTTGCTGATGAGTTGTTGTTGTCTCTGTATTGTCCAGGTTTGGGGATGTTGCCAACATTGGTCCTGGAAGGCCTGGCTGGGTTGGGGTGGGAAGTCTGTCCTACATTGGTATTAATTGGTTGGCTGACTGGAGGGTAGATACTGGGGGCTGAGTAGAATCCTGGGAATCCTTGTTGAGACATGACTGGTAAGAGGTAGGTTGACAGATGGAAGTGGTATAGGTATGTAGATGTTGAGTGTATGTACAAAGAGTGTAGGTATAAAGAGTGTATTAAGGTATGGGTAGTGAATGTGGATATGTATAAGTCCTTAAAAAAGTTTATGAAGATATAAGCTGACTAATGTATGTGTATTTTTTATGTTGTGTAGATGTTGAAGATATGGAGAAGAGAGAAGAGAAAGGTGAAGTAGTGATGAAGCTGATAGTAATAGGGTTACTAGGACTAAAGATATCTGAAGAAGTCAGGCCACTGTTGGGACACCACTTGTGGAACTACTCAAGGGACAGAATAGAGCTTGGAAGGGATATGTATAACTACACTAGTACTAATGTAGGTTATGACAAAGGTGCTGATATAAGAGCTGCCTTCCAGACTAATGCTAAGGGGATGAGTGTAACACTAAGAATAAAAAAAAAAGGTGTGGCTAATTCATATCTACTCTTAGAAGACTAATACTAATGTGCTTGTTTACCACACACACCAGGTGAGAGGGATGGATAAAGGGGGATGAGATGTATAAAGTATATGTAATATAAGTATAATAATAGGCAAGGGTTTGTAGCTTTGGAGTCAAGGTGGGTCAAGAAAGAGAGAGGGGCAATCTTCTTATATTGAATCTAAACTGATATTTATATTGATATATTTTATAGGTTGATGGTGACTTCTACTATGTATGTATACTAGTTTATGGGATCTGTAATGCTGGTATATGTTGGGGGGGATATTTAGTAAGTCAAAGGGTCCATAAGGGAACAAGAGGGAGGAACAGGTGTCCTTATATATCAGAGAGAGAAGATGAGCCATCAGGCTTGAGAAAAAGAAACAACAAAGCTATGACAACTAATTGGTGGGAAAGGAAAATCATGACAGTTGAGTAATGAGAAAGTGAGAGTTATTTAGAGTAGTTTATGATGTAGTGTTTGTTATGTAGTAAGTATAGAGGTTATGTATTCTTTATTATGTATGATGTACCTTGGATATGAAATATATAACTACTTTATGTACTTATACTATAACTTGCTTTTATACTGTATCTTGCTGGATATTCTAAGCTTGCCTGTAGCTCTTGAACTAGAAGGAATTTGAGAGTGGTTGGAGTGAGAGACTAGGGTTAAAATGGGGTGTAGAATTTGATTATGAAATAATAATGAAGGATATGTGTAAGGATTTGCTCTATGAGTATATATTTGTAAGCAACTGTGGTTTATTTATGGTAATTAGTCTTGGAAATTATAGTAATGATGTGGAATGGATCACCACAACGGTTTACATAGTTTTCTCGCTGCTCAAGAAGCTTTGGCTTGTTCCACAAAGCTGGTATATTGGTGACCCGCTTCCAAGTTATATCCATGTCGTGAAGGAGCTTGCTGATAGACTGAGTCGAAATTGAAACATCAAACTGAGATTTGATGAATTCTGCCATTTCAGAAAGGGTAGTGGTTGATTTGGTGTCAATCTTGTAGAGGAGCTTGGTTTTGATCTCATTGGTGATTTTACCGGGACGTTTTTTGTTGATCTTCGTTCAATTTGGATCTTCTTTGATGATACGCTGAGCCTGTCGATAAGAGACATTGAAAGTCTCAGCAGTTTCTTTGAGCTGCTTTCCTTTTATCAAAACATTAGTCCGAACAAGTTCTTGAAGCTCCGGGCTGATGATTGTATGAGGCTTGCACTGTTTGTGAGTTAAACAATTGTTTACATGGGTTTGGTTTTGATTGACTTTGTCTTTTGCACCACGGAACATCTTCTTTCGGCCAATAATTGTGTGCTTTTCTTGAATCTTCTCAGCCAGATCACGGAGTTCCTCCTCTTCAGCTGCAATCTCAACATCCTCCGATTGCATCATGTTTTCTTCAGACATCTGGGAAACAATGAGAAGGATTAGCATTTGTCTTTCAAGGAAATATAGAAAAGAGAAGATTTAATCAATGAAATAGAGAAAAAGACTCACCTCAAAGGTTGATGAATGCAGTCAACAGTTGCCGGTTGGATCCTGGTGGTCAACAGGGCAAGGCAGGACAAGCGGTGGGCAATGGACAGCCAAGCTGAAACCCCCGCTGCACCCAACGGCTCTCCCTGCCTGGGCCCCCGCGCGCCCCCCAATGGCGATAGGACAGGCGGGCCTGTACCAACGGCCCAGACGAGCGCAACACACCATACTCATTGTGTCATCTCAATTATCATGCCATCAGTTATTGCACGTGTGCATGACTGTGTAAATTTTATGATCACTTTTCCCGTGTATAGTCACATCAGGTTCCCAAATCACACATTTTTGTTTGTTGTTCAATGATTCATGGAAGTGTTAGGGAGAAAAATAGCTAAAATTGAATGATTGGGAACAGGGCTTAAGATCCTTGGATGGATGGTATCTCCTTGCTGCTATTTAGGAACAAGTACAAGTATATATAAGTAGACGTACCTTTTTTACCACTTATTTCCAACTCTGGTTCCAGATATCTAAAGTGAATAAGGTAATATCCAAAAGTTAGGCTTTGTGTCAAAACCCTGGCAGACCAACTGATATCCACTTTTTTTCTTCTTGTTTTGTTGGAAAATGATTTTGGCCAAAACAATATACCACAGCAGCTAATTGCTGATTTCAGACCAAATCAAATAATTCACTTGGTTTTCTCAAGGGCTCAGAAAAAATTCTGTTAATAGATGAAGGGAACAGTGACTCAAGTACAAAAAAAAGCCTTATAGCTAGGTTTGTTTTTAAGTGTAACTTGAAAATAATTTTGATAGTCAAGCTCTAGTGGTCTCAACAGTTCACCTGGCCCTGTTCTGGGATACTAATTCTATGAAGGATAGAAACAAAATAAAAATTTGCCAATTCTTGATGTGTCACTTGAAGCCTTGGGATGAGGGATTTCTATCTACAATAAATGGTCACCTGACACCAACAAGTATTTACCTACATGGTAAAGAATGAGAGCATGAATAAAACAAGACGGAAGGTTTCTAGATCCTTGAGTTGGATGAGCAATAACAAAAATTTAGTTGGACTTGGGGACTTGCTTTTTTTTTGGAAAATGGTGAAAGAAATGTGGTCAGAGGACTGTGAAGGGGAGAAAACCAGCTGGGACAGTCACAAGGTTAGAAGATCATCCAGTGGAGTAGGTTTCACATTTATGGGTTCAAAACTGAGTCATGATTGTATGAGAGCTCTCACAATACAAGCAAGAAGAGGGGGCCTAGGTTGAAGGCCTAGCTATTGGAGCAACATGAAAGAAAGAAAGAAAAAAAGTCTTTTGGGTGTGGGGCAGAATTCCAATAAGCTCAAGCATTTTTGCCTTTCTCCCTGTTGGACAGTACATTGACTATTTGCGCCAACTGAAGGGCTGGGCGGTTTTATTATCCATGATTCATTCAATTTCCTCCGCGATTTCTGGCTGTCTATTCTACCCTGCGTAGTTGTAATCCGTAGAATCTGTATCTGATGCCAGGTAAGCTTGGTGGGCATTCTTGCAATTCAGAGGGCTGGGCAGGTTTATTACCCATGTCAGCTTGCTAATAGTTCAGAGACAACCTGACTAGAACAATAAATAAAGTAATAATTAATTAATAAAAAATACATATGAAAGAGACATTATTACATAAGTAATAATACAACATAAATTATAATAAACATAAGAAAAAGATAACATTTTAAAATAGAAACATTATTAAGTAGTAATAATGCTAGAAACAAAGATAATAAATAAATAAATAATAAAATAAATAATAACTCATTAACCTTTGAGATAAGTGAGAATGTTATTTCATATTCTGAAAGAGAAAGTAAAATAACCTAGGGTACCTCAGCCAAAGTACCCTAGAAAACTTACTCCTTCTAATAATAAAATTAACTTAAAGAATACTCCTACTAAGCGCTAAAATACTTACTAGGTATAAACATATGTAATATGTGAGTATTCTAATAAGTAGAAGTCCTCAAAATACGGGATAATCACTTAAATAAACTATGTAATTATCCTTTAAACACATAAATAAAATATTAAATAACAATTGACATAAATATCACGCTGTTTTATAGTCTTTGTATTATTATTAACTTATACATACAGTATAAGTTAAATAATATAACAAGACATGAAAGACACGAAACAGGGGATAAAGGAAACATAAGAATACTTCAAATAAATCTAAAAGAACTTGTACAATTAAACTAAATGACAAGCTTATTTAATCACGGGAAAATAATAAATGTTGACACTTTTCCCATGATGTTTACTTGTGAAATAATTGAATGAAGAGCTGTAAAAGCGCCCTCCATGCAAGTATGACAAGAACTCTCATGGTACAGAACCTTACATATGAAATAACCAAATTAAACAGAAATAAGATTCTGTATTATAATTTGATTATTTCTTTTTTATTCTATTGATCAAGTGATCAATACATGTTGTAAATCAAACTAAGAGCTCTTGAAGCGCCCTCAGATGATGTCTCCAGATGATTGACAGACTGTATCAATTATGGACAGCCTGTACATGTAATAATTTGATAAATTACATCATTTATTTCTACTAAGGATAACTCCTTCCTTGTAGTATTTGTCAGCTTTCTGTACTCTACTCCACTTATTGTGGCGTGTACAGTAAGGACTAAAAAAAAGAATATTACACTTATGAAGTGTAATGAACAGATTTGCCAATAAGAACAATTACTTAAAGTGTTATAAAACACTAAGTATCAAATAAAACAGGTTATGACCCTGCTGCCAAAACTTCAGTTATGGGAATAAATCCTCTGAAGGGCTAACCAGACTTGAACACGGTTTTTTCCAATTAATTAAAGATATTTTAATTAATTGGGGGGGATTTTGTTTGAAGAATTTTAACTAATAAAGATAGTATATAAATAAAGGCCAGTCCTCCTGACTTACAGGAGAAGGTGAGCGCCTTTGTAGCTTATAATAAGTTATCTGGTGTAGGTTAAAATTGATGGGGGGAGGATCTCTTCAATTTGGTGAAGAGACCTCCTCCTTAAATAATAAAATATTTGTATTAATTCCTCTGCAATTTAATTGTCAGTGGGGATTGGGGCAATATTGACAGGTGATTCTGATCAGCCTGTTCGTGGTAAGAAGGGAAGCATGGTGTCATTGTTAATTAAAATGTCACCATGTTTATTAATTAACTTAATTTAATGTTTATTTTTCTCAATTAAACTAAGTAATTCTTAATCACATGTACTTGTAACTTCCTTTGGGGTTAGAGCTTGAAAAAGCGCTTGCTCTGGAGAGTTAATCATGTGGGATTTAATTTACAAGTCTTTACTGCATAATTAATATACTTTACATAAAGATTTACCCTTATTCATGTGTAATTTTTATACTATAAATTACTATGGGTTAATCTTGGATCTTCCAGGATTTTCAAGAAGAAAACTATGTCAATAAATGGTTCTTAATCTATTTATTGCATGTTTGAAAATTAATTTTCCAAAGATTTTCATAAATTAAATTATCCTTATTTTTAGTAAAAATTAGATATAATTTAAATAAATGATTTTTATTAAATGTGGTCATGAGTGTGGCTTGAACTCAGGTCCTTATGTCAATGACAGTTATTACTGAGCCAGTCTCTTACTGTTAGACTATTGTACCATTTGATAAAATGACAAGGTCTAAATCCCCTTCTGTTCAGACTATAAAAAATTAATAAATAAAGAATAATAATAATTATTCAAGCTTGCAGTTTTCAAGTATTTATTGTTACATTATTACATGTTACATAATACATGTAATATCTTGGTGGCTGACAGTATTCCCATAACCAAAATACCACTTGGTGTTTCGCCATCAGGGCTCCAGAAAGGCATTTAAGAGGCTCTTTCTTCCCCCTGTATTTTTATTCCCCAGCTTTATCATATTTACAAACAGCATTCCACCAGTCCAGTATACTAGTGTCCTGCCCAGTAAATCAGTCTTCAAGACTTCAAAGCCTCTTGTCCTCAACCCCAACTCTGTCCAGCCTTCCAGCCCACCTTTCCAACCGCTTCCAGCTGCTCAGTTTACCATAAGAAAGCCCCCCACCTCCTTCCCTCAAAGCCTACTACAGTAAGTCTTTTTCTACTAGGAGTTGTGGCCCTTTCTTAGCCACTATTTCACTGGGACTAAACACCCCTGCTTGCAGGCCCCAGTTTTAAAGGTTCAGTTCTCTGCTTTTAGCACGAACACCTTTGGAGGGAACTAAACACCCCAGCTTGCTGGCCCCTCCATAAATCTTTGATCTTTTAAATATTAATATAAAAGATCAAAAACCCCTTTTTTGCCCAGATTTTTTGCCTTGCACCTTGTGTAGCTAGAAGGATATCAGTCCTTGGCATCACAGAGCGTGACAACCCATGATAAATTCAATTTTCTCCGGAATTTCTGGCGTTAAGCGATTGATAACCTTGTAAAAAGAAGTGGGCAGATTTTAAGGGTTAGGAAAAACCATGCAAGATGCAGGAGCTGCTGGACAAACAAACATAAACCTTTCTATCCATAAATAGTCTACTCACTTTCAATGCTCCAAAGTTCTCTTTCAACTGTTCATTGCCAAGTTGTCTGAACTTCATGTCCTTTATTCTACGGTTTAAAACAAGAAAGCAAGTATCCAATCCTTGCCGAGTCAAGGGGGAAACCCGCATAGAGGAAGCCTACAAGAATTAACTCGGCGACTCACCGATATTTTGGAGGAGACATGATTGCTTGGCTGTTGTGCACATGATCCATTTCATTCAAAACACCTTTACTGCCAACTTGAGAACCGGTAGCTGCCTCGGTAACTCCATCTTTGGCTGAAATCAGCTCGGCATTGGCTTTACTCAGTACCATTAGAAATAATGGCAATCGCCATATAATCTTTTGATCATAGCTAAACATTTCTACCCCCAAATTTTGTGAAAGTGCTTCCAGTGAAAAAAAAGAAAAAAGAAATGAAATTTGACGATGAAAGGTGGTGATAATTGTAATGAGCAGTGATGTTCAGACCTGAGCTTTTATGCATGCAATACCCTCAAACCCAAAACAGTAGTGATTTGAAGTCTTGACAGATTTTGCGACCAATGAGCAGCTTGTCTCAATACTTTGGGCCGCAGCGTTTGGTACTTGAGACAACTTAACCCACCTAACATTTAAATTCTGTAAAACACGTGTTGACATGTAATCTAGTCAGAAAATACCGGTCAGATAAGTTACATTATGATCCTGAATAAGAACGTCGATGACACAACCAGCTCCCGAAGGCAATCACATACCAACACTACCCACACCAGAGATTATGAAGATTTCATAGAAACCCATAGTGTATGTACAATGTTATTTTCTATCCTTTTTCTTCAGATCACAACACTCAAATTTCCTCCCTTGATATACCTGTTGTATCAATATACATCTAGATCAGAAAAGCTTGCCGCTTCCTCCCCCTGTTCCTTTTTGGCTCCCTAATAAAAAAAGATAATAAGCAGTGTTACATATAGAGATGTCAGCCTACGTGATGCCAAGGATAAGTCCTTCTAGCTACATGTGGTGCAAAGTACAAGGTAAAAGAGTATGAAAACTCTTGGTAATGGATAAAATGTTTAATTCCTAAATTATACAGGGAATTGTGACGTAAAAAACAGAGGAAAAGGGCAATAATTATGTTAAATAAATTTAATATAATTAAAACCAGAGGGGCCTGATAAATCAGGGGTGGTTTAGATCCCTCTAAGGTATCTTGGACGTAAAATGCTGAGGATTCAGGTACCTGGAACACTGGGGCCTTTCAACACAGGGGTGGTTTAAATCCCAGGAAAGGAATGGGGGAATATCTTCAAGAAAAGGGTTATTACTTACTGGTAATAATCCTAGTGGAACTGGAGGATATTCACAGTAAAACAGGACATTTCTGAGCGCTTGGAATGGTGGATAATTGAGCTGGGTGGTGACTGTAATTTTGGTTGGGAAAACAGGGCTAAAGGAATACTACTAAGGAACTTACCAGGCTATTTATGGAGATTGGTATCTAACAAAAGGAGGGGAAGTGTCTGGGTGGTATTGTAAAGCATGAGGAGCCTTATTTAGGCGGTTAAAGAGCTCCTGAAATAGTCTTGAGATCCCTCTGGGGACCCTTCAGGTTTTAATGGCCAACTTGTGGGTGCTTTGACCACATTTTGGCCTTCTTGGTGAAGCTACAAGCCCCCGTGCACCACCCTTGTGGCCTCTTTAGGCCTCTTTACCTGAGGAATTGTCAGGATTTTTGTTAGAGGTCTCTAAATGTTGAGACCTCTAATGAGCTTGGTAAGGTAAGATCCACCCAAGCTCCTCCGTTCCCACAATCAAATATTCGATCCCCCGCCCCACTGTCAGCCCTAGAGATACTCCAGAGTATCCTAAGAACTGACTAAACTGTAAAATAAAATAAAAATACTGTATTACTAATGTAAATAATAATATATCATAAAATATTATTATATTAATCAACTCAGAATCTAAAACTATGTGGGGTAGCTCACTCAAACCACCACTAAATTCCTACTCCTTCTAGTACTTTATCATAGAATAAGGACCCTTCAAACAAAGGGAATAAAAAAGTATAAATTATGGATTAGAAACTATTTTCATAAAAGCTGAGAGACAATAAGCTTGTTTGCATAAATATAATAATAATACAAGTATGCTAATAAGAAAGAAATTACCTAAGTGCGTTGTAATTTCCGAGTATTGTTCTATTAAATGAATTGGCCCATGATGTGATTGGTTATACACAAATTTCATGAGGTCATGGGGACATAGAAAATACTGTGATCAATTCAATACAATTCCCATTGCATCATAGTGCATTTGAATTGTAATACATTAGAGAAGAATATACAACAACATTCTAGAACCTTCCCCTGAAGACCTCTAGAATATAAACGGAGGCCATTTCCTGGCCTATGATTGGATCCTCAGCATATTCACCCAGTACCGCATTAGTAAGTACCCTGAATATTCTCCTCCTACTTTTAGAGTAGTGCTATTCCTTTTATCCAACTCACCTTATTTACTGGACTAGTTATCAAGCTATCTTAGAACCTCCCCATCTTAGACCTTGGACTATTTCTTATAAAGCAGTTGCTGCAAGACTACCACCTCTGAAAGTAGCCAATCAGTTCAAGTGCTTGCCAGCTGCTTAGTGACAATTTATATTGTTACATATCTCTCAAAAAGACAGAAAGATAGCCAAACCTATACGGTTAGCTGTTAGTCTTCTCCTGATTGACTAAGTTGTATACCAAATAGAAAAGTATAAGGAGTTTAGGTTATCCTCTGTGCATAGTTTGGACAATATAGAGAGAGAATAATTTTTATTATTATTCTGATAACCTTTCAGCACAGTGATAGTACCTGGCTTTTTATAGACATTAAGCCAGTGTTTCATACACATAGCTGACACCTGCTTACCAAGTGACATGGAGAGTTCCCAAGGGTGGACGCTTGGCTGGCCAGCTGCAGAGTCCCCCTACTGAGTCACAAGTGTGAGCCTGGGTCTCTTATGTGACTGCAGGACACAAGGAAATGGCATTATAAAGCCAGATAATTAAGAGTATTATGTATATTATGTAACTCAAGGCTCAACTTTATGACAAACGGAGCTAGTTGTCTGAGGACAACCTCCAACCTAGAAATAGGTCTGCAACAAAGGCAATTTAAGGGTAAGAGGGTTTGTTTAACCAATAAGGGAGGACAGATTCTCTTCCTTTGTTTAAGGGCAATGGTTGGTGGAATAATAAAGTATGAAATGGTGCTGGATGAATAGGATACTGGCTAGAAGGTCACTTCAAAGATTTATTTAGGCAATACTAAGAATGTAATTCTAGTGGTGACTTAGAAATCTGGGTGAAAAACCAAAAAGGCAGTAAAGGGGTATGTTTATGTATGTTTTCTTTCCTTCAGCTTAGAGTAATTCTTTAAATAGTACTTGGCTGGGTGCTTTTAGTGCCTGTATAAGTACATGTGTAATTCTCAACCTCCTTGTTGAATTACCATGTGGGCTTAAGCTGTACGTAGACCATGTGTCCTGTAATTAATCTGGCACATGGTGTTTGGGGCTTAGTGTGGAAGCTAGTGGCTTGGCATTCTCAATCTGGAATGGCCACTAGTCTCAAAGTAGAAACCATTCATTTTTACTGTTATAATATGTGTTACAATATCTTCTATGGGTTATGTCTTCCCTTTAGACTATAATCCTTATCCTTCCAAGGATAAGGTAATTATCCTATAAGTTTCACATATTATAAGGTATGTGTTTTGTATTAGACAAAATAGTCTTAAGAGATTGAGGAGCTTGTGAGCAAGCAAGCGTATAGCGGCGGCAACAAGAGCAACGACAACAAACCTTAAGAGATTGAAGAGCTCGTGAGCAAGCAAGCGTATAGCGGCGGCGACAAGAGCAACGACGACAAACCTATGAAGTTTGTAGTGGAGGAGTGAGCAGTTTGATTGATGAATGAAACAATGATGAATGGAGATTTTTATTTATACTAACCTTAAGAGATTGAGGAGCTCGTGAGCAAGCAAGCGTATAGCGGCGGCGACAAGAGCAACAACGACAAACCTAATAAGATGAAGTATAAATAAGAGATAGATGAGATAGTGATGAGAGATTTTTAAAAGAACTAGTAAACGAACCTATGAAGTTTGTAGTCGAGGAGTGAGCAGCTTGATTGATGAATGACACAATGATGAATGAGGACACACAGAGCGAGGAATGAGAACTGAGGTAACTACTATCAACTAGGTTTCAACAACTACTGCGGCATACAAACTGTAAATGTCATTAGGTTATGCTATTACATGATAGAAATATAAAATATGCTAATATTTTGTTTATTATGGGTTATCCATTATTACATAAGCTACAAGGCTCTATTTCCCTTTTTCTAAGGGACTTTAGTTTTATTTGAAGTCTTTAGGGCAATAATTATTGGCCTAACTGTAGGTTTAGGACATACGTATTGTCTCTAAGGCTGACAACAAGGGTGTGGTTTCTTGGTAGGGTAACCATTGCACTCACTAACCTCTCCGCAGTTGTGCAAAAGTTAGCAAGACAATGGTGGATGCTCTAAACACAACACCTCATTTCTGTGAATGGAAATGGGGTTTAAGCATATATGTAAATATATATAAGCATGTGAGTACCTTGTATCTCAAAAGGTACTTGCTAAACATTTAATGCTGAATTACATGGTCAAGGAGTAGGACCTTTAAGTGGGGTAACCTAGGTTATATTCAGATTAAATTTAGAATATCAAATAATATTCTAACTTTTTTTTTGATATAACATATTTTTTATATGTATTGTTATATTTCATTAATGTTTTCAATGCTTGTGACAGGTTGCTCTGTCATAGTAGCAAGCTGACAAGAGATGTATTATTACATGGATAATCAAGAAGCAACAAAAAGTGAAAATAAAGTAAAGACATCATTACAAAATATATGGGCGTTGATAAACGCACGCCAACGGCGCACGCCAACGCCAACCCGCACGCCAATTTTTTTTGGCGTGCGGGGCCTACACGCCATTTTTTTTTGGCGTGTAGGGTTTACACGCCAAAAAAAAAGGGCGTGTGAGACCCACACGCCAAAAATGGCGTGTGGTTCCCACACGCCATTTTTTTTTGGCGTGTGGGCCCCGCACGCCAAATAAAATTGGCGTGTGGGCCCCGCACGCCAATTGTTTGGCGTGCGGGTCCCCCCTCGCTCACATAATCGAGTGGGAGGGACCACTCGATTACGTGAGCGAGGCCGGCCGTGCAGGTCCCCCCTCGCTCACATAATCGAGTGGGAGGGGCCACTCGATTACGTGAGCGAGGGCGGCTGACGACGTTGTACAACCTCGTCAGCCGGGAGGACTTCCTCCCGGCCGGCGAGGCTATACAACCTCGTCGGCCAGGAGGAAGTCCTCCTGGCTGACGAGGTTGTATAACCTCGTCAGCCAGGAGGACTTCCTCCCGGCTGACAAGGTTATACAACCTCGTCAGCCAGGAGGAAGTCCTCCTGGCCGACGAGGTTGTATAGCCTCGTCGGCCGGGAGGACTTCCTCCTGGCCGACGAGGTTGTATAGCCTCGTCGGCCGGGAGGACTTCCTCCTGGCCGACGAGGTTATACAACCTCGTCGGCCAGGAGGAAGTCCTCCCGGCCGGCGAGGCTATACAACCTCGTCGGCCAGGAGGAAGTCCTCCTGGCTGACGAGGCTGTATAACCTCGTCAGCCGGGAGGAAGTCCTCCCGGCCGACGAGGCTATACAACCTCGTCGGCCAGGAGGACTTCCTCCTGGCTGACGAGGTTGTATAACCTCGCCGGCCGGGAGGAAGTCCTCCCGGCTGACGAGGTTATACAACCTCGTCAGCCAGGAGGACTTCCTCCTGGCCGACGAGGTTGTATAGCCTCGCCGGCCGGGAGGAAGTCCTCCCGGCTGACGAGGTTGTACAACGTCGTCAGCCGCCCTCGCTCACGTAATCGAGTGGCCCCTCCCACTCGATTATGTGAGCGAGGGGGGACCCGCACGCCAAACAATTGGCGTGTGGGCCCCGCACGCCAATTGTTT
This sequence comes from Puccinia hordei, assembly GCA_007896445.1. Taxonomy (NCBI): domain Eukaryota; kingdom Fungi; phylum Basidiomycota; class Pucciniomycetes; order Pucciniales; family Pucciniaceae; genus Puccinia; species Puccinia hordei. The sequence goes on from RDRW01000048.1 coordinate 965,106, forward strand.
GGCGTGCGCTCCCACACGCCAATTGTTTGGCGTGTGAGAGCGCACGCCAAACAATTGGCGTGCGGGGCCCACACGCCAAAAAAAAATGGCGTGTGGGAACCACACGCCATTTTTGGCGTGCAGGTCTCACACGCCAATTTATTTTGGCGTGTAGACCCTACACGCCAAAAAAAAATGGCGTGTAGGCCCCGCACGCCAAAAAAAATTGGCGTGCGGGTTGGCGTTGGCGTGCGCGCTTGGCGTGCGTTTATCAACGCCCAAAATATATATATGAAATTATTACTTTTTCATGCTACAAAGCAATAAAAGAATATAAAAAAGTATATATAATAGGTAAAATAAAAATTGAAGAAAGAATACAATGTGTTATTCTGATTACATGTATAAATTACCCTAGGGTACCTCAGCCAAGATACCCCAGTAACTTTACTCCTTCATGCAGTAAATCTACTTACCAGAAACATTTCCTACTGTAGTTACAAAATTAAATATGCAGAGAACATGCATACAATGTATGAAAAACAGAATAAAAATAAGACATAGATAATATTATATAAAAAAATCAAAAAGATTATATGTAAAAAATCTTCAAAGACATATTTGACATTTGTGGCCAAATTGGGAAGAAAAATTGCCACAGAAGGTCATGACATGTGGTGTACATGGTTAAAGCTTCAGTTGGAAAATTTATAGAACAAATTTAAACCTTATTACATGAAAGTTTTCAGGCTCACATGTCAACCATTGATATCATTACCAATCTGTCATGGCTCATCCTTAGTAGTTACTACTAAGAAACTTCACAAGGAATAGCCATTTTTTGGTCTCCTTATTTGCCAACCAATTTTCCAGAGAATATATTTAAGAGGCTCTTCTGTCCACTGGTAATCTTCCTCATCATCATCTTTATACATACACATACATACATAGCATTCCACCAGTCATAGTAACCAGTGTTCTGCCCTGTAAGTTAATCTTTATAGACCTGATCATCCTGCCGTATTTTTCCACAAACTTCACAGCATTCAGCACATCAATCCAACTGCTTCAAACTTTCCAGTTAATCTTTAGAAGGTTTCCTTCCTTCAAGAAAAGACCAAAATTAAGCCCTTTTTTTCAGGATTTGTGGATCTTCTGGCCATCCATACTGGGTTCAAAACAACCCCTTCTTGAAGGCCCAAGTTTTGAACAGGTCATAAATTTCATGTGCTTTTGCACAAAAACCTGTGGTATTGTATTTTTTTATATCTAAAAACCAAACTATTACACCCTTATTTTTATCTTGCACCTTGTGTAGCTAGAAGGATTTTAGTCCTTGGCATCACAGAGCGTGACACCTACCCTCCCCAATTCTTTTTTTCACCCACCAAAAAGCAGCCGGGAATAGGAGTTCCCCCCACTGACTATTTCCAATTGGCCCAGCCAGTCAGTGGCTTTGAACAATAGCCATCTTTGATCATCTTGCTTGGAATTCTTGCCATACCCAACTACAAACCAAGGAATGTTGGCCTGGAAATGGACAAAGTTCTTTCTCCCTAAATATTTCTCTCCCCCATTTTTACTGACTAGTTGCCTTGCTAAATACCTTGATCTGCTAGAGAACCTTTACAAACATAGTCAAACTAATGACTGGATTGGGGCAGTATTTAAGGAATAAATACACACTGAAAATTGTCATATAGTGATCCTGACGTCAAAGCATTATGCATAAGACTTATGCAGAATTCAGATTCGAGTACTAAGCTCACTCGTGTAACTCAAACTCGGCTCGGATCCTTAGACTCGTCAAGTGATTCAAACCAATACGTGGACCATCCTCGATAATCCTTAATTCACTGTCAAGCAACCTAACGGCCATTTCTAATCCCTTCCATCGCTCTCAAGTACATAGAAGATTCAGGAGGAGCTCGGATTTAACTCAAGTGGAGACTTGTTTGTTATTTTCCATAATCCCTCTTTAGATAGAATCTTCCAGTATTGTCTTGTTTGAGCCCCTATTAGGATTAGATTATAAGACGGTTATTACTACTATTAGCTGTTATAACTGTGTTGCAATAAAGTTATTGATCTCAAATTCCTACAAAAATCCCCCAGAATACTTGGATTGCATTGGATAAAGTCTTGTTTGTCATCAATCTGATTTTGTTGAAGAGGACCCAGTTCAGTAGCAGTTTTTGCTCTTGTTGTCTGATTGGTTCACCCCATCTGCCACCCCTGATCTACTTCAGTTAATCCCAAACCAAAGCCATCTGCAAGAAAAAAAAGAAAATCAAACAGCAGATTCTCAAAGATTCCCACACACTGATTTCAAATCTTCAAAGGTACGTGCACCATCTGAAGAAGAAGCAGGTGAAAGTTGTGGGAGGATTTCTTCTCCTTATCATCATACTTTTTATTGTATTTCACTTCAGATCCTGACCATCTCTGGTCATAACAGCCTTATGTGCTTATCACCTAGCCGTCTAACATTCTACAGTCTAAAATCTCATTCGCTTCTCATATTGCACCAGGAAACAAAAGTTTTAACCTCTATGGAAGTGGATTCTCTGTATCCCTGAATTATTCCAGCTCTATCATTTATTTATCCTTGCTGCACACCAATCTTATCTACCTTCCATTATTATTTGTATTATCAACATATAATGCTGATTTGGAGGAGAATCTTTATGTAGTTCTTTAAAACATTTCCCAAGATTCAGGTTTTACAGAAATTTCTGAGTCAAGGAAAGTTTGTATTCAAAACAATCTTCAATCAATGATAGATCATTGAAAAATTAAATGAATGGTTGTTTCTAAAATATGAATTATTGTTTGAGATATTATGAGAAATTATTTCAACCATGTTTGATGCATATCACAGTCCTTGGGAAGCTTGACCATATAAATCTTAAAAGTAATCCAGTCATAGTTTAAATGTGCATAAATCACCACAGATCTGAATCACCACCACCACATCCACCACCTTGGAAGCTAAACTTGGAATATGAACAAGAATTAAAACCCAAAGGAATAGCAAGTAGATTGATAAGGTGAAATTCAAGGTTCCAAAAATAGTCTTTGAACCCAGGCTAACATGACCTCCTTTTGGTATTCAACTCTGGTGAAAGATTGCACAGTCATTTAACTACAATTAATATTTTCATCTTTTATAAATTTGATATTTTTGGATTAAACCTGGAATTAAAACCAATCTTTATAATCAAATTGAAATGAACAACATGATTCAAATACAACTTATTGCGTAACTTAAGTTCAAAAAATTCAACTTCCCTATTGAAAAAGAACATAATTCCTATTCCATCCCTTCTAGTGTGAAACCTTACATTTGTAATAAAGATTGTTGTGTATCCATCATTTATTCAATTTGAAGCCAATATGGCATTTTTTTCCCCAATTTTTTGAGTTCTTCCATATTAACAAGTTTCAGGAAAACAGTTGTATAATATTCTTTTGCCTTCATCAGATTATTTTTACTTATTGAAAGTGCAAGTTGAACTAAGAACACAAGCTTAAAAATCTCCTATCTGCAAGCATCTGTGGAAAGTGGGCCTTGAATTCTGTGAAAACTCAACAAAATATTACTCTATTAATGTTGGTGCCACATTGCACATTCATAAATATTCCAGAGAGCTTTTCTGAAAATCAAATTGAATTCCCTAGTTGGAATCAGGGAACACTTTTCAGTTGTAGGGTCTTTTTTTTTCCCTCACATACAAATATATCCATTTGGGAATCACAATTTGAAAATCCCAATAAGTTTGTATATACTCTATTTCTCATTTCTGTCTCACTAAATTTCAACCTAACACATAAGTAGAATGGGGGATTGATAACTACACACCCACACCAGGGACACACCTGTCAAAAATAGGGTGTGCAAACCGCACACCCTTTTCAAAAAGGGCGTACGGGCTGCACAACCTTCTCAAAAAGGGTGTGCGGGCTGCAAACCCTTTTTTGGTTGTAAGCACACCTGTAGATGGGTGTGAAGTTCACAAACCCATCTACAGGTGTGCAACACTCACCCAAAGATGGGTATGCAGCTGCACACCCTTTTGAAAAAAAGGGCGTGCAGCTTGCACACCCTTTTGAAAAAAAGGGCGTGCAGCTTGCACATCCTTTTGAAAAAAAGGGCGTGCAGCTTGCACATCCTTTTTAAAAAAAGGGCGTGCAGCTTGCACATCCTTTTGAAAAAAAGGGCGTGCAGCTTGCACCCCCTTTTGAAAAAAAAGGGCGTGCAGCTTGCACACCCTTTTGAAAAAAAGGGCGTGCAGCTTGCACACCCTTTTGAAAAAAAGGGCGTGCAGCTTGCACACCCTTTTGAAAAAAAGGGCGTGCAGCTTGCACACCCTTTTGAAAAAAAGGGCGTGCAGCTTGCACACCCTTTTGAAAAAAAGGGCGTGCAGCTTGCACACCCTTTTGAAAAAAAGGGCGTGCAGCTTGCACACCCTTTTGAAAAAAAGGGCGTGCAGCTTGCACACCCTTTTGAAAAAAAGGGCGTGCAGCTTGCACCCCCTTTTGAAAAAAAGGGCGTGCAGCTTGCACCCCCTTTTGAAAAAAAGGGTGTGCAGCTTGCACACCCTTTTGAAAAAAAGGGCGTGCAGCTTGCACACCCTTTTGAAAAAAAGGGCGTGCAGCTTGCACACCCTTTTGAAAAAAAGGGCGTGCAGCTTGCACCCCCTTTTGAAAAAAAGGGCGTGCAGCTTTATCAACACCCAGTATAATGTAGACAAAACAAGATTTGAGGTGGGGATGAATTTCTTTTGTCATGATCTCTTCAAATCTACTTAATTATATTCCTGTTGAGTCCCAAGATAATTTTCATAGAAAAGATCTTGTTTCCCCTACTGAAATTTGTAAATTCAATTACATGAGAATTTTCAAATATCCACAAAAACAGCTTAAATCAATCACTATGGAACAGCCCTCTTAGGAATCAAAGCTCCTGTATATATTATACTTTTAGATAATTTTCAAACATCATTTCATCAGTAATTTTGTCAGCCTGCTACTAATTCAGAGACAACCTGACCATAGCAAATTATACCAATATAGAACTTATATTCTTAGTCTCAAAAGAATGCACACCTTACGTCTTTTGTTTTGAAAGAAATTATTAAAAACAAAACATATAACACAGAATCTAGATATATCTTCTAAAGTATAAAGAAAACTTAGAATATTATTTCAGATTCTGAATCTACATGTAAATTAACCTAGGGTAGCTCAGAAAAAGTACCCCTTAATTATTACTCCTTCATATCCCTTCACAAGGCCTTCAAGTTTTTATATGACTTAAGATCTACATAACCTTAAATATATGCTATTAGACTATGTAATTAAGGTTAATAGAGTTCGGGTATGATGCATAAATAAGGTTTACATCATAATTTCCATATTTACATGTACCTGGCACCTGTAATAAAAGCCACAACCAACACCGCAGCCATATGTTTCCTACTAAGGCCAAGATAGCCCAATTGGTTGGTTGTAAATAGACTACTGGTCCAAAAGGAAGGAAGAAACGAATTGATTCACCTTACTGGGAACATTAAACTACTTTGGGCCTTTTTAAACATGTAACTAAGCCCTACCGTAACCAAACCAGGTATACAGGTAACTAGGGCTTAGTAGAAGACTAGACCAGGCAAAACAGAGCTTCTGCTTCGCCCCCAAGAGCCCAGAATAGATATATAAGCAGCCCTTCCTTCCCACGAAATGATATCCCCATCTTCATATACATTTACCAGCTTTTACCCACCATATCAACCAGCCTTTTTAGCCTGTTATATAGTCAGTTTTTGCTTGTTTTATGCTTGAAGTTCATTCAACAACCCTTTCACCTTTCTCAGCACTCAACCACCACCTGTTACTCAACCTTGTGAGCGCTTCTGGACCACCTACAACTCCCTGAAGAACCTCTGACAGGAAATAGAAGCAGTAAGTCTATTTCCTCCATTCCTTCAGCAGTTATTGTCTAGGTGTACTCCTTGTTCAAAGGACTAGACTTTCAGGTACCCAAAATACCCCCTGTTAACTCAGGTCCTGAATATTTTAGAGGGCACAGTAAATACCCCTGTAACTCAGGCCCCCCTGTTAATAAAAACTTTATAGTTTTTTTATGTCCTGATAAGATTTCAAGGACATTCCTGGTGCAGCGAAAGAACAAGATCTTTCAGTGGCTGATGAACAAGGCTAACAGCAATGGTGACAACCCCAATATCAATGGCGCACATCAAACCAAACCCTCTTCAAGGCTTTCCAACTGCAACCATGAGGACAATGAAGAGGAGGAGGATGACTCTGATGATGAAGAAGAGGTGGAGCAAGACACACCCCCAACTCAAGTCCTTTCTTTCCCACAAACTAATAGACTATGCTTTTTATTGCTAAGAAACAAAGACCAAACTTTATAGTGAAAATAAGTTAGATAAGAAGTAATACACGTTAGTAGAAAAATGAGAATATTTACTGCTTATGGGGATAAGAGTTATGTAGACAACCACAATCAAAGAATAGGGAATGGAAGGAACTGAAAGGGCTTAATTAATTAAAGAAAGAATTAGTCAATGAATAAATTCTGAGAGAAAGGAGGATGATTGTGTTTTAATATTGATTCTCACCAAATTGGTAAAGATGCCGTGTTCTATAGAGATAGTAGCTTTGAGGTAATTGACAATGTCGAAGTTGATGGGATTTAAAGTAAAGAGGATAGTCGACGAAGTTGATGTTAAGGAGCTTAAGAGATGATAGAAAGAAGGATTATACAAGGAAGCGGGTTTGGAGAAGTGGTGATACTAGGAAGCGGGTTTGGAGAAGTGGTGATACGAGGAAGCTGGTTTGTAGATGGAAGTGGTAATATGATAAGATGTAGAGATGATTACAGTAATATGTAATATGAGTTTTAGGAGATAGAAGAGGAGCTGGAATGGGAATGAAGAGCGAGGATGAGGTAGAAGAGGATAAAGAAGAGTGAAGAATAAGATTGTGATCTTGAAGAATTTAATTAACAGAAATTCCGAGGCTAAAGACTGAGCGTAGCGTTCACAGAGATGTCAAGTGTAATACGGCATTTCAACACAAACTCAATCTCAAACTGAAGACTGCATTGACCCAACCCTTGACATGTGATGTAGTAGTTGTTGTATATCTTTTTCATTTTTTTAATTTTATATTTATAATTTTTTAATTGTTTTATTTTTGTTTATCTCTTTTGAGTATTGTATAATTTTTCTTTGATGTTTTTTTTGCTCCTGTTTCTATGATCCCTCTCCTGTAATTATTTATTTATTTTTAGCAATCAAGAGTTTCCATTTCTTACTGAGAATATGTATGCAAATTTGCAAGTGAGAAGCAAATGCAACATGACAAGTGACAAGCAACATACCAACCAGAAATGAGTGACAAAAAGATAATGATATCTTGATAAAACAGACCAGGACAGAGGAGGAAAGAGATAACAAAACTATGCTATGTTAGAGGAGACTTGAAAGAGGATTAACCAGAAGATTGGTCATTGTCTGAGCTGATCTCTGTCTCTGAATCAGAGTGAGCCAGCTTGTCCCATATAAACTTGATTAGATTGTTGGTGAGTTTGCAGTGTAAAAGCTTGGATTGTATCTCAATTCCATGTATACGTTGATCTCGTAAGGCCAAAGTCTCAGATCAAGGAGGGATACACTTGGTGGATGGCGGTAAGGGAGGATATTCTTCAGTTTTAGCTTGTGATTCAACAATCATTTTGTGCAGAATGATACATGTTTTCATGATTGATTTGTTGCCGTCTGGGTACCAGTTCATTGTAGGTTTGGTCAAGAATTGAAATTGGCCTTGTAAAATACCAAAAGTATGTTCAATATCCTTCCAAACCAATTCTTGTCTTTTAGTGAATTGTTTAGTGGCTCAATCTTTTCCTGAAAGCATTTTCAACTGGATTAATTCAGACCAGTGAATGCTGTCCGCAAGATAATAAGGGAATTTGTACTGATTATTTCCAAGCTCAAACTCCACACCCCAGCCGGTTCCATTGAGTAAAGGCTGAAAGAGAGGGGATCGATCCAGGACATTCTTGTTCAAACATCCGGGGGTGCCAAAGAAGCAATGCCAGATCCACGTGTCCTTTGTTGGTGTTGCCTCTAAAATCATTGTTGGAGTTTTTTCTTTTCCTTCAAACTGGCCACTCAAAGCAGTTGGGCAGTTTTTCCAAGCCCAATGCATACAATCTATGCTCCCAATACATCCTGGGAAGCCTCTTGCAGCATTTTCTTCCAATATTCTTCTCAGGTTGTGTTCATTAGGTGCTTGTAAGTAATGATCTTTGTAGAGTGCTTGGATTGATCCGCAGAAAACCTCAAGATTTTGTCGCGCAGTTGTCTCTCCAAGCTGGCAATACTCGTCCGTGGAGTCAAGGGGAAGTGCATAGGCCAGCTGGCGGAGAGCTGCTGTGATCTTTTGGTAAGGGCTGAGTCCCAATTTACCAGTACCATCCTGGAAAAAAATCAAAAAAGAATAATCAATACTGTGCTGAATATAATGAACATAAATCAAATAAACTGAATAAAAAACAAACAAATACAAATATACTTACAGGCTTTTGCACAAAGTAAGGAAAGTTATCAGTGAGGTCCTTCAAGATACAGAGGAAAAGTCCTTTCTCCATGCGGAACCTTTGGCAAAAATCACGTGCACTGTATACACAATCTTCATTGAAATAATCCTGCATTAGTCAAGCATGATTATCCTGGTGATTCCTCTCCTTATTTGGAATTCGCGGTTTCTTGGATAGTGGCCTGGTGTCAGAGTTGTCAGAGTCGCTAGAATCTAGATATGCGGGTAAGTCAAATTCATCATCCATCAGTTGTTTGATTATATTACGACCATGTTGCATATGGTGTCATGAGATGATGTCCGATTTGTTTTCAGGGAATGGCAGCTGGATATTGGGAGGCATGATGATGTTGGAATTTTTGATTTCAGGGAAAGGATTATTGGGAGGCATGGTGGATTAACTTAATGCCGGTGTGGTTGAATTGTGTGGGTAGTAGATTAGCGGTTTAGCTCAATGTTTAATCCAAGCCAATGTTTTCTCACAGTTGGATTAGCGCTAGTCCGGTATTAAAGCTAGTGCTAATACCCACGCTAATCCAACACCCAATGCAGTTGCTCTTAATGAGTGGGGAGAAGTTGGGGGGTTGGTTGGGGGGAAGGTTCACTAAAAAGTGACCTGTGAAAGTAGGGACAAATTGAGCTCAATAGAGAATCCTTCAACAGCTATCAAGTGCTATGGAGCGCACAAGTGGGGTGTTGTCTCAATAAATTTAGCTTATCATGATGACTGTGGATGCTCTTATACAGTATCCTGAGTTCTAATACATTGGTGCTTCAAGGTTAAAGCTTGACAGATGCAGTTTTAAAAGAACCAAGCTGCCTGAAGGACCATTGTTGACCCTGCTAATGATTTAGTTGTTTTACTGCTTTGGGCATGCAATGGAGGCTCTTGCTTGATTCAACCTCGGTAGTAGTTAATAATTCCAGTTTTTGATGTTTGGGCTAAACATATTCAGGAGAGAAATGTGAATTGTAGAGCTCAGCCATCAAACCATCCAACCTACCAATTTTTTGAATGGATGTATTGTAGATCACTAGGAGAACACCTTTGCATCAATCTCTTGTATGCAAATCCCATATGTAATATAGCTTGAGACGAGTCTCCATCTCAGCAGAGATTATCGGTCACGCTCTGTGTGAAACCTATTAGGTTAACGGTGGTGCTCTGAGGGGCGAGCAGGCGCTGCCGCGGTGCGCGCGCTCAGAGAAAACTCAGATTGTTTTTTTTGTTTTTTTGTCTTTTTTCACACACAAAGGCTCCTTCCAACTCCAAGCTGCAACCTGGATATTTTATTTAGGTTAAATAGTTTTGTCATCACTCAGTCTCCTCCTCCTTCAGACCCAAACTAGACAGACACCTTTTTAACTTCCCCATTCATCTTTACCTTGGCTTTCCAGCTCAACCATCATCTAACCTTCTATCAACGCACCTGTTCATTCTACTGGTTGAGATTTGCTGGCTTGAATGACGACGAGGATAGTCCATCATCAGCTTGATCTCAACAACATGCAGGTAGGTCGGCTGGTATAATCCTTAGCCCTCAAACAGCCTGTTTCTTTAGTCTTGCTCCTCATCCTCATATTTGATAATTTTTCACCAGATGTTGTTGTTGCTTGTTCTCCTGAATACACCATCCACAACCTTGAATCATGGTTCATCGTGCTCACTCTTAGATTGTTTCGTTTTTGTATGACACCCTGTGGCCTATTCTATATCCCTCCACAGTCTATCGTCTCCCATCAACCTCCGCCGCGCTTCTCGAGCAGCTCCACCTCATCTGAGACTACTACTACCACTTGCTCCAATTTCACCCGCCCTAATCCAAACCATCGTCCACCCCTCTTGTCGATCCATCAACTCCAATCTACAGCCATCTCAACCACAAGTCACAGTCCCCTGCAATCACCCGCAACATCTAACTCGGACTATTCAACTAAACTCCAAAACTCCATCACACCCACCAGAGACAAGCGCCGCAAACTTCGCAGCACCCGGATAGGGTCACCCGTCCCCGACTCTCTCTCCCTCAATCCACCCAGTCACTTCCGCCCTAAAATTAACCAGCCCTCTCGTAAACCTCGAACCCCACACCAAACTGAACCATCCAGCAAGGATGAAGACCACACGCCTCCGCTTCTTCCTCTCCAACGTCTCCACCTCAAATCATCCGTACCACCTCTCCCACCCGCTATCCCTCAAGATCTCATGATCACACCATCCCAATGCCATTATGCCCATACCCCTATCATAGAACCCTCCTACACAACCCCTCGCCACACTCCACACGATACTTACACCTGTATTCGGACAACCTCAAATCCATCTTCAGTCTCGATCTCCTCGCAACCTCCGGTTGGTTTCACAAAGACAGCACCCAAGCTAACTCGCCCCAACCGATCCAACATCTTGTCATCCCATGATTCCTCATCCCCCTCTCTAGAAAGGAAAAAATCCGAGGAGCAAGATAAATGGTGGCATTGGTCAAAAGTTTGTAAAGTTACTGGTGATGGAAACAAATCTTCTCATCTCACTCCTTTACGTTGTCGGGATCTTAAAAGAACCTTTGATGACCAAAATTGCGAACACTCTCAAGACCCTAGTCTCCGAATTCAAACCAGACCATTTAGTGAATCTACACTTGAACAACAAAAATTTTACTATTCTGGTTAATTTTTCATTTATTTTCTAATTTGGTGCCAAGTCTTCTTCTTTTTTTCGTTAAAAAAGTTAGAAATGATAGTGCTTTTGAGTAGGCTTTAGCATCTCTTGGTCGTCTATGATTCCTCTTGTACAAGCAGCGAGGGCCCAAGATCATCAGCCTCGAGCCCACATTGCCTCAATAACCAGACATCAAATTAGCCCTCCAAATCCCATACCAGATGGGGCAGACAACAAACCAAATTCACCTAAGCATGTTCTTGACAAACAGCAACCTCTCTTCTACTCTGGGCCATTTTCTCATACTCATTTCTGATCCTTCAAATTCATTGTACCTCCACCTCTTGAGTTGTTGCTTAACTCTAAGCTTTTTGAATCATTCAAGTATTTTTAAAATTATATATAAAAAAACGCAGAGTTTGATAAGCTATGAAGCCAATCAATCAATCTTATCTCAATTCATACAATTCTACCTTTTACTGTTTCTTTCCCCCTTGTTTTTTTTTTTTCTTTTTTTCTTTTTTTTTAGTAGAGTTCACAATTCAAATTTGGGTGGACTTTTAAAAGCTCAGTTGGATGTTGATTGACTTCTGAAAAGCTTCAAACATACAATCATTACAACTGCATAGTCCAACATGGCACCATGGGGGGTAGTCACAATCCATTGCACCATCTAAGGTACTTCAATGATCTACCCATTACCTGCTGCCAAGGGTGTCTGTTACTGGGCTGTTGGTTACTGGTAAGAGATTGGATTAGGGAAACAGTATAATGTGTAACCACAGGGAGTTGATGATGATTCAATCAGGGCTTATAGTCTAGTTACTAGTTGTATTTCCTTCTCTCATGTTTTTTTCTTTCCTCTGTTTCTTTATCACTTCTGTTTTCCTTTGGCCCAGGGCTTCTTGCTCCTCCATCTCCTCATTCCATCCCAGGGCACTGACAACTAGTCATCCTATGCCAAAGGTTGATCTGTGATATTTACCTTTCACAACCAGGCTATCTGTTCCTGGGCTATCTGTTCCTGGGCTGTCTATTACTGGGCTATACATTACTAGGTTTTCCATGACTTACTTCTCAACTTCCTGTACTCTATTCCACTGATTGTGGCGTGTACAGAGAGGGATACAAGAAGATGTTACACTTTTAAAGTGTAATTAAAGGATTATAAGCTTTATAAAATGTTTACTGTAGTGTAAAAACACTTAAGTAACAAATAAACAGGTTCTAAATGCCTGGTACCAGACTTCTGGTGGAAATTTCGTTCCACAGAAGTGTTAACCAGAATATGACACAGTGCTTCCAATAGAATTAATTAATATTAATTTATTGGGGGGAGTTTCTTGAGGAATTTTAACTAATAAGATAGTTATGAGGGAAAAAAGGCCAGTCCTCCTTACTTACAGGAGAAGGTGAGCGCCTTGGTAGCTTATAATGAGTTATCTAAGTAGGGGTTAAAATTGATGGGGGAGGTTATCTTCAATTTAGTGAAGAAAACCTCCTCTTAAATATTAAAATAATTATTCTTTCACATGCTTGTTGGAAGCAGTGATCAGAGTAAGATCACTAGGGGGAATTGATAACCCTGTTCGTGATCAGATGTGAAATATGGTGTCATTTCTATTTGAAATGACCCCATAAATATTTCACATTAACTATATTTAGTGGTAAATATTTATGTCAGCAATAATTATTTATTTCACTAAGAAATACTTGTGAATAAATTATCTAAGGACCAGAGCTTGAAAAAGCTCTTACCCTGAAGGATTATTGATTCAAAACCACATGTACTATGTATATAATACATAATACATAAACTATTTACTTAAATATATATGTAATCTTATAGTATGTATTACCATGGGTTATGCTGAGATTTTCCAGGATTTTCATGGAAAGAACTATACAAATAAATGGTTCTTTATCCATTTATTGCGTGTTTGAAAATTTATTTGCCAAGGATTTTCCTTAATTAAATTTCCTTTTAGTTTTGATAAAAAATATATATAATATATATTATTTTATTGCTATTTTCTGAATAGTGGTCATGAGTGTGGCTTGAACACAGAGCCTTATTTATCAGTCAGATATTCATAAGCCTGTTCTTATCTGTTGGAATATTATACCAATTGTTGAAACGGTTAAGTATAATTTCTGTTCTAATCAAGAAGTCAAGTAAAAAATAAATAAATAAAATAAAATAAATAATAATACAATTAAATATTATTATTTTATTCAACTTGCAGTTTCAAGTGTTACATGTTGAATGTAATATCTTGGTGGCTGACATTACTGGCCTGTCTGTTTCTGTTACCAGGTGGAAAAGGGTTTTGACTGGTAAAGTAAAACTTTCCTGTTTGTGTGTTTTGACAGCCGTGATGAAAACAATACCATATTTTCAATGTACTGGCACTTTTTTGTTTTGTTTTGATATTCAATATGATTCTATTGGTAGTGTAATACCATAGATAGAGTGCTTTTCAAACTATATTCTAATGGGAGAAGAAGACCATGAACATGAATCTACTCTTTGCTGCATATATCAGACTCAACACATGTTGAAATCAGAGAAAGTGTGTATTTTCTTGGTAGAAGTAGTGGCAGAAAAGAGGGGTTTCCCCCAGGAATCTAATAGTTTACATAGAACACACAAAAAAGAATGATATCTGGTGGAGAAAAGCCTAAACAACAGCATTTTTTTCCTGATATTCATCTTTCCCCAAGGTGGATATTGTTATAACTAATATTTCTGAACTTTCATGGATGTTGCACCACGAAAATCTATTGTCACTTGTCTACAAGTGTTTTCAGAAGTTACAAAGGCACCTCTTTACTTTGCTAAATCACTTGTAGAAAAGTGAGAATATATTTTTACCTGGTGTGGGTATCAATAAAGTAAAACAAAACTAACCTTTGTCCATAATTATACAAATCATTTCTTATGATTTTTTTTTAATTTTTTTTTTTAGAAAATTAAAGATTTATAAATAAATCAAACCAGGAATCTCACTGTTGGTAAATAAATAATTATAATCTGGCTGCATATTTTCAGACAAAGGGAACCATTCAAATAGAACATATTGATACCCAGAAAAAAAAATCCAAAAAATAATAATTGTGATACAAACATTTTCCACCAATTGATGCTCTAGGGGAAAAATTGTAAGTCTCCACCATTAGAAATTTCACAATTCAATTCCTATCAACAGATATATGAGTATGTTTCTAGTTATGACAAAATAAATAGATATTTTCATTCCAAAAAACTATGAAGCTTCCTTGTTTTTAGTGGGAATGTAAATTTGATGGATTTATTATGCTTTCAACGCAGCTTTTCACATTGGAAATGATGGGTTTTTTAGGGTGACATTGGCTGCTACTATGGGGTTCCTCCTCTCCAAAGTACCAAATCAATAGAAAGCAGGGTTTCTTGTATATATATAACAACTAATAATGGGATGAGATGACAGATTTCAAATATCTTATTGGTTATGCAAGTCTCATCCAATGATCCAGCAAATAAAGACCCCATATGTTCTGTCATCATCCTTAGAGACAGCCATTACTGTCCATATCCGTCAGGATGCTTTTAGCTTTGGAATAATGATAAATTATGCCACATTTGCTAAGTAGAATGACATTTACACAAGTATAAAGCAAAATTATAGCAGCATACAAAAAGAACCAATCAAAACAGCTCAAATGCATGGGTGTTATTATACAGGTTCTCACCATTTTGCATTCCCAGATTCATTGTATAAAAACAGCATATTTCCCCAGTAATTGTAGTTATATTTCCATATTACACACATGCCATGTATGAAATTGACAAACTGGGACTTGAAAATTTGTCTTGTTTTAAGTTTATAATTCAATTTTATATGATCTAGGCATGAAAATTGAGTGGTTTGTCCAGCTTGTGGCTGCCGTTTTGCGGAAATGTTTCAGTTTAACCTGACCCAACAAACAAGTCTTTGGTTGGGTTCAATGAATATGCCTGCCACCCAAAACATTACTTACCTGTTCTTTGGACAATTTAGCTAGGGGAAACTGGTCCGCCCGAGCCTGCCGCACAGGCAGCCATGTGCTGCGAGAGACCCAAGCGTCAACCTCAAGGTTGTTAATTCAATGATTAAAAAGGCTAGAGGACTGAAAAAGGGGAAAAGTCCCTCCTTTAGTTCCCTGCGGGAAGAATGGTGATTTGACCAGGTCTGGACATCCTCAAGAAACCATTAATTGCATAGCATGCTCTCAGTGGAGAGCTTGTTAGAATTAACAAAGCATTTTTCAGACATTTAGCAGAAAATGATTGACTTGGGCAGGATTTGAACCAGCGACCTTAGCTTGAAGCTAAGACACTATACTAGAAGTGCTGCCTTTACCAACTAGGCTACCAAGTCATTATCCAATGTGCTGATATTGGGAACACTGTGGATCACAATATTCAACACACCCCCTGACCCACAGTGTGAGAACAAGAGACCCCAAAGTCAACCAATTTCAAGCTAGTCTATACATTGAGACTATACATATTGCATAATAAGTAGATATTGCATATTGCATAATAGCATTTTGCATATTCCAAAGTTGGAGATAAAGTCCATAATAAATTGCAGTGCATTTGGAGAACAAAGTCCATAATTGCATATTGCATAAGTGCATATTGTATAGTCTCATATTCAAATGCATAGTATGCGCAAAGCACATTTCGACTGTTAATCGTGTTAGAATTAACAAAGCATTTTTCAGACATTTAGCAGAAAATGATTGACTTGGGCAGGATTTGAACCAGCGACCTTAGCTTGAAGCTAAGACACTATACTAGAAGTGCTGCCTTTACCAACTAGGCTACCAAGTCATTATCCAATGTGCTGATATTGGGAACACTGTGGATCACAATATTCAACAGAGCTGGAGTACACACAAGTTCCATACAGATGATTGATATTGAATTTATCTCTCACTCTTCTCCTCAATTCCCCTTTTTATCCAATGTAAATTATCACAGTCACGGGTTTTGAACCACACCAAAATATACACCCAATGGAAAGCTAAAATTTCCCGTATAAACAATACCAACCTTCAAAAGGCTTTTTGTAGAAAACCACCGCGAATGGTAGTTGAACTGATGGAAACACAAGTTAACGCTGTTGACTGTAAGTTCGATTTTGAGTTCAACTCTATTGTACAAATTCAGAGCGCGCAGTGGGGGAGGGCTCTGTCGGCGATTGAATCTCTTCCAATTGACAGGCACGATTAAATTTTACAGGCTTTTGATCTAGGTATAGCCGCCACTGTATCGTAGGAAGATTTTGAATATCAAGACTGTTATGTAGGTAGAGTAATTGGAAACTCACAGATTGCCATGCCACAGGAATCGCAGTCCAAGAGCCGGGTAGTGTTGGTAGCCACGACGCCACCCCGTGCCAATAAGGACTAACATGGACAAACACTCGTTTGAGGACTCCTTTAATCTTAAACATTATTAATATAAAACTTGGACCCACTCCATCATTAGCTCACTCGGCTTGAATATAGCCAAAATCCAGAAAGACAAGGCAATAAGTATTCCGAGGAAGGTAGAAAAAGCTCGTAGTGTTAATCGAACTAAAGAAGATATCAGATCATGTTAATTCAGTGCCCGATGACCTGGAGACTTCAAAATTCATGTTGTAAACTCACGAAACTGGGGATCTGAACGTAGGGCTTGAATCATTGTTATGCTAGTTCGGCTGTGTCTGCCGGCGCTACTTGTTTTCCAAGAGCCAGAGAATTCGCTTGTTATCGTTGGATCACTTGGCAAATTGCCCTTCAATCTGTACCTTTCAGCCAATTTCCAAAATGACAAGGCAAAAACCTAGACCAAAGTACAGACCGGTCAGTAGTTCATCTAGCTGCAAATAGCAAGGACCGCGTGGAAACGCTCAGTAGACTTACTAGGCTGGTTGCAGGTACGAAAAATAACATCATCGATCGAAACGAGTTAAATTGATCAAATAATTTTGGTATGATGGTACCTGTTTTCTCCAGGAGTGACTTCAATTGGGCCTGCGCTTGTATCAGCTGAGACGCAAGTCGTTCCTTTTCATCTTCAGAGTGACCAGGAAGCTCTAACTGCCTCCAAATCAGGGAGCCATGAGACAAGGTGGCTCTTAAAACTATTGTCCGGATTTGAAGCTCGTGATAAGTCATAGTCATACGGGTCAGGACTGCGGCAGTCGCAGCGGTAATGGAAATTGGAAAGAGAAGGAAAAAAATATTGATCAACAGCGGCGAATAAAGCCAGCTCAAAGTTTTCGATTTGCGCGCGAAGTTCTTGTCGCTATAATATCTACATTCCATAAAGCATCCCCAGTCGGTGTAAACTCAACAGTGGATACCAAAAGAAAAAGCGGGCCTCACAGAGACACAAAGCAATGGGCCATGCCCCAATAGGTTGTAAGTA